>CM046435.1:56672519-56878735 GCA_025506505.1 Flaveria sonorensis
AACACCAAGACTCACCAATGAGATCGGCTACGTGCTCATTAGCATTGGTTGACCCAACCGCCCTCGAACTACTGCCTGTTTTCAGAACCTCCAAACCTCAACCATGTTGCTGACCTCAGCCTCAACCAGCCTGAACATGGTGCAACCCTTCACCGACTTGTCTAACTTCAAGCCTAAACAACAGCAATTTTCCAACCATTTTAGTAATTAAGAACTTTCACAAACACTCCCAGATGTAAAGAATATTATTAATCTACCTCTTTGCAGCAGCAGCACCTGCTGAGAACTTTGGAAGTAGTAAATCACGAATCTGCTCATTATAAACTTCCAAAACACTACGATATTTCTACCGATTTGATTCTACGTTCATCAATCACACGAAATAATTCTTCAAGAGTCCTGAAATTAACTCCTCGGTTTTCATTTGTGCCTTCCATTGTAAAAGTTTTTCCAGTTCCAGTTTGTCCATAGGCAAATATGCACACATTATATCCATCAAGAACGAGGTTGCAATGATGATGTATCCTCGAAACATCGACTTTAAAGATTCATGTTAATAATTATTATTTATTAAACATCAAAACAAAAACTTTATTCATGTAGTTAAATGTTAGTTACCTTGGCTTGCTTCAGGGCTAAAAACTGAATCAAATTTAAAGTTCTTTTAAATGCTATATTTGATTTCACTCTAAGTTCACCGTCTTTGGAGGCTTCGAAATCAAATGCCATTGAAGCTCCTTCAGCACTCTTCTGAGTTCAAGGCCTACACCGACAAAATACCCTAATATTTCCTACATATTAACCATTATCATATTTGACACTGTTTTCTTGAGATCATATAACATGTTATTTCAGAACATAGAATTCAGAATCAAACCTTTAACTCTTGGATCTTGTTGTACAGTTCTTTCCTTCTTGCTCCTTCATTGAATCTGATCTTAAGATCTTCATGTTGTGTAACTTGTTCATTAACTATCAAATGAATAGCAAGAATTATGTTCATTTTTAAATAAATATCAACATGGAGGATAATAGCAATAAAATGTAAAACTTACCTCTGGATTGAATGATACAACTCATGTCATTCATATCAGCCACTGTTTTTTGTAAGCCTCTGCCTCTTCTAGCAGCTTGATTGTGATCCATTTTCATGATCTGTTTTCAGAAATAATTCTTGTTTTTTTAAATAAGAAAAAGAAAAACTTATTAGTAAAATAGCATGATGCTTTATACCTTAAGTTTCCTTGACTGTCTCTTAAGGATGAAAACCATTTAGTCTTTTCTTTCACTTGACCCTCAACTGCAAAAGCTGGCATAAACACCAAACCAATGATTTTCTACGCAAATTCTGAAAACTTTGGTACCGATTTCAAGAAAACATTAATACCCAATGATCCAACATGCATTGATTTTTTCTCATTAGCTCATTTTGAAGCTCTCTTAAGACTTTAAAGCTTCTTCACATTCTTTACTTCTTGCGTTCGTTTTCCTGCTTCATCATCTCCATGCCCTTTGCTTTCATCAGCTCATCACACTCTCATTCTTTTTCCTGCAAAATAAATCAAAAAATATGTGAAAGTTAACTTTGCACACGATGCACGAAGAGAATAGGACTATCTAACCGGTTGTTTCTTTTAACTTAAATTTTATACAATCATTGTGGAAAGGTCATTACTTCACATGATGCTAATGGAAGAGCTCAAATGAAGCTTCTGACCTACCAAGATCTTCATTTGTATTAATTGGAGTATGATCGTAATCCTTCATCCTGATTCCTCAGTAATACCGTTTTCGAAAGAGAGCTCCAGGGATGACTGTTTTATCAACTTGGGTGATCTTCATGAGTTTGATTAGGGATCTCAGGCGATCCGGAGCATACAACTAAATCAGGTGAAGTTACAAAAACCCTAGCTTGGAATCACCTATGATCAAGAAAATGAAAACAGTATTCTAGTGATTAGTTCATGAATCTTAAAAACATAAAAAGAAGTAAAAATTTGTACTTTTTGTCATATTATCATCCCAAGACATCTTCAGTCCCAATTGCTTCTGAGATTGAGTTCCTCCATGAAATTTCTGATTCAAGAAAACAAGAACCCGAAAAGTTGCCTTCTTCCAATAAAACTAAAAAAATATATAATGATCAATGCTTGAATCTTGAAATTCTATATAACATTAAGAAGATTTTATACCCTTTTTAACTTTTCATCATCAAGCACTTCTTCATTCCCAGTTGCATCTGAGCTTGAATTCCTCCAAGAAACTTCTATTCAAGAAACAAAAGCCCTAATTAGTACAGACATATCAACATTCTGCAGAGATCCAATCAAACAGATGGTAATGACCCTTTATTCACATCTCACCATCAAGAACATCATTTCCAATAGGATCCATACAATCTTTATCACTAACCACTTCAACGGGTCGATTTTGCAAACAAAATTCTAATTCAAGAGATCAGAAAGACTAATTTTGTTGAAGATCTAAAAACCCCATCAACGAAACTGAATCTTGATACAAATTCTCACCTCACTCTTGTCAAAACACGATCATCACATTCCGCCATTACAGAATCTGAAAGCTTACAATAGGGCTGAAAACCACAATACGCCAAAGCAGAACAAAACACACAAACCCTAATCGAAATACCAAACTTCAACACATATTTCTTGATCATCAGTCAAATTAAGTGAGAAAAACATACTGTGCGATCGAATGTCGTGTTGATATCCAGTGTTGGCTTGGAACATCAGTGAACAGAAGTGGGTCAAATCGGTTATCTTCCATTGATGAACAGAGGGAAGATTATTTAAAGTTTGAAATCCAATTGCAGTTTTCTTGAAGGAAGAGAAAGTGGTGTGATGCCTTTTGTTTTTCTTCATCTTTTTTGGTGTGTTTGTGAGATGCGATGATTTGGTTAGGAGATGATGAGTTCACTTTGTGGCTTAGGTTGAGATGAAGAAGACCGTTGGGTGTTTGAAATTTTGAAACTTTCAACCCGGTTGGTACAAGATTTATAAATGGGAAATTGGGGCAAAAGTTGCAAGTAACGAGAGTATTCAAATCTAAAGCCGTAAACGAACTGAATGAATACAACGGGGCGTTGCGTGTACGTTCATTAAGAAAATAACTTGTACATGAACTGTTCAAGAACGCTTACCGAACGAGAGTTTTTTGTGTGTGTTCGTTCATTAAAGAAATGAATCTTTTCATGAGTTATTTACGAACGCAAACAAGCACCGAACGCACATAAATATTCATGAATATTAATGACACAAATAAATTTCCTAAAACAAACGAATATAAACTATTGTATATTGATTTTATAATTAAAATCATAAACATTATGCAATACCATCAAATATAAATAAATACTTATATATTATCTCAAACATAATTTTTAAATGAACGGACACATACGACACATACGAACGTTAACGAACACATTATCGAACGTTCACGAACATAAATAAACGAACACAACCTCTGTTCATTTTCGTTCATTTAACTAAACGATAAAATTTTATTGTTTGTGTTCGTTATTTATTAAACGAACAAGCATAAACGAACTTCCGTCGAACGGCAGGACTGTTTGTTTCACAACCCTATTCATGTTGAACGTTCGGTTCGTTCACAACCCTATTCATATCTTATTCTGTATTATTTTGAGTGTGTTTTCTTATAATATTATAAGTGAATGGTTTGAGTAAAAAGAAAGAAAATATTACTGTTCATCTATACTAATAAAATATTCATCTTATTACTTTTTAATATTTTTTGATTGGTTGTGAGTGGAGGAGAAAAAAATATAATGACAAAAGTACAAAAATTATTATTTAATAAAAATTAAAAAAGGAGTGATTTAGTCTAATTATAAAGATGAAAAATAACGATTTTTAGTCTAATTATAAAGATGAAAAATGAGATGTAAATGCTCTGAATGTCCCCAAAAATCAAAATCATTGAATTTGATTAATTTATATACTTTTTCTAACGATAAATTTTTTTTTACTTATACTTTCAAGACTTGAACCCAATATACTTTGTAACTCCGGAATTGATTATCTATCATAAAAGTATGTTATTTGTTATTTGTTATTTTGTTATTATGCCTATTGTATTACTATTACAAGCACGAAGTATGAACAAATTGATTGATGGTATTTAGAATCGTAGTAACTTTGATAGTAAATGAAAAAAGCGGTAATTATGAGTTGAACCGATAAATATGGATGTTGACTAAAATGAATTTGGTTTGAACTTGGTAAAGTTAAGAGTCTAAAGTGTGTTTAATCGCATAAATATTTTAAAGAAGTAATTAATTTTAGATAAAGTTAATACGGTTTACTTTAAAAGTTAAAGGTAATGAATTAAAAGATTTATATGTTAAACCCCACATGTTTGACACATATTATAATATGTCATTTTTTTCGCCTTTTAATAAACATGTTTGATGATACATTGTCATATAATAGTTTTTAGTGAACTATAGAAAAATATAGCTAAGTTTTTCTAAACTTAAGGGAAATAAAGTATTCTGATAGCCGGATAGGTGGAGTTTAAAATATTTAAATAAAAGTTGAAGTAACATCCTGCAAGAATGTCAGTCGGGTCATAGATATTTGAATATATCGATCTTTTGAAAAGCATTTACTTAATTTTATATGAAAATTATTAACAAGGGGTTACTGTTATAAGTAAACTATTTGTATCTTGAATAAGCATTTACTTATTGAATTTGAAATACAATAACAAGGATTGAGCTAGCTACCTAGAAATAAACTAGCTTATATCCTTGTGACTCGTAGGTGATTGCCATTACAAATGTGATGTGGTTTAAATCCTTACAAGTATACAATTAACTAGTATTTAAAAATAAAAATGTTAAAATAAATAAGAAAATACACTACTATGTAAATGTGTTTGGATGTGTTTTTAGAGTATATTGTGCGGGTTTGATAAAGAAATTTTGTTTAGTTTAATTTTTTATTATTTAAGATCATAATAATCAAATTCAAAAAGGTAGCTAAAAAATGATTGTGACAGAGCCTTCAGTATAAAACAAATATGAAAGCGTTTATTAGAGGTTGGTTCCATAGGAAAAACCTTACAAAGTCTATGAAGCACCCCAAAGACGTTGACGTAACTTAAGTTTACGGATTACAGAATGTAACGTTGATCTTGTAAATACCGTAAAAAAATTTGACTATATATCAAAGGGAAGGTCGGAAGGACATCACCGTTAATATACTTTACCTAAATACGCTACATAGAAGGTCATTTGCATGCCTGATTTCATACAAAGATTGAAGTGCAATAAATTTCTAAAAAACATAACAAAAAGCTATAACATACATGGGAGATAAAAAGTACTTCTGTTATAAAAAAGTTGCAAATAAATATATTTCAAAACAAAGAACAAAACTAATCATCTTACGACCAATAAAATTGAGATTTCAACTCCATAAAGCAATGTAGTGTGCTAATAGTCTTGGAAAGTTCAGCAAGCTGGCTAACATCATTTAACCCCACATTATGGTATGTACGACATATAAATCTTGTTGAGTTTTTGTATTTCATTTATTTATGTACAGATTTTTCAATCTTGATGTCAATATAAGAGGTATTTCTTGTGTATACAAAACTAATAATTGGACTACAAAATTTGTTTATTTAATCAGACCAGATGATTTATCTTATATAAGTGTTGAACCATTACTACAAATTATTGCAAATTTTCACGAAAATACATGACAATTGACTGTTATAATTGGCGGATGTTGATGGTTACATCAATGAGTATCTTTAGTAAAAATACCATCATTAGCAACTTGTGTGCTTAAATAGCAATTAGTTGATGGTTACATCAATGAGTATCTTTAGTAAAAATACCATCATTAGCAACTTGTGTGCTTAAATAGCAATTAGTTGTTACTGACTACGCTTACTACCAGTCAAAAATAATGCTTCATTAACTAATGATGCTTTGTTGCTACTGAGTTGTTACCGATTATTTTAGTTAACATTGAAGATCTCAGTTACTATTGCTTTATGAGCTCTTTCTTATTATCAATTTCACGTAGCTTTCATCATCTAAACAACCCTAGTTTTAGGATCAATTTTTTTATATATTTTATTTCAACTTTTTCTTTGAACGGTAAATGTGCATCCAGCTTCAGAGGATAGACGTTATTTTAATCGGACCCACCTATCCGTATCTCAGTCGGGACCGCACTCCCAACCCTCTCAGGAGAAAACCCATTGTTGAGAAAATCCCCTTACTCAACTCTGAGCATTTTTGCTCAGAGTGAGGCTTGAACCCATGATCTCCTAATATTTACATTTTATGGGTATCTTCTCTTAACTAGTTAGACTAATGATCATTGGTATATATTTTATTTTAGCTGTTATATGTTTGGATAACCTAAGAAACAAACACGTATAGTTAGACGTGACCAAGGAAGTTGTGACCAGCTAGGCGCATCAAGTAGAGGTGGGCAAAATACCTGGGTACGGACCCGACCCGGACCCGGGTACGGGTACTACCGGTATAGGGTGTACCCGGTTTGGACCCGAAAAAACCGTAGGGTTGGAACCGGGTATATTTTTCTAGATTTTGGTAGAACCCGACCCGAACCCGAACCCGAACCCGACCCGACCCGGACCCGACCCCATTGAACCCGGGTTGGACCCGGTTTTGACCGTTTTTTTTAATCTAGCCGTTAATAACGGCTATATAGCCGTTAGCCCCGATTTGTTACCGTTTTTTTGTCTCTTTTAGCCTTATAAGTTAGTATAAATAGGTGTGGGTTGATATGGTTTAGTACCCAAGTCTCAAATGTAAAAACATACGCAAAAAACGTAAAAAATACTCTCGTTTAATCTCTTCTTACACTTTCACTCTCTTCAATCTTGATATGGCTCAATCACAATCTTCCGTTGGTCAAGGTTTGTAAAACTCTCCAACCGTCGTTCGTGTTCTTGCACACAATCGTAACATGGATGTTTGGTGCAATTGGGATATGGTTGAGTTGAGTGACGGGTCTGTAAAGGCTCGTTGTAAGTTTTGTGGAGCTTTGCTTGCTAAAGATTCTAACACGACTTTAAACAAACACATTAGCAAGAAGTTTTGTAAGTCGTTGAAAAGTAATCCGGATTCGCAACAAACACAATTGGGTGGAGACGGTGGAATCTTTAATTACGATGTTAATACGGTTCGAGATCGAATGGCGAAGTTCGTGATTCAAGAAGCTTTGCATTTTAGTCACTTCGACAATCCTCGGTTGACCAACTTAATTCGAGAGACGCTTCAACCTCGTTACACCCACGTAAGTCGTACTACAGTTAGACGTTATTGTTTAAAATTATGGAAACAAGCAAAAAAATGATTTAATTATATTATTTGAAAATTTAAATACCGGTGTAAACTTAACTAGTGACGTTTGGTCGGCTCCACACAGTTTACCCGAATCGTACCTTTGCGTCACCGCTCATTGGGTGGATCCCAATTCATGGCAATTGACGAAACGTACGATTGCATTTGATCTTTTTCCGTATCCACACACTGGATAATTTTGTTTATTTTTAGATAATGTAATAAATACTTTTAAGTTAAAATAAAATTTTTTCAATTGCATTTGATAACGCCTCTAACAACACAACCGCGGTTGAAAAATTAAAATTAAAATATCTTCCGATTGCAAACGGTGATTTTTTCCATACTCGTTGTGTTGCACATATAATTAATTTAGTAGTGCAGACGGACTATCCGGACAATATGTTGATAACTTTACTAAAGCTTTTCGATTTATGTTACATGACGTTTTTAAAAAAAGTAGAAGAAGATATCAAGATTATAAACAACTTTGTAAGGATACGAATCTAGATTTTTATGTCCTAATTGGGATGTACCTACTCGGTGGAATTCGACTTGTCACATGTTTGAATGTGCTTTAAAACAAAAGGGCACTTTGAAAGCTTTTCATAATAGTCTTTCGGATAATGGTGAAGCCGACCCATTTCCGGATGCGGGTTGGGAGAATCTTCAACGTTTATCCGAGTTTCTTGAGGTTTTTAAAAACTCAACAACAAAATTATCGGAAGTTTATTATTCCACTAGTTATTCGGTGCTTCAAGAATTATATTTTATGTCTTTGAATTTTAAAAATTTTCAAAATAAAAATAATATGTTTAATCAAATGATAGAACCAATGAAACAAAAGTTTAAAAAATATTTTAAGGAGTTACCACCTGTTTTTACGTGTGCCGCCGCTTTAAATCCGTTTCTAAATGTTGCGGGGGTTGAATGTTTGATAGATGAGATAAATGACAATTTGGATATGCATGATTAAAACCCTAATTTTTCAAACGAGGCAAAAGAAAATTTTAATTAAAGTTTGAAAACAATTTATAATTTTTATTTAAATAGATATGGGCCTAACGTAAACATAACCATGCCAAGCGGATCAACCTCAAGTGCTAGTACCTCGGTTAAAGACCCTGTTTTGACTATGTTGAATGTTGTCGGGGTGTGACGGCTAAACGTCAAAGGGGTAACACCCCAACAAGTGAGCTCGGTAGATATAGTGGAACGGATTTTATTTCCACTATGACTACCGAAGATTATCGTGCATTCGATATTTTGGCTTGGTGGAAAGGAAAAGAATCTCAATTTCCGATTCTTTCTGCTATGGCCCATGATTTACTAAGCGTCCAAGCTTCGACGATAGCTTCGGAATCTGCTTTTTCTCTTAGTGGCAGGGTAATATCATTACGGAGAACAAGACTAACTCCGGAAGCAGTGGAGATGTGCATTTGTTTAAATGATCACTTAAACGCAATGGATCGTATACAAGACCAAACAAGCCTCGAAGATGAAATTACACTCGAAGCTAAAGTACATGATGAAGAGGTAGAAGAAGGAGTATCTTCTGGCATATCCGATGAAGAATTAGCATTTGATCAAGCATCTCGTAGAAAATAAAATTAGACGATAACTTAAATAAAAGTTTTATGATATTTTTTATTGATTCATTTTATGTATTTTTAAGTTGTTTTAATATTGTTATAAAAATACATGACGATTAATTTATGTATTTTATTCATTCATTTTTTATTGATTAAAAGAATTTTAAAAAATCACAAGTGTTCAGGAGCATGAACAGTGCCCATGCGACTGAACACTTGTGATTTTTTAACAAAACCAGAAATATACCCGATTTCGGACCCGACCCGGACCCGACCCTACCCGGGTATATCGGGTAGGGTTTGTTCGAATGTGAACCCGACCCGGTATAAAAAAACCCGATTGGGCCCAACCGGTTTGTACCCGGGCCGGGTACGGCCAAAACCCGAAACGTGCACCTCTAGCATCAAGTATATGATATTGGTTATGGACTAAGGCCCATGGGCATGACCCATCTATAAACTATTGGGTTCAGCTCGAACCACCAAAACTTGCTAAAGTATATATTCTGCTTAATTAATTATACCAACACATACTAAAAAGTATATAGTTATATGATCACATAAGATAAACTTTATATAGTTACTAGGTATTTTTCCCGCGTGTTGCCACGGGGAGATCAATACACTTGCCATTTAGCATTATTTCGAGATGGTTTTGACCCCGGAGCGTAGTGACTGCAACTTAGGTTGTAAGCGCATAAAAGTTCACTCACCGTCCATGGAAATGCCACGTCAAAACCCGGTTTGCGTAAAAGTCATCATATCCATATGGATTGAGATTCATCTAGACCATATACAGGTATTAATCCCTTGAACAGTCGCGGCAATAACAGACAATCGTAAAATCTATACTAAAAAAGTAACCTCGACCAGTAAACACAATAAAATCAAATTTCAGCAACATAAACACAAGTCAGATTGAAGAACCTCAATATAATGGAGCACCATATTGAATGGCTGTAGAGCGAACGCTACCAACGGACCGCCGTCGCCACAAAAGGCGCGGTGGTCACGACAGGCCACCACAGAGTCTTAGGCTAGTAATCGTAACCATCATCGATAGATGCAAAGAGATAATCAAAGAGATGGAAAGATGGAGGCACCGGATATCACAACCGTTCATTGGCCAGAAATGCCACTTGAAATGGTTGATCCTCCGCCTCTTTCTCCACTCTCTCTCTAGAGATCATCGTAGATATCGGGAGGAGGATGCAGCGGATGTGACGATTAAAAACCAGACGAGAAACACTGCCGGAAAAGCCGATTAATCCCCCTCTCTCTCTCTCTCTCTCTCTCTCTCTCTTTCTCTCTCTAACTACACCCTCTATGTAAGAAAGAAAGGTCATATGAAGACCACAAAACTACTATGGCAAAATTAGAAATATTAAAAGTATACTGGACCCACCGACAAAATGTTTTAATGCATACTATAATATAATATGGACTAGGGGTGTGCGTGGTTGGTTCGGTTTGGTACGGTTTTAGCCTAAAACCGAAACCAAAAACCAATAGTTAGGTTTCTAGGTTTTAAAACCGTTCCGTTTCGGTTTTCTCGGTTTTCGGTTATAACTTCGGTTTTGGTTTTTTTTTCGGTTTTACCATTTGGGCTTCAAGTTTTAGAAAAATTGTTTTAAAATAATGAATTTAAGCTAAAAACTTTGGGCTTACATCATTTTGTTGATCTCTAGATATAATCTATATATTTTTATAGATTTGTTGACATTAAAATTAAATGCAATCCATAAAATATAAGAATAACATATTCAATAAAATAATCTATCAATTCAAATAAAAAAAGTTTAAATATTATTCTTGAAACCTAAATATTTAATTTCTTTTAGATAACATAAGTTAAATAAGTAACTAATAGGCTAATAGTTTTTATAAGTGTATGATTATACCTCTAAATTTACAAGTTTGGTTTCATGGTTTCGGTTCGGTTTTTTCGGTTTTTGTTACAAGCAAAATCAAAACCGAACCGAAAAATTCGGTTTTTAAAAAATCATCAAACCAAACCGTTGGTTTCTTGGCGGTTTCGGTTTTTTCGGTTCGATTACATCAAAATGTATAACCACACCAACATAACATATACACTAAATATTATATGAGTGGAGTTATTGTAAAAAAAAGAAGAAAAAATTAAAAAGGATAAGAAGGATTATTATTCACTAGATCTTAGATTCAAGGGCTAAGAAAATCCGATGGCATAATGCTAACTAATTGAAACTTTAAATAATAAGCTAAGGGTATTTTAGTCTTGACCATATTTTCAAGTTCCACCTTTTTTTTAAACGCTTGTAACTTTTACATACAACATTATTTTATTAGGAAAATTACACCATAAAAACAAGTGTTTTTTTAATTAAAACGCCTATAATTTTGATACATAAAAAATAAAGTTTCTTTTCATGTTATTTCAGCTCATTGTGTAAATTTGGCAACTTACTGTGTAATATCATATCATTATATAATATTCATCAGATCATTGTGGCTAATACTGACCATTTTGTTATGCATTGTGTTTTTCAAAAATGATAATTTTCAAATAATACTATGCTAAAAATGTAACATGTTTTTAGTCCATTGTGTAATCCTGATCAGCTTAATATGTAATCTCAATCAGTTCATTGTGTAGTTTTCATCAAGTAGCTCATTGTATCTATTGCTAATCATCGAGTCTAGTGTTAGTCATTGTGTTACCCATTCTGAATAATGTTAGCCACTGTGTTTTTTAAAATGATGATTTTCAAATAACACAATGCTGAAAATATATTTTTTTACGTTTTTTTCAATTAATTGTGTAATGCTGATAAGGTCATTGTGGAACTCTTGTCAAGCTGCTCATTGTATCTATTGCTAATTATCGAGTCTAGTGTTGATCATTGTGTTACCTATTGTGTTTTATGTTGAATATTGTGTTATGCATTGTGTTTTTTACTAAAAATGTAATTTTTTAATGTTTTTCAGTTCATCATGTAATATTGATCATGTAATTATGTAATCGTCATTAAACAGCTTGTTGTGTCTATTGCTAATAATCGAGTCTAGTGCTGGTTATTGTGTTACCCATTGTGTCTAATGTTGACCATTGTGTTATTCATTGTGCTTTTTAAAATGATAATTTTTAAATAAAACAATAATAAGAAATGTAAACTTTTATGTTTCAAGTTCATTATGTATACTTTATTAGATAATTGTATAATACTCATCAATTCAGAAGATTATACAATGGCTTGATGGAATTACACAACAGAGTTAAAAAAAACTTTGTTTTTTATTTATTTTAACACTATACGCGTTTTAAAGATTAAAAAATTCTCGTTTTTATGGTTTAATTTTTTTTTTAAAAATATCGTATGTAAAAGTTACGAATGTTTTAAAAAAAAGGTAAAACTTGAGAAAAGACTGTAGGACCGTTAAATGGTACTTAAGCTTGCACTTAGTTAACACACTTAGAAGGATCTTAAGATCACTTAACAATTCAAATAGGGAACTGTGAACTTTTACTGAAGATACAAGACAACACAAGTAAAAACAAGAACAAGAACACAAGATAAATTTTCAAGAAAGTTGTATATTGCTTCTCTAGTTCTATTACAAGTGTTGTACAAGTATATATTGAATACAAGAACCGGAGACTACTTATACTATATCCTACAACCGTCAATATGCAAAAAGACAGTTGGAAGTGACTAATCTAGACAACAAGATCAACCTAAAGTCAAAAGGCAGATTGCCTTTTGACTAGTGACTATGACATGCCATAGCTCACTGACTTTCCTATTACAAAAAGCTAAGAAGGAACAAAAACAGAAACTGCAGGCGAAGACCTTATCTATTTTATCATAAAGTATGGAAGTTTCACCAACTAGTGATAGCAGGTGAACTACCAGAGCATGCAGCGGAAAGTAGGTTGCTTTATGATAAAGTTGATGGAAAAGGTATCTTTTCTCTCTCTTCAGAAGAAAATCAGTCTTATCTTTAAACAGCTTCGGAAGACTTTGTCTTGAGAGCTTCAGAAGACTTCATCTTTTACCTTCAGAAGAGTTGAGTCTTTGGCTTCGGAAGACTTTAACTTAGAATATTTTCCAAGTTAAGTGTAAAGCTTCCACAGCAGTTTCTTCTGAACTTTGGCTTCGGAAGATTTTACACTTGGCATATTTCTGAGTGTGTAAAAGCTTCCGAAGCTAGTTCACCTTTGTTCCGAAGTGCATGTTGGAAGACTTGTTTGTTTTGGTATCCTTTGGTTGCATCAGCCTCTTAACTTCAGAGGTTCCTACAAACTCCCCCTAGGATGATGCTACCAAAACAGAGAGGTTCTTCAAACTGGGATAGTCCACATGAGGATCTTCAGAATTCCTTTCTTCATCAGTAGATCTGGATTCTTCAGACTCATGAAGTACCTTCTCATTCATAAAGATAATGCAGAGGGAGTTCAAGCATGTCACTTGTGAAGTAGACATGTTATTCTCCCTGATCTCTAGTGACATACCATCTGTCTGGATCTTCAGCAAATGTTCAGGACAAAATTTGTCTTCCAACAGAGAGAGGCTCTACTATGATAGGAGTTAGTTGAGAGTCCTCTTCATGCACTTCCTCAGGATGTTCTGACTCATCCTGAGGTTGGGAGGAGGATGCCTTTCTTCTTTTATTCTTTGAAGATGATCTTCTTCTGGCCATTCTTTTTCTCTTTCCTGATGATTTAATTAAGAGGGTTGATCTTCAGTACCAAGTTCTTCAGTGGATTCCCTCTAGTTGGGATCTCCTCTCTCCCAGTTTAGAAGGAGAGGGAGGAGAACCCTGCTGTGGGTTAGAAGATGAAGTTGGCTGTTGTGCAGCTTTAGGTGCAGGTGGTGTTGTCTTTATAGGTTCAACCTTTACCTCAACTTCAGGTTGAGCTTGACTTGATGATGAATGAAGGTCCACAAGCTCTCCCCTTTTTATCTTCTGCTTGATCACCCTTATGTGCTATCCATTATGGATAGAGACATGGGACCAAGCCTCCTTTCGGAGAACCCATACAGCTTCAAGAAGCTCATCATCCTCTGCCTATCTGCAGACTTTTTCTGACTTTTCTGGATGATGGCTCTTGATTTGCAGCTTCTTCCCTTTGCCTTTCCTAGCAGCTTGCCTTTCTTTCTTGGCTTGCTCTTCCAGCTGCTTTTTGTATTCAAATAATATATAATCATAAGGCAAGGGAAGGAGTGCAGGTGCCTGATAGAGACCTGTGGCACTCAAGTAGTTGATCATTTTTAATCTTTCTTCTTCATCAACTACCTGAGGTTGTTCAGCAGCCACAGTCTCTGACTCAGGACTTTCTTAACTGGGGAGAGGACAGGAATGTTCTTGTAAAGCCTTTTTCTCCTCATTTCTTCCTTGTGTTTGAGGGTCAAGGCTGCATCCTCTGCTTCCTTACTCTCCTTTGACAATTCAATGTCAGCCAGTTCATTTAACTCCTCTAAGAGGAGAGAGATGAGTTCATCTATGTTGTAGTTCTGGTCCCCAGATAGTTGAGCTTGGCTGCCCTTAATTCATCTTCTTGAGTGTTTGGTACAGGGGCAGCCAGAATTGCAGCTTGCATGAATCCTGGGGAACCACTTGAACTCTCTCCCCTCAGCTTCCTCTTCCTCTCTCTCTTTTCTTCTTCAATCTCTTCAGGAGTCATCTTCCTTTTGCCTTTGTCAATTGCAGATCTTAATGACTCAGCCTGAGGAGAGCTTTGGCCTTCATTGCTTGATTTAGCAGTCAAGCTCTGGCCAGAGAGAGGTTGTGAAGCACCATCACCAGCTGGTGCCTCATTGAGGGTATGGGGTGCTGGAGGAGATCTTGTCTCAAGGTTCACAGTCTCAGCCTTTGGGCCTTCAGTCAAGGCTTTCCCTTTGAAGCTAATCTTGGGGTCTACCTCAACATCCAGTTGACCAAAGGCTTCTATTCTCCTTTTGAATTCTGCCAGCACCCATTCTTGAATTTGATTGGCTAGTCTGACAGCTTGTTTGTTATTGCTTGGGTTGACAAGTGCCAGATCTACCATATTTATACCTCATAGAAACTCAGGTTTGAAATGTTTAAGATTTCTAGTTGACCCTGAGCTCTAGAGAGTACAAGAGCTTTCCTATCACTGTCATACCCCCAACCCCTGATTAGGTTCTCAGATGGGGCAGACATTGCTCTTGGTACTCCCTTCTCAAACAGTTGTTGAATGAGCAGTTCCAGATCACTGTCTAGAGGAGGTTGCTGAGCATGGACAACTGCAAGATAGGATGGTGAGTCCTGTATGTCCATACTTGAGGAAGAACTCCCAGGTTCTGTGGCTGTCAGAACTTCCTCCCCCTTTTTGGTAGCATCACCCTCATGCATAGGTGAGATGGGGAAGTGATCCATAACATCCACAGGTTCTTGTGGACCTGGATGAGTTTGTCCTATGGGTCTCTCAGCTAACTGGCCTTGAGATCAGTGATCTCAAGTTGCTGGTCATGGACCCTCCTTTGCAAGATAGTCACCTGTGATTCAAGGTGAGCTATCTTTGAAACCAGTTGGGTGCAGATGTCTTCGAGTTGGTGCACCCTGAGTTTAGACTCCCCTCATCTTCAGTTGAAGAATCATTAAGGGATGAAGGAGGTGAACCAAGGTCTGCTCCTTCACCACCAGCATGGGGTTCTTGGGTTGGATTTCCCCTACCCAATGACAGTGTCAAGAGGCTGGGTTGCCGTGGTTGAGGTCTTAAAGATGTAATCACTGACAACAGTGAGAGCCTCTTCCATATGAGTCTCCTGGACAATCACAGGAAGATCCACCTCAATTTGGGGTGTCTGATGTGGGCTAGAAATGGGTGAAACATGAGCACTCATCTCTCTTGAGTGTGGGTAGAGAGGAGAGATTCATGGTACTCACTAAATCCTAAATCTTCATCAGAGTAAAAGTCAAGGCTGGGTATGGGGCGGTTGAGATCAAGAGGTTGGGGATGGTAGCTTTCTCCTGAAGGTTGATCACTAGAGTGTTGAGACTCAGAGTGATGGCTTAAGGCTGTTTGTGGAGTTGTGAGCTCATCAGGCTGAGCATGAGGAACCTCAGCACTGATTGTTTGAAAATGGGAGTAGTTTGCTCCTCAGGGGAAGTGGGAGCTCGAGTGTCCACTTCCTCCTGTGTGGGTTGTGATATGGGGGCTGCACATGCTCAATAGCAAGTGCAGGGGTTCGTTTGGATTTTCTAGTGTAGGTGAGGGTAATTGTTGGCCTTGATGGTGGTTGAGAGGTGGAGGGTGTTGGTTCATCACTAGATGGTGCAGCTAGGATGTCACCCTGAGCAATGAGCTCAAACATTTTCGGGACAAGGGTTGTTTCTACCCTTGAGAACCCAACAGTTGGCTTTTTCAATATCTTGAAAATGCCGGGCCTCATGTGTGCAAGTTTAAGAACATTACCTGTTCCCCTCAACTGTGGTCTCAATTCACAGTTGAGAATGTGTTGAACATACCGGGGGAACATGTAATATTCTAAGGAATCCAAATTGCTAGTAAATTTGTAAATACAAACTGAGAGTACCTGAATTTGACCCCTTGAACCATCCCATGGACAATGAAGGAGAGGTCTTCTGGAATCTGGTCCCATCCTCCATGTTTGTTGGATAAGCTGTGGATGACAACATGGAGGAGGTATTTCCATTGGAATGAGACCTTCCCCTTCCTGAAGGTCTTGACTGAAAAGTCACCTTCATATCCATCTGCTCAAAGGATTGGTTGACAGCAGCTTTTGGGAAAGACAGTTCACCTGCTTCATCATCCAGCTATAGATGGGTGTTGATGATGGCTGGAGTGATGAAAACTGTCCTCCCCTGCACTGTGGCAGACAGTGCCTTCTCCCCGTCCATGGTGACCTCTTGACAGGTCCGCCAGAACTCAAGCAACTGATCCTCATAGAGAGGAGGATCGATTGTAAGGGAGGTGAAGTAATGAGACAAAGAAAGATACCTACACACGTCTGAGAAGCTTGGATCCTTCTCAGAGTTTAACAGGGCAACTTGATTATGTTGCCTGTGTAGGTGCATGGTGAAATCTGGGTCGTTACGACGATCAAGATTGGCCATTTGAAGAAGCTTTGTAGTGAAGGAAGGAAGAAGAAGATGAAATTGGGGGTAATTTTAGGTTAAGGAACAATGAGAGAAGTGAGATGAAATAGAACCGTTTGGAAAGATATAGTCTGGATTTGAGACAAAGTTATGACAAAAAGATAAACTTTGAAATCCGCAAGTGGGTCCTACTTCTGAAAAAGACGCCCAAAAATTAGTTTTCTTGGAAGTAGTAAAAGCTTCCGAAGGCAATTTTGGTTTCGGAAGCTTTGCAATCAAAGCTTCCGAAGGCAATTTTGCTTCGGAAGATATTTCAAAGAGTTTTGAAAATTTTGGCTTCGGAAGAAATAAATGAGTCTTCCGAGACTAAATTGCTTTCGGAAGAAATTTGTTCCTAAAATGCATTTAAGTACTTATACAAAATTTAAGCTTCGGAAGATACTTCAAGAATTTCTTCCGAAGGTAAATCTTAGATAAGCTGTTTAAACGATTTAGACATAAATTTCTTCCGAATGCAACTTTTGCTTCTTCCGAAGGTAAATTTTCATCATTCTAAGAGATATCATTTTAAAAGTTCGTTTTTCTTCCAAAGAGAACTGGGCTTATGAAGTGATCTAATAGACAACCTAGGACACACAGTTTTAAGAAATAATGTTGATTAAGTTATTAAGAAAAATCTATTCAAAGTTAATCATCCCAATAGCTGATACAAGATATTTAAACCTCTGTTCATCAAAAGCTTTTGTGAACAGATCAGCATATTGTTCATTTGTGTTAACTTTGATTAGTTTTATCAAACCCTTTTCAAAATTATCTCTAATCAGATGATACCTGATATTGATGTGTTTGGTCCTTGAGTGCTGCACAGGATTCTCTATAATAGAGATGGCACTGTTGTTGTCTATGTGGATGGGAGTCTTTTGAAATTGAACCCATAGTCTAGCATCTGATTCTGAATCCAAAGCACTTGAGCACAGCAGCTGGCAACAGCAATGTATTCAGCTTCAACAGTTGATGCAGACACACAGGATTGCTTCTTGCATTGCCAAAGACTATCCTTCCACCCAGGAACTGACACCCCCCAGATGTGGACTTTGCAGTCATGTTGCAGCCACCATAATCACTATCTGTATAAGCATACAGATTAAAGTCTGAATTCTTTGGATACCAAAGGCCTAGATTTGGAGCACCTTTGAGATATCTAAGAATCCTTTTGACAGTGATTAGGTGTGACATCTTGGGGTTGGCTTGATATCTTGCACATATGCATATGGCAAACATGATATCAGGCCTGCTAGCAGTAAGATACATAAGTGACCCAATCATAGCCCTGTAGAGATGTTCATCAACACACTCCCCCTCAAGATCAGGACCAAGGGAGTGGTTTCTGGCTATGGGTGTCTTTGCAACCTTACAGTCAGTCATCTTGAATCTTGTAAGTATGTCCTGTACATACTTTGACTGACTGATGAAGATGCCATCTTCAACCTGCTTCACTTGAATTCCTAGAAAGAAATTGAGTTCCCCCATGGCACTCATTTCAAATCTATTCTTCATCAGCATCTCAAAGTCTTTGCAGAGCTTTGGATTAGTTGAACCAAAGATGATGTCATCTACATATATCTAAACTAGCAATGTGTCATTTCCTGTTTCTTTGATGAAGAGAGTCCCATCAATAGTACCTCTTTTGTATCCATGTTGACAGAGGTATGTTGATAGTGTCTCATACCATTTTCTTGGAGCTTGATGCAGTCCATAAAGGGCTTTATCAAGCTTGCAGACATAATCAGGATGATTGGGTCTGCAAAGCCAGGTGGTTTTTAATATAAACTTCTTCATCAATCACCCCATAGAGAAAGACACACTTCACATCAAGCTGGTAGACCTTGAAATCCTTGGATGCACATAAGCCAGAAATATTCTTACAGCTTCAAGTCTTGCAACTGGAGCAAAGACATCAGTGTAATAATCCTTTCTTCTTGAGTGTATCTTTGGACAACCAGTCTAGCCTTGTTCTTGATGATAATCCCTCTATCATCCTTCTTGTTCCTGAATACCCATTTGGTTCCTATGACACTCTTCCCTTGAGGAAGAAGGCATAAGTTCCAAACCTTCTGTCTTCTGATTTGAAGCAGCTCATCTTGCATAGCTTCAATCCAGCTTCAATCCTTCAAAGCCTCATCAACCTTCTTTGGCTCTATCTGGGATAAGAAACAAGAATGTAGACAAACATGGCTGTCATGAGCTTGTCCTCTTGTTCTTACCCCTGAGTCAACATTTCCAATGATGTTTGTGGTGGGATGTGACTTGTGGATCCGAAGTTGAGGGATCACAGCAGTTGGTTAGACAGATCTAAATTTGAGAAATTCTGATCTGGCAATAAGGTGTCTCCCACCACATCAGCACACTTATCAAGAGAAACTTGATCCAATGAGTGTGTGACATCATTCATGTTGTCTTCAATGGAGTGGTTATCAGCATCAAGAAATTCTTGATCACTGTCACCACCTCCAGTTCCTCCTCCTGCATTTGAAGTTCCTTCTCCTGAATTCTGAGCCTTGAGCTGGAATTTGAAGGCAATTCATTTGAATCAGCAGTATTTTCATGCTAGTGCTGATGGGAGCTTCAATTGCAGGGTTAGTCACCACTGGAGCTAAAGTAGTCTTCTTGTTTGGTCTTCTCAGCTCAAATCTTGGATCAGGATCTTCTATTGACCTGTTATCTGTAGATCCTAAAACATTCTCATAAGATTTGTTAAAACAGTTGGTAACTAAGTCAAGATCAAACAGCCAATCTAAACCAGAACCTTTCACACAGGGTGTGTGTTCATTGAAAGTCATATTGGCTGACTCTTCAATGATCTAGTTCTGAGATTGTATACTCTATAAGCCTTAGCTTGAGAATAGTATCCAACAAAGTGTCCATCATCTGATTTCTCAGCAAACTTGGCTATTTGATCTTTGGTATTCAAGATGGTGCAAGGACATCCAAATGTTCTGAGGAAACCAATGAATGGTCTCCTTTTATGCCACAGTTCATAAGGAGTCTTACATGTGTCTTAACTACCAAAACTCTGTTCTGCACATAGCAGGCTGTGTTGATAGCCTCTGCCCAGAAGGTGATGGGCAGTTTAGAGTCAGACAACATAGTTCTTGCAGCTTCAATAAGTGTCCTGTTTCTCCTCTCAGCAGCACCATTTTGCTGAGGAGTCCTGGGAGCACTGTATTGTCTTAAAATACCCTTTTCATCAAAATGTATCAAGGATTTGGTTTTTGAATTCGGTTCCTTGATCACATCTTATGATTTTGACCTTGTGATCAGATTGATTCTAATTTTCAGAATGAAATTCTTTAAGATTTCAGGAGTTTCATCCTTAGTTCTAAGGAAAAACACCCAAGTGAATCTTGTGAAATCATCTGTGATCACCAAACAGTATGAGGTCCTTCCTAAACTCATTACATTGGTGGGGCCAAACAGATCCATATGTAACAAGTGTAGGGGAGTAGTGATAGAGTTCATTTCCTTTGGCTTGTGAGACATTTGTGTTGCTTCCCCTTCAGGCATGCAACACAGTGGTCATCACTTGTAAACTCTTTCTTTGGCATTCCAGTTACCAAATCATTCTTAATTAGTTTATTCATGTTCTTAAAGTTTACATGGCACATTCTTTTATGCCAAAGGAAAGACTCATCACTATTTGCTTTAGATAGAAAGCAAGAAATCTCTCCAGAGGGAGATGTTTCCTGCAAGTCCATCTTGTACATGTTCCCTTTCCTGGGGGCTCTGAGCAAAATATGCTCTTGAGGAATGTCAACCCCGGGCTTGAGAACAATGCACTCATGCTAGTAAAGAGCATGTGATGTTTTTGGTCACAAAATTAGGACACACTCAAAAGATTGTATCCAAGCTCCTTGACAAAATTTACCTTCTCAATGCTGAGCTTACCATTTGAGACCATGCCCCTTCCAGTGATGTAACCTCTTGCATCTCCTCCAAAAGCAACTGGCCCTCCATCAAACTCTTCAAAGTTTTGAAGTAGGGACTCATTGCCTATCATGTGCCTGGAGCAGCCACTATCAATGATCCACACATTTCTGTTTGCCTTTGGCTGTCCTTGCACAAAAGAGATGATTTAGTTACATTTGGAAACCCAAGCCTCATTGGTCTTGGGCTTATAAAATTCAGATGAAGGAAATGAAACAATAAGTGATCCTATGTTCAGGCTTTGAGAATCATTTGTTGTTGCTGAAGAGGAGCTTTCAGTCTCAAGATCTTCCTTCATCTTCCACACCACCTTTGGAAGATTAGGCTTGACCTTCAATACTTCGGAAGCTTTTGTAGCTTCGGAAGCTTTGGAGACAGATCCTTCGAAAGATCTTGCTTTCATTGTAGCAAGCTTCAGTACTTCGGAAGCATTCCTTTCTTCTGAGACCAACTTTTCTTCCGAAGGAAATTTCCTACTTGCCTTCTTCTTCATTTTGGAGCTTCCGAAGCTGTTTGTTTCTTCTTCTTCTTAGAAGTTTTCTTCTTGATCATGTGGATAGTGCTCTTGGGATTGTATTGACAATCCTTAGCTAGATGTGAAGTACTACCACACATAACACAATCCAAATCTTTCCTTCTGAGAGTCTTTTTTCCCAAAGAAGACTGAGCTTGAACACTTTCCTTTTCTTTCTCTATCTTTTCAGATGATGCAGCAGGCTTCTTAGGATGAAGTTTGCTCTTTAAAATTGATGGTTCAGGCTGTGCAGCAGTGACACACTGCTAATCAGTCTTCTTGTTGTTGCTGGAGTGAGTTGAAGCTGAAGTAGAACTCTTGGTACTAGAATTCTTGACAGGATATTCAACTTTCATCACCTTGAACCCTGCAGAGATAAATACTTGTTTCTGCTTGGGGTCAAAAATGGTCTTGATCTCTTGAGCTTTTCTGGATCTTCTCTTTGCTCTTCTGATCAAGTTATTTCTCTTGGTTTTGCTCAAACCAGCTTTTTTTTCCTCCTTAGGAGCATGGTGACCCTTTTTGGATTGACTCTCTTCACTCACCTCAGAGTCATCCCTTACCTTCTTTCTTCATCCTCTTCATCACTGGGGTCTATGGATGGCAGATCATCTTGACCAGTTCCACACCTCAGAGATCTGACTGATAGTAGAGTGTGTGGAGGAGCTATCTCACTAGATCCCAGTCCCTGCTTATTCTGATAACACACTTTTGCATGCAGAGATGAGGATATCATGTTCTTGAAGGTTTCTTCTTCAAGAACACATATTTCTGCCCTGGCTTTGCTGATCACAAGCTCAGCCTGGCATTCAGTCAACTTGGTAATAAGATCCTTAATTTGAGTCTTGTAGTTTGTTTGCTCATATTTAAGAGTTGAAACTGTTTTCTCCAGATCTTCTATCTTAAGTTTATAGTCATTTTTAGCTCTTTTAAAATCAGCTTTTAAAATATTTAAAGACTCAATGTCAGATCTCATTTTCAAGTTGTAGGACCTGTATCTATTTACTTTAGCAATACATTCAGGAGAGCAAAGATGTTCAAGTACCTTGGATTCATCATGGTCAGCCATGAGTGCTTGATTTGGAGATGCATCTTCTGCTTGAAAGCTCCAGTCAAAGCCTCCTTCTTCAACATCAACTGCAGCTTGCTGTCTTGGCTTCTCATTCTGATGCCCTCCTTCAGTGTAGTTTGGCCTGGATGAAGCTTGGCCACCATTTGACTTGGATGCCTTGCATTCTATGGCAAAGTGTCCCATTTGGTTACAATTGTAACACTTGACTTTGCTCTTGTCCAGCCCAAACTTGCCACTGGTTGCATTGCTAGGAAACCTTCTCCCAGTCCTCTTGTAGAACTTCTGGGCTCTGTGAGTGAGAAGAGCCATCTGCTGGACTATCTCCATGTACTCCAGATCATCTGGATGGATACAGTCTAGGTCTTCGAGAGTGAAAAGAAAGTTGCCTGAACTTTTATCAGTGGAGACAAAAGCTTGAGAAGAACTTGTCTCTTGGAAGGGACTTCCTTGGATGTAGCTCTCTCTGGGTGTCTTTGGGAAGGTGATGAAAGGACCTTTTTATGAGGTTTCAGGGTAGCAGATGAGATGATGCTGTGGTTCTTTGTTATCCCTTTCAACCACATGAAGGGCTGAACTCTGGTGAGTGTTGGAGTTACCAGATGAATTTTGCATGTTCATCTTCATCTGGTATCCACTGAGTATCCCATACAACTCAGTGAGAGTAAGGGTCTTGAGGTTTTCAGTCCTCTTAATGACCACACAGTAGTATGTCCATTGTCTGGGAAGAGAGGACATGAACTTCCTTACAATATCTCTATTCTCAATAGTTACCCCAACATCAGCCAGAGTATCCACAATCTCAACATACCTGAAGTATTGTTGAGTCATGGTCTCACCTGTCTTGAAGGTGAAGTTTTCAAACTGCTGCTTCAGGAGATCCTTCTTGTTCTCCTTGGCTTCATTTGAACCCTCATACATCAGTTTCAGTGCTCCCATAGCTGTTTAGCGGTCTTGCACTTCTTGAAACCTCTGTAGATGGAGTTTGGAAGAGCAGTTTGGAGGCTTTCATGGCTTTCTGATCAATGTTAATTCTTTTCAAGTCTTCATCAGAAAAGTCAGCCCTCTCCTTTGGTATCATGCCACCACCAGCAGCAGCTGAAGAGGTGCATGGTATATTAGGTCCATTGACAATAGACTCCCACATCCTGGAATCTTGAGACTTGATAAATCCTTCCATTCTTTGACACCAAGTGTCAAAATCCTCAGGAGTAATCAGTGGGGACTTTGTCATAGTTCCAGTTTCCATATCAGCTTTGAAGATAGCTGTCATTTGAAGAGTTAAGTGATGTGTGTAACTAAGAGGATTTGAAGATGGTGAGATCTTACAATCAAGAGCATGGAATGCTCTGATACCAAATGCAGGACCGTTAAAGGGTACTTAAGCTTGCACTTTGTTAACACACTTAGAAGGATCTTAAGATCACTTAACAATTCAAATAGGGAACTATGAACTTTTATTGAAGATACAAGATAAACACAAGTAAAAACAAGAACAAGAACACAAGATAAATTTTCAAGGAAGTTGTATATTGCTTCTCTAGTTCTATTACAAGTGTTGTACAAGTATATATTGAATACAAGAACCGAAGACTACTTATACTACATCCTACTATCGTCAACATGTAAAAAGACAGTTGGAAGTGACTAATCTAGACAACAAGATCAGCCTAAAGTCAAAAGACAGATTGTCTTTTAACTAGTGACTATGACATGCCATAGCTCACTGACTTTCCTATTACAAAAAGCCAAGAAGGAACAAAAATAGAAACTTGCAGGCGAAGACCTTATCTACTTTATCATAAAGTATGGAAGTTTCACCAACTAGTGATAGCAGGTGAACTACCAGAGCATGCAGTGGAAAGTAGGTTGCTTTATGATAAAGTTGATGGAAAAAGTATCTTTTCTCTCTCTTCAGAAGAAAATCAGTCTTGTCTTTAAACAGCTTCGGAAGACTTTGTCTTGAGAGCTTCGGAAGACTTCATCTTTTACCTTCGGAAGAGTTGAGTCTTTGGCTTCGGAAGACTTTACACTTAGAAGAGTTGAGTCTTTGGCTTCTGAACTTTGGCTTCGGAAGATTTTACACTTGGCATATTTCTGAGTGTGTAAAAGCTTCCGAAGCTAGTTCACCTTTGTTCCGAAGTGCATGTTGGAAGACTTGGTTGTTTTGGTATCCTTTGGTTGCATCAGCCTCTTAACTTCAGAGGTTCCTACAAAGACATATTACCAATTTTGCCCCCAACCTAATTTTGATCAAAATGACACGTGTCAACATCTTAATCATTATTACACTTTTTAGTTTTAGAAGACTTTGTATTTGAACCTTTCCTATATTAGATAAGATCATAAGTAGAAATTATATTAGTTAATTATAATATAACCTAATATGTTTGCGCGCACACGAATATTATTTAACGATCACAAAATTCACGTCCTCATCACAATAATACAACAACTAATTTAAACATATACATACACACATAATTTGCCAGACACTGTATATACTTTTTATATAAAAGGATTTGAAAATTTATAAATATTAATAGACAAATTGGATTTTAATAATCTAAACTATCATTTATTGGCCGGTAATAATCCATATTATTAGTTTGACCAATAATAATTCGAACTTTCATTTTGTTGTCAATAGCAATCCTACTAACATAAATATTCATTTGTTTACATTTTATTTCCATTTGATTTTGCTCACGAGGTTGATTGTGAATGAAATAGGGAGATACACAATGAAATGTATTGAAAACCGAGTGAAAATCAAGTATAAATCAATAAAAATTATGTTACTAGAATTGTTATTGGTAATAAAACTAAAAGTTAAGATTATTAAAGGTCATTTTGATAGTATGGTTTAGTATTTGCCAACATGTCATAGTTTGGATTATTAAAATCCAATTTGCCATATTAATAATATCCAAACCTAACAATTTTTTTCTTTTTCCTCCCTTGCATGATAGCTTCCACCACACACAAACAAAACATATCCTTTTTAATATTCATTTACTTATTTACTTAGACAACCAATATCTAAATGATATAAAATTTAAATCTTGTAATCTAGTTTACATTGGCCAATACCTATGGCTTTTCGTCCCATATATCCTATTAAATCTATCATATATTAAATAGTCAATGAGGGTTTACATAGTATTTTCAAATCCTATAATATCTCTAACAATCCTCAAGTCTTGTTGTCTGATTTGGGAAATTCAAATGGCAAGCCTTATGGCCATTCACAACTTATGCAAAACTCCCAAAAATCCTTCATGAAGTCTTCTACTCGTTCAAAATCCTCACTAACTTCTTCATTTTTCATCCATCCTTCAAGAAATCAACAAGTTTTGCAAGCCTTTGAATTCCCAGAAATCAATCCATAACAACTTCTTTCAATCCATTCTTCAATCAACAAGTTTTACAAGCCTTTTATACGTTCACAGTCACAACCCCATGCTTACCATGCACGATGTGGAGTTACAACGTGGGTATATTTCAAGCATTTTTAGTGGATCTTTTTACCGGGTTGTTTCTAAATTTTAGAGTATGGGTTTGTGGTTTGTATTGTAAGTTATTTTCATTTGTATGCCTATTAAAAGGCCAGTACGCTTCGAGTGATGGGATGAAGAAAAATTGGATCAAAGTCTTTATTCTTTCGTTTTTGTTCTTTGGAATCTAACTTGCTCTAAAGGGTTTTTATCTTTAAGAGATTGATTATTTCGAATCAGTCTACAACAACTTTCATCATTGATTTCATGGATGACAATTTCAACCATTCCACAAACGTACACTATGCCCGAGTTCATTTAAGAAGAGAAAAGAAGGAAAGTGGAAGGAAAGAAAAAAACAGTGGTGTTACGGAGTTTTTTTAAAAGAAGGAAATAAAAAAAAAGTAAAAAAGTTATGTTCCCGAGAAAAAAGAAAGAACATGAAGGCTAAAATCAATCTTTCTAAATCGGAAGGAAATGAAAAAAATAAAAAAGAAAGGAAAGAAGAGAAAATAAGAGAAAGGAAAAGAATGTGTTTTCTTTCTTTTCTCTTGTTAAGTAAACTCGGGAACACAATGGATAAAAGAAAGGGAGTGGGAGGAAAGAAAAAAATCGTGTTTCAGAGTTTTCATTAATTGAAAGAAATGAAAGGAAAGTAAAAAAAAATTATATTTTCGAGTTCAGTTAATGATGAAATAAAAGAAAAATAAAACCTAAAATCAATCATTCTAAATTGAAAGAAAATGAAGAGAAGAGAAAGAAAAAAGACAGAGAGAAAGGAAGAAAAATAAAAAGAAAAACAAAGAAATTATTTCATTTCTTTTCTCTCGTTAAGTAAAATTGAGAACACAACAGAGCAATAGAAATTCCTTCTTAGGAAGGTCTCGATTAAATATATATTATCTTATATATTAATTTTTAAACGAAATGAACGGTGCTTTACTCCTATTGTTTTGTGTACTATTGTATGTTGCGTTTGCTTTCTTCCCTTTTAAGTGTTGTTGGTGGCTACTTTTGTTGTTTCTAGAGAGATATAAGGTTTTTTAGTGGAGGTGCGCATATGGAAGCGGTGGTCGCTAGACCTTGTGTTTTCGGTGAAGGCGACCTCGGTTGCTGTGTCATGCTACCTGTCAACCCTATAATCTGTTGATGTTCAATTTGATTTTTTTGACGTTGTTGATATTGATGTCAGTTTAATTGTTTTGTGCCGGAGAAGCCTTTGCCACCGCCATCAAGATGAGAACCTTAGGCAGCGATGGTGTGCTTGGTGGGCGGCGATGTGATTATTATTGTGCTTCCTATATTTCTCAACAAAGTTTCATTAGATCCCTTTTTATGCCAACGGAAAAAGGGCGGCCGCCATCTTTGCTAGCTTTGTATGCACAGTTAGCTACCCTCATTTGTGATTGCGAGGATATGGGGTTTGTCACTAATGTGATGGTTGTTATGTTTTTTTTGGGTGGAAATGAACAATTATTTACCTTGCCTTTTGTTTTGTGTGCGTTATCTATTGCGTGTGATTTCTTCCCCATTAAATGATGAACACCGGTGCCCGCTCGACGTCCAGTTTCTAGCTAGGTCAGAGCACCTGACACCTACAAGTCGATGATGATGGGGTACGCCTCATCTGAGATGTTCAGTCGGGGGCCATTGACCTTCAGATTTCATCTTGATCTTTTTGATTCATCTTTTGAGGTTGTTTTTATTAACATGTTGGTGTCGTGGCGATGTTTGGTCTATGATAGTGGGGGTTGTCTCATCTAAGACGGTTTGGCATGGTTGTTTTCTATTTAGTTCATTTCAATGATGGTGGGGGTTATGTGTTGGGTGATATGACATTATGTTGATGACAATAATAACCGATCCATTTGAAAGCTACGTGAGCATATAACCTTAACTCTTGCTCCATTCATGGTTGAACGTACGTTAATATTCATTGTCATTGTGGTTCCTCATTGTTTATTATCATATTGTAGGAGGCCCTTTCGCCATCATCGTTGGGTCTATGTACGGGATGGTTAACCATCCTTTATTTTGCGAATCCTAGGCGAATGATGGTGTGGTTGTGGCCGGCGATGTGGTGGTTGTTAGTGGTTTCTGTATTTCTTATTGCAATTTCATCACATCCCTTTCTATGCTGACGAGAAAAGGGCAATTGCCATCGTCGCAGGCTTATCTGCACAGTAGCAATTTTGCTTACCTGGTTATTTCTTGCTAGAATTGGCTAGCGTGGGTTTATCAACTGGTTGTGACGCATTTAACGCAAAACATGAACTTGGATTACAGTGCAGCCTTCATGTGGTAAGTTTGGAGGATTGTCAGTTTTTATCTGCAACCGTCTACAGTCATGACGCACTCAGTCAATTTGCAACCCTGAGCCTAACAATATGTCATAGAGCTTCGCCAAAGCCACTTATGACCGGCTTTCCCGGTTCTTAGCATGATTAGAGCATGTGCATCCTTTAAAATCCCGGTTTAACTCGTCCGTCACACACAAACGCGTCACGTAACAACCTTGGTATTTTAAATACCTAACATGAAATAGACAAAAAGGTCTGATATAGGCAAAAACTACTGAAGGGCGCACGTTCTCACAATTAATTAAAATATTTTACTTTACTTTGGACTAATACAGTGACAGATTTCCAAAAATAATAATATTAAACGAAAAAGCATTAACGCCGACGCGATATGTGAACTCACGCAAATATAGATCCGATCACACAAATATCAATCCACCCTCACAACAACTCACAAGTTTTCTGTAATCCTTTTGGTAGTCCATCATCGTCTTCTTCGTGGAAACCCTAACGACCTCAATCTGACCACCGGTGGTTTCTTATTCTACTTCACAGATCTACTAATGGTGAGTTTCTGTTTCATCTGCTCGTTTTAAGCTTTGATTTACAGTTAATTAGGTTTTGCTGTTGAGAAATTGACAATTTGTGCACGTTGGAGCTCGATCTATCTGATTTTGTTTGATTAGTGGTGGATGTGGAGTTTTGTGAAGTTTTTGTTCGGCAATTGGTTAGATCTGTTGCTGGATGTGTGCGTGATTCTGTAGCATGTGCGTTTTTTGCGTTTGATATTTTTTTGAGTGTGGAGTTTGTTGATCTAATGTGTTGTGTGAGTATTGATAACATGAAGCTGTAGTTGTAGAGTGATTTTGTGTATTAAGGTTCAGATTTTGTTGCATGCAAGTCATTTCGTGTTTGGAAGTTGATTAAACTAAGGAAGATGATCAATTGTTGGGTTAGCGGTGAGGTATTTGTTTAATAGTTGTTAAGGATGTGTTGTGGTGTGATTTTAGAATGATGTGATGCAGTTCTTAACTTCTTATGTGAACATGGCCTTTGTTGGAACTCTATTTTGTTGCTTATTACTAGTTTTGTAATTGTTTAAGATATTGTCTGGTTGTTGGTTTTTAAATTCTTTGATTCTCGGAGTGGAGGAGGAAGCTCAAAATTTATAAAACAAGAATGCAGGGATTTGTCTTTGGTTTTGAGACCCCTTACTTAAGATGACATGATGCTTTATTCAAGACGTTGCTGTTCGTTAAGCCTGTTAAAATGCACTGCAATTGAAATGTGGAATCTTCTATATAATATAATATTTGATGATTTGATCTATCTCTTAATGTTGTATTTTCTGGAGGGGATCATATCTCTTTTGAGGGCTCTGAAATTAACAACTGAACATAAGTAAGAAGCTGGGGAAAGGGTGTTATGGTAGAAGTTTTTATTGACACATCACAGTTCCATTATAAGTAAACTTGTGGCTTGGGTATGATTTGAGAGCAAACTACTAAAACTCTGGATTTCTATCTTGTAGGTTTGGGGATAGACATTGCAGCATCAGTGGCTTCATTTTATTGAAGATTTAGAGTCCCAACACTCAGTTACTTCTTACAACAATGGCTTCGTCATTCATCTCTAAAAGGACTTATTTGGTGGTTTTCACCTATGTGGTTTTTCTTGGACATCTCTGCAATGGTTTCTATTTGCCTGGAAGCTACATGCGTACATACTCAACGGGACAGGAAATATATGCTAAAGTTAATTCACTAACATCTATCGAAACAGAGCTTCCCTTTAGTTATTACAGTCTGCCATACTGCACTCCCTCTGGTGGAGTTAAAAAAAGTGCTGAAAATTTAGGAGAGTTACTTATGGGAGACCAAATCGACAACTCACCCTATCGTTTCCGAATGAACATCAATGAATCTGTTTTCCTGTGCACCACACATCCATTAAGTGAGCATGAAGTAAAGCTTTTGAAACAAAGAACACATGATTTGTATCAAGTTAATATGATTCTTGATAACTTGCCTGCAATGAGGTTTGCTAATCAGAATGGAGTTAAAATTCAATGGACGGGATTCCCAGTTGGATTTACACCTCCCGGAAGTAAGGATGATTACATTATTAATCATGTTAAGTTCAGGGTGTTTGTACACGAGTATGAAGGTACAGGTGTGCAGATAATTGGTACAGGGGAAGAAGGAATGGGTGTGATATCAACTTCTGATGATAAAAAGAAGTCTGCTGGATATGAGATTGTTGGTTTTGAGGTCTTCCCATGTAGTGTTAAGTATGACCCAGAAAAAATGGCAAAACTCCATCAATATGATCAAGTGGATTCTTTAAACTGTCCATTAGAGCTGGAAAAATCTCAAATAATAAGAGAACAGGAAAGAATATCATTCACTTATGAAGTTGAGTTTGTGAAAAGCAACGTGAGATGGCCGTCCCGTTGGGATGCTTATCTGAAAATGGAAGGTGCTCGTGTCCATTGGTTCTCAATTCTTAACTCACTAATGGTAATCTTCTTTTTAGCTGGTATTGTGTTTGTTATATTTTTAAGAACCGTGAGACGTGATCTTACCCGATATGAAGAATTAGACAAAGAATCTCAAGCACAAATGAATGAAGAGCTATCAGGGTGGAAACTTGTTGTTGGTGATGTGTTTCGTGAGCCAAATCACTCCAAACTTCTATGTGTGATGGTAGGAGACGGAGTACAGATTACGGGAATGACGATTGTCACTATCTTATTTGCTGCATTTGGGTTCATGTCACCAGCTTCACGAGGTATGCTTTTAACTGGAATGATAATTCTTTATCTTTTCTTGGGAACTGGAGCTGGGTATGCTGGAGTTTATCTATGGAGAACAATCAAAGGTACTTCAGAAGGATGGCGATCTGTTTCCTGGTCAATTGCATTTTTCTTCCCGGGTATTGTTTTCGTTATCCTGACTGTATTAAACTTCATTCTTTGGGGCAGTAACAGCACTGGTGCAATTCCCATTTCATTATACTTCATACTTTTGTCACTCTTATTTTGCATCTCGGTCCCACTCACTCTGTTAGGAGGGTACTTAGGGACACGGGCCGACCCAGTTCAGTTCCCTGTCCGAACCAATCAAATTGCTAGAGAAATCCCAGCACAAAAATACCCATCATGGCTACTAGTAATCGGAGCTGGAACCCTTCCATTCGGGACCCTTTTCATCGAGCTATTTTTCATTCTTTCTAGCATCTGGCTCGGAAGGTTCTACTATGTATTTGGGTTTCTACTTGTGGTTCTTATGTTGTTGGTTGTCGTATGTGCTGAGGTGTCGGTTGTTCTAACCTACATGCATCTTTGTGTCGAGGATTGGCAGTGGTGGTGGAAAGCATTTTATGCTTCGGGTTCTGTTTCCCTTTATGTGTTCTTGTATTCCATGAAGTATCTGGTGTTTGACCTTCAGAGTTTAAGCGGACCCGTGTCGGCTATACTTTATCTTGGGTACTCATTGATTGTCGCGATTGCAATCATGTTGGCTACTGGCACCATTGGGTTCATTACATCTTTCTACTTCGTTCACTATTTGTTCTCCTCAGTGAAGATCGATTAGCGAGTTGGTTGTGCAAATTCTTATAGGCAGGCATGCTTCAATTTCAAATCTGACATGTGTTCATCTTAGAAGGCCTGTAAATTTTCCGGCTTATTGAAGGTTAGACGAATATATTTGTCTTTTCTTTTACTTTTCTATGACTTATTATAATTGCAAGGTCTTGTTTGTTCCAACATTTGAAGAAATAGCTGTTTTATGATTTCTTTTTCGGGTCAAGCTTTTCTTCATACTTGTTTTTATTATTAGCTAAGCATGTCAAAACGCTCGGGTTGTGTAGGTAACAGATTATAGGGTTTGGGACTTCGGGTTGATTTTAAAAAGCTGAACAAAATAGATTCGGGTTCAAACGGGCCGTACTTAAACGTACAATTTGTGTCTGTAACTTGCAGTTTGACAAAAATGAAGCTATTATGTTGGAGTTGTATGAAGCTTTCTTAAACAGTTGAAAACATTTTACATTAAAACATGTATATAACCCAGTAAACAGTGGAGGAGCTTGAACACTTTTATAAGGGGTGGTGGCGAAAGTAAATTCTTTAGGAGGGTCGAGCTTAATATATATACATAGAATTTAAGCTACCGGGCAAAAGTTACACTATAGGCGGAAAAAAATTTGCCCCTGCAAGTAAACATCACACCTATCTAAGCGTCAATTGCTTTTCTATCATTTTCTATAATCTAAAACTAAACAAACATATCCAGCAAAATCTCAGACCAATAGTAGGCATGGAGAGGGTCAAATGATGATAAATCTTACAATTTACCTCTATTCAATGAGATTAAGAAGTTAGCTCTAAGAAACCTTCTGTTGGCAGGTTATAATTTGGCTTGGTAGAACTCAATTATGCATACAAATTCTGTTGTTGCCTAGTTAAAACAACATATTTCATGTGTATATATTCCGTTTAATAATATAGAAAGAAACGGTATACATCTCCAGTCTCCTGTGTTCAAGTCATTAAAAGATAAATAAGTGACGTAATAAGAGAAAAACTATGCTAGAAATGAAATTCATGTGTAATGTAGTGAAGCAAAGAAGCCCGCAAGAAACATCTTGCGTTTCCTTGACCATGCGCGCGCTCATAGTTTCCAGCTTGACCTGGTTAACGAAGAAGAGGAGAAACTGATTCAAGGATGAAGACAAGAAGACAATTCATTATCTTTTTATGGTTGGCTGATTAACTCATGAGGGAGGGTTGGGAGAAAAAAAAAAACTAAACTACCGTTGGTCTTGTATTGTTCGTACGCATTCATGCTTTGTTGTTTTCTTATCTTTTGTTCTACGCATTTAGACCCATCATAAATATCATTTAGCTTAAAACAACTTAAAACCTTATGTGTAAGTACAAGTGAACCCAAATTTTATATTTTGAAATAATTCTTAAACTAAATTCTCTATAACTTCCTAGGAGGGAAGCCATTTGTAAATATGTTGCGATGATATTATATGAGATTTGCCTTTAGAGTTCAGAAAAGGTAGTGATTAGCTTCGAAATGTAAAATCACTAAAATCAAATTTTCGTAATAATCTAGTTCTGTTTTTAGTTGTGTGTATTTTGTTAAAGGTTATTTATAGTTTTGTTAAAATATGAAGTATAATTAGAAGATATATGTTCGAGAAACAATACATATGATAGAAGGGACAAAAAATTTTAAACTCTTTAACTTCTTGGATAATGATAATGGGAGAATAGAGAAAGGGGAAAATCCAAAAAGCGAACCGGCTTTCGGATTTAATACAAAATAGTTTGGATTGTCTAGATGATCATTAATAATACCATGTTAAAAGAACTTTTTTCTTTTTGCATTCGTTATTTTTAGAAAATGAGGGTGTTACGTTGTATATCACTTTTTTTTACCAAACAAGATTTGGGTTGTCAACCCCTTCAAACTTATAAGTTATAAACCACATACAGTAAAACATCAAAAGAACACACATTTGCAAGGAAAACACACATACACCAATAATAGCCAATCACGCATTCAAACACATTATCATTTGTCGTATATGTGATATTTCAATCACACATATTTACCTGGTTTATGGAAAGTCACTGACTTTAATAGTGCTTAAATATGTGTATTTTAATTGTTATCAACAAAGCTAGTGTGGTGGAGTTCATTAGATGTCTCACCTTTACATTGGGTCACGTAGGTTCGATACATGCGGGCTATATTCCTTTTCTTTTTAAGTTTTTCTTATCTTTTTCGTTACTTTTTTTTTCCTTATAATTTTTCATTTAAGTTATATTTTTGTTTTTTAAATTATTAATCCGCAACGTGTGAGACATGATATTGTTTTTTTATGTTTCGATGACACCGCAACTCCATACTTTTATTTTAGGTACTTAACTATGTTAATGTTGCCGTCGCAACATGCGTAACGAAGTTCGTAAACATGTCTCATCGTGTGGGACTGCGGGTTTGATTTCTATTTACCCTTATCATTCAAATTTTCAAGTTAAAAAAAAATTATGGGACACCGTCACCTTATAAAGAAAATCTTCAAGTTAAAGCCACGAAGAAAATTCCACATCTATATCTAAATACATCACTCTAGCCTTAATCAAATAAATATCAGGGAAAATTACTAAACTAAACATTTTACTCATCTTAATTACCAAACTAGCCATTGAAAAAAACAATTACCAAATTTTCCAACCAACACGATAGTAACATGTGTTCAAATCTTGTCATGTCAGCGAGATTTTATATGTTTTCCTCGCTTACTTTTGAAATCACGCCACGTCAACGAGATTTTGTGTGCATTCATCGCCAATTTCCCTTTTCCAAATTTCCATGCATATTGTTTTTATGTACCCTTCATCTTCATTTTTATTCACTTTCACCCCTTAAACTTTTGAGTTTTGCCACTTAATCATGGAAATAATAAACCACCTAATAACGACACCAATAAAATTTATTAACTATAAAATTACTAAAATAAATAAATATTTGCTTAATAATTTTAAAATTAAAAAATAACTTAAAAGACATTATGAGAACTCACGATAAATAAAGATATAATTTCATATTAAAGATAAAATATCAAAGATAATTATATATTATTTTAAAAAAAATTGTAGAGAAAATGATTTTTATTCTATTTTATCCTTATTATATATATAGAAACTATGAAGATTATATAACCACTGAAAAAAAAGTGAAAACAAAATTTACAAAAAGTCAAGAAATATTAATAATAATAAATAGTTCTTATATTTTTGTTTCATACAGAACGTAAAATCCATAACAGAGTGTTGTTTCTGGTCAGACCGGTGAACCAGAGGGGATGGTTGGGCAAGATTTTATTGTTTAAAAACTTTTAACTTAAAATTTTTATTTTAGATAATTTAGCGTTTAAGCTTCATATTTTATTTAATAAGTTTTTAAATTTTATTAGAATTATAATTCTACACCAAAAGAAATAGTATTTTCTCATTTTTTTAAAACTAGATACTAGATATACATGTATATTTTATATTTATATTATCTTTGATGTCATGACTCATGAGGACATGAGGTTTGATTAATCTGACTAGTGACCGTTAAAATTTATATTGTTTGACTTATAAAAATTTTGGCAAAATATTTCTATAAAAACTTAGAAAAGAAATCAACGAATATAAACTAAATCGCTTCATTTATTTATTAGAAAACTTAAAAATTTAAAGATAATTAATAACTTACATTTACTTTGTCTGGAAATGAATTAAATTAATATAAAATAGTTAAATAAATGAAAAAAGACCACATTTAAAAACTAGAAATTTGGTTGTAAAGCAAAACCTTTTAAATTAACTTAAATATAAGAAAACGACAAAAGTTTGAATTTACAACTTAGTGTTTTTAAAGTGTTAAAAAAATTAAAATTATTAGAATTTATTTTTTTTATATTAGAGAACTTAAATTTAGAAGGGTGAAAAAATAAAAGTTTCAAAACAAAAGGAGTGTTTATGTAAAAAAAAAAAAAGAAGTTACAATCAAATTAGTGCAGTCAATGGTTAGTTTTATTACAAAAACTAGTCAAAGGTTATTATATGAAGTTTGATTGGTAGACTATAGGGGTGCAAACGAGCCGAGCCGCTCGTGAGCTACTCGAGTTCGGATTGATAAAAAACTCGAAACGAGCCGAGCTTTATCGAGCTCGAGCCGAGCTCGAGCTTGAACAAAAAGCTCATTTAATTATTGAGCCCGAGCCCGAGCTTTACGTATCGAGCTCGAGCCGGCTCGCGAGCCTAAACGAGCTTTTATTTATATATTTTTTATTTAATTTATTATATATATTATATAAATAATATCTATTATATATAAAGTTATGATAAAAACAATTAGATAATATGAATAATGTTATATATAAAATATATAATTATAAATATATATCAAAATTAAATATAAAAGTATTATAAATAATATTTAAATAAATAAACGAGTCGAGCCCGAGCCAAGCTCGAGCTTTAAAAAGCATTTGTCGAGCCGAGCTCGAGCTTTAAAAATAAAGCTCGAAACGAGCCGAGCTCGAGCCCATACGAGCTCGGGTTCGGCTCTGCTCATTTGCACCCCTAGTCGATTGTTTATTTTTGTAATTATCTTATGTTTGAAGGGTAAATATTTAAAAATAAAGGTTGTTTAGTAAAATTACTAAAACTAAAGGACTAAAATTGTAATTTCGTACTGTTAAATATAGAAAAGTATAGTTTGTTTTATTTTTTATTTTACTGGCTTACTTTTTTAGACGAGTAGCATATCACTTTCTACTTTCTAGAATCCAAATCTTTTTATAGATTCTATGAAGACGATCAAAGTTATACAGATAACTAAAGTAGTATGCAATTTATATTTTGCTGTTAACCAAAATTTATTATGAGATACTTCCTCTAAATTTGCTTTTATATAGAAATTTACTGAGGTCAATATGTAGATTATCTACTATCTAAAAGTAATTACAATCTGAATGTTCAATATAAAAGAAACAACTTTATTTGTAAAAAATAGATAAAAAAAACCAACTTTATTTGTAAGAAAAAAAATCCTAAACTAACGCTGGTCTTATATTGTTCGTATACATTCATGCTTTCTTGTTTTCTTATCTTTTGTTCTACGCATTTAGACCCATCATAGATATCATTTAGCTCAAAACAACTTAAAACCTTATGTGTAAGTACAAGTGAACCCAAAATTTATATTTCGAGATAATTTTTAAACTAAATTTTTTATAACTTCTTAGAGGGGAAGCCATTTGTATATATGTTGCGATGATATGATATGAGATTTGCCTTTAAAGAGTTCAGAAAAGGTAACGATTAGCTTCGAAATGTAAAATCACTAAGATCAAATTTTCGTAATAAGCTAGTTCTGTTTTGAGTTGTGTGTATTTTGTTAAAGGTTATTTATAGTTCTGTTAAAATATGAAGTATAACTAGAAGATATATGTTTGAGAAACAATACATATGATAGAAGGGACAAAATTTTTTAAACTCTTTAACTTCTTGGATGATGATAAATGGGAGAATAGAGAAAGGGGAAAATCCAAAAAAGTGAACCGGCTTTCGGATTTAACACAAAATAGTTTGGATTGTCTAGATGATCGTTAATAATACCATGTTAAAAGAACTTTTTTCTTTTTGCATTCGTTCTTTTTAGAAAATGAGGGTGTTACGTTGTATATCACTTTTTTTTTACCAAACAAGATTTGCGTTGTCAACCCCTTCAAACTTATAAGTTATACACCACATACAGTAAAACATTAAAAAAACACACATACACCAATAATAGCCAATCACGCAGTCAAACACATTATCATTTGTTGTATATGTAATATTTCAATCACACATATTTACGTGGCTTATGCGACTTTAGTAATGCTTAAATATGTGTATTTTAATTGTTATCAACAAAGCTAGTGTGGTGGAGTTCGTTAGACGTCTCACCTTTGCATCGGGTCACGTAGGTTCGATACATGCGGGCTATATTCCTTTTCTTTTTAAGTTTTTCTTATCTTTTTCGTTACTTTTTTTTTTCTTATAATTTTTCATTTAAGCTATATTTTTGCTTTTTTGAATTATTAATCCGCAACGTGTGAGACATGATATTGTTTCTGTGTTTCGATCTCCAAAACCAAGTCACCTCAACCTTTTACTTTAGTTTAGGTACTTAACTATGTTAATGTTGTCACCGCAGCGTACGTAACGAAGTTCATAAACATATCGCATCGTGTGGGACTGCGCGCTAATTCTATTTACCCTTATCATTCAAAATTTCAAGCTAAAAAAGGTTATGGGGACACCGTCACCTTATAAAAAAAATCTTCAGTTAAAGCCATAAAGAAAATCTATTTATTATAATAAAAGAAGGTTTTAGTTGGACAATTGTCATAATTGTAGAGTTTTTAATTCTAATTTTCCCGTCTATCTCTCCTATTATATGATTACATTAATTATAAATGATATTATTTAATTCTTTTTTAGATTAAATATAGTTTTTTAATAATTTAAGAAAGAGTTCATTATATAAATGTAATTTATAAGAAAACATTTGTTAAGATAAGAAATTTTTAAAACATCAAACTTTTTTAAAAATATAAAATATTTAAAAATTAATGTTTTTAAATAATAAAAATTTTATAAACCAAAATAATTAAAATTCAGAGTTATAAATTATAATGAGTTTTTTTAGAAAAAATTGTTTGTTTTGAAATAAAATGTTTGAATTTTTTCTAATAAAACAAAGAAATTATTTTATTATTTATAATTATTATTCATAAGTAATTTCAATCGTATTCTATATCAAAATATTATTTTATAATTAATAAATTTTCGTTATTAGTTATTTTATATTTATTTATACAACCCGTGTGTAATACACGGGTACTAACCTAGTTTCACATATATATCTAAATACACCACTCTAGCCTTAATCAAGTAAATATTATTATGTTTGAAGAGTAAATATTTGCACACAAAACTACCTAGTTAGTTAAACATAAAGGTTGTTTAGTAAAACTACTAAAACTAACGGACTAAAATTGTAATTTCGCTTTAGACGAGTAGCATGTCACTTTCTACTTTCTAGAATCCAAATTTTTTATAGATTCTATGAAGACGATCAAAGTCATACAGATAACTAAAGTAGTATGCAATTTATGTTTTGCTATTAATTAAATTTTTTTATGAGATACTTTCTCTAAATATGCTTTTATATAAACATTTACTGAGATCAAAATGTAGATTATCTACTATCTAAAAGTAGTTACAATCTAAATGTTCAATATAAAAGAAACAACTTTATTTGTAAGAAATAGATAAATTGAAACAACTTGTTTTCTTATATATCTATAAAACCTTCAACTATGAATGCATTTAAATCTAGATGTTAGGTTTTTTAAACCATTTTGTTTCTTAAACCTCTCAATTTTTAAACCTTTCATTTTTTAATGTCCTTTTTTAAACTGTTTGATTTTTTAATGTTCTTTTAAAATTAAATCATTCGGTCTTTGCTCCGCGTCTTTTAAAAACGTTTGATTTTTAATGTCTTTATAAAAATACCACATAAGATTTGAGAAACATGATTACTATTGTGTAAGAAAAAAATAATATAAACCCCTAAACCCTTATATTATTTATTATTTAATTTTTATAAAATAAATTAATTTTTATAGAACTTCTACAATTACTTATAACCTCTATATCTCAGACAAACTTATTATTATTTACTTATCAACAAAATATTAATAAAACTGATAATAAACGTAAAACATATTTTACAATACTTCGAACATTGGGGCTTGTTTTTTTTCATAATCATAAACAATCATCAAACCATTAGACATAGATATTAAAAAGACAACTAAAACAGTAAAACATCATTAAAACAACTCTAATCTCTAAAAAGGTAACATGAAAAGTGAGGGGGTGTCGGTGACATATTCAGAAATGCAGGGGCGAAAATAAAACTACAAGCTTATAAACAACAGGCGTATGATGTATGAAGCAAACTTTTCAAACTAGCCGTTACAAACGCTCTCTCCTTTGTCTTCTCTTAAACCCACAACACAAATTGTTTCCTAATTGATTTGCTTTCATAATCGATCTTTCTTCTTGTAAAAATGTTCACAGAAGGTTTGGATGAAAGTGCACTGAACTGGGTTAAGCAGGTATGTCAAGTTTCGATCATGAAACAGCTTGAAATCGAGTGCAATTGGATGTTATGTGTTTAATATTTTGATTTGTAAGCGTATACGCTGAAGGTTTTGTTCAAGTATGTGTGGATTTGTATCAATGGTATGCGTTTTACTTGGTTTTTTGGAGGAAAAAGGTTTGAATCTTGAATGGTATGTAGCAGGGGTCTGAGAAAGAAAGAATACTTATTGTTATTTTATTGGTTTTAGATTACTGATCATATACCCCCAAATTATGTGTTGATTTTTTTATAGAAATCATGCATTTATGCATATTTTCTTGATGTTTTTTTATTTAAAGAACAAATTTTGAATGGTATGTAGCAGGGATAAGAGAAAGAAAGAACAATTGTTATTATTATTTTATTAGTTTTAGATCATATACCCACACATTATTTGCTGATTTTTCTATTGAAATCGTGCATTTATGCATATTTTCTTGATGTTTTGTTATTTGAAGAACTGAATCTTGAATGGTATGTAGCAGGGATGAGAGTCAGAAAGAACAATTCTTATTGTTTCATTGTTTTAGATTAATGATAAGATACCCACAAATTCGTGTTGGTTTTTAATGTACTTAAGCATTTGTTCATACTTTCTTGATGATTTGTTATTAAAAGAAATGAATCTTGAATGTCATGTTGATTAAAAATCATATTATCTAGCAGTGACAAAGAAAGGAAGATCCTGTTCATTATCTTCTTCTTCTTCTTCTTTTTTGTTTTGTTTTGTTTTTTGTTTTTTTTTTTTTCAGATTCTTGATCATACATTCCCAATTGCCCACATAAGTTTGTGTAGAGGTTACTGATAGCATGCATATTGCCCATATGTGTTCTAGTAGAAAACTGAATCTTAAATGTTTACTAAAGAAAACATTCTTGGTTATTATTGATAGTATGCCAACATTATTTGTTTTTCTTGGCAACTCTTATCGAGAATTAATGTTTATAACGGTCAGGCAAGTAATTGTTTATCAGTATTCAGATTCTTGATCATACGCGCACATGACTTGTTAAAGGGTATAATCATCTCTTAATTTCTTTTAACAAAAAAATTGAATCTTGAATGTTTTGTTGATTGTGTTGGCAGGGGTCAGAGAAAGAACAGCTTCAAGTTCGTTCGCCTTTAAGAGCGACCGCAGTTCATCATGAATACATGATTCCAAAATCCCCTCTTTCGTTCAATTCTACAGTTTATAAATCCTCTAATTTATTACCACCCCTCAAATTCCATTCCAGCCTGCTTGGATCTCATAATCTTGAAACAAAAAGCTTCAATGATTATGAAGATGATGACGATGAAGATGATTATGGTGCTCCTGATGAGAGCGTGGGCTCTGCTTCTGATGATATGGACTGCACTTTCTCTGAGGGAGAAGAGTTCAATGAAGAAATCTTTAATGTTAATTTTGTTAAATCACCTAAACAAGTTGGACCAAACAGGTCAACTTTGAATAGAGGGATAATAAAAGATGATCTTTCTGTTGAGATTCCTCAAAAAACCAGAAGTTTTACTGAAACTGGATGGCATGGTGGGGCAAGCACACATCTTAGCACCTATGTAAGTGCAAGTTTCTTGATGTCATTTGCTTTCTAGGTTTATGAAGGTTGACTTCGGTTGACTTCCATTGACATTTGTTGTAAATGCAGGGTACCCCTATAGCTGATTTAGGAACTCCGAGTGCACCGCCTATTTTTGAAGGAGTAGGACACAATGATGAGGTTGATTGTGAGTCAAGTAAAGAATCTTCAGGGCATTTAGGATTTGAACAATCACAAAAAGAGTTCAATATGCCAGATAAACTCACTAATGATGATAAACTTGCTCATGATGGAAAACTGGAGACCTCTGTTAGTGAAAGGTTAGATATTGAACATGTGCTTGTTTATGTTCATTGTTTAGCACTTTTTGCATAATATGTTGAGATAATAATCATCTTATGCAGGGAGAATGAAGCCATTAAGTCCATGCATTGTGGGGAAATGAATTTACAAGATCACTCACCTTATTGTAATAGGTACTATATCCATTGAGATTTAGCCATTTTCTTTCTTAGCATAATTTAACATCACTTACACAGAATGTTGACTTTTGGCAGTAGTCAAAATCCATGGCAAACTTTGATAACATACGATGCATGCTTTCGGTTATGCTTAAATGCATGGGCACGAGGCTGCACAGAAGCACCTGTGTTCCTAAATGATGAATGTCGACTTTTACGCAATGCCTTTGGGTATGTTAACTTATATTGATGTTTTTTTGTAGGGAGAATGAAGCCATTAAGTCCATGCATTGTGGGGAAATGAATTTACAAGATCACTCACCTTATTGTAATAGGTACTATATCCATTGAGATTTAGCCATTTTCTTTCTTAGCATAATTTAACATCACTTACACAGAATGTTGACTTTTGGCAGTAGTCAAAATCCATGGCAAACTTTGATAACATACGATGCATGCTTTCGGTTATGCTTAAATGCATGGGCACGAGGCTGCACAGAAGCACCTGTGTTCCTAAATGATGAATGTCGACTTTTACGCAATGCCTTTGGGTATGTTAACTTATATTGATGTTTTTTTGTTGCCTTTTTTATAATATTAATAGCCTTAAAAGGTTTGTGTTTTCTGCTTTTCTTTAGACTACACCAATTCTTGTTGCAACCTGGAGGTTTTAAACTGGTTGCAAATAGTGGTACTGAAAGTGCAGATAAAGCATGTTCCTTGAAGGTAAAGAAAGTGATTGGAAAGATTAAGGTTGAAGGTATGGTCTTTAACTCAATTTATTAGAATACATGGTCTTTTTAACTTTAAAAGTTCAAAATATTATGTTCTTTAACTCAAAACCGATGTGCATTCATTTTTGCAGTGAGAAAAGTAAGATTCATCCCACAAAGAAAACTCAAGGACACATACTCTCAGCAAAGTGCTATTTATATGCAAGCAGGAGTCGAGTACATTCGACACGTTTCTTCACTTGTAAAAAGCAAAATCAACAAATTAGGACTCTCTTCATTTTCACTTCCATGTGAAGGTTGATTCTTTTTTATCCTGACAATCTAATCAACAAAAGAATATTAAAGTTTTCATAGAATATTTAGAATATCTTGTCCTGTTGCAGAACCAGTGACATGCTTATTGCACCTCAAAAGTTCTCAAGAACATACAGAAACAGAATTAGCTTTAGGCATTTGCTTGAGGCCTGGAACCGGTGATTCCCATGACTTGTAAGTACCCAAAAATCAGAAAAATAGAAAACTTAACAAATTTGTGTGTCACATTTAAAAAAGATAGTAATTATATGCTAACTTTATATCTTGTATGTGACACTAGTTTCCCAGAGAATCAAGGTGATGCCCTTTTGCTGGAAGTGCAGAGCGAAAAGAGAATTATCCAGGGTCGTGCAATTATTCCAGTGTCATCCCTACATGACAATCCTGTAAGTTTTAAGTACATCTGATATAATAATAGATTCAAATGTAATTTAATAATAAAATTTATGATGTAATTCACGGTATGCAGAATGATAGAATCAAATGGTGGCCAATTTATCATGAAGACAGTGAATGCATAGGGAAGGTTCAGCTTTCCATCACCAGTACAGTTACATCTGATGAAGCTACTCACCTCAAGGTTTAAAAACTATATATATGTTTTTTGAAAGTTCATGCTGTAAGTTGTTTCACACTGTTAATTCTTCTCATAATTTTGATAGTGCGGGCCTGTTGTGGAAACACTAGCCTATGATTTACTATTGGAGGCTGCCATGCGCGTACAATGTTTCCATGCGCGTAATTTATGGGTAGTTGAACCTTGGAAATGGTTGTTGACTGAGTTTTCTGATTATTATGGAGTTTCAGAATCATACACCAGACTCAGGTACTCAAATTTATTAATCAATGAAACTATAATCTTTATCTCCTACATTTGCCTTAATTTACATCATCGTACATCAATTTTAGGCATCTTTCACACGTCATGAACGTTTCTACGCCTATAAAAGATTGCTTAGAGCTCATTTATGAACTACTAGTACCCGTTATCAAGGCTAGAACAGAAAGAAAACTAACAAGGCAAGAGGTATGGAACTTTAAAGTTACAAGCTTGATTCTTTTCGAAATTTAGACCCTTATATAATTTATTGACATTTTGCAGAAAAGCTTGTTGTTGGACTGTGAAACACAAATTGAGAGTCTACTGGCACTTGCCTTTCAAAATTACAAGTCACTAGATGAAAATTCTTCTACAGGATTATCAGACATATTGAGTCCGATTCCAGAATCTGCTGCCCCAGCATTAGTGCCTGCTGTTCAATTATATACTCTTATTCATGATATACTTTCGCCCGATGGACAAGCTTTGTTGACTAGCTATTTACAGGTGGAGAATTGTGTGATTTTTGGGTTAATAAGTAGTGTTGTGTGGTTTTATTTGTTTAAAAGTTGTGTGTTTTTACAGGCAGCAGCAAGAAAGAGGTGTAGGAAGCATATGGTGGAAACTGATGAGTTTGTGGCAAGCAATACTGATGGTTTTCTTATGGATTCTATTACAATTACTACAGCTTATCTGAAAATGAAGAATTTGTGTATAAATTTAAGCGATGAAATAAAAACAGATATCAAGATACATAACCAACACATATTACCAAGGTATGCACATGTATACCATGAAAAAAAAACCTGTAATGTTTTCTTATGGATTCTATTACAATTACTACAGCTTATCTGAAAATGAAGAATTTGTGTATAAATTTAAGCGATGAAATAAAAACAGATATCAAGATACATAACCAACACATATTACCAAGGTATGCACATGTATACCATGAAAAAAAAACCTGTAATGTTTTGTGGTAGAGGTGGAAATTTTGACCCATTTTCTTTGGGTTGATTTGGGGCGTGTTTTATTTCAAACGGATCAAATAAACAAATTAACTAGAGGGTAGCGGATTGAACACGGTTTTAAATTTGCCAAAAGTCTGTTTTTTAAGCATATGCCTAAATTGTTTCATCCAAAGAATTTGTAATTTTGACCCTTTTGCTTTTAGTTGATTTTGGGCATGTTTCATCTCAAACAAGTAACAAAAAAAAAGTTAGCTAGATTGGGAACAGGATGAAAAGGGTTGAATTTGCCAAAAGTCTTGTTGTAATAATATTGTTTTTGTAATCATAACTAACACGTGCATTGTTTACAGAAAAAAAAGGAAAAAAATTAAATAGACAAAAGATGCTAAGGGCCCATTCTGACCTGACCCGTTTCAACCCATACCCATATGAATCTGTTACCCAACTTCTGTAGTTTAAACAATCTAAAAGAAAAATAAAAAAGTTATGGTATTTCAATTTTGTATATTTATACCTCTTTTTTCAGCTCCATTGATCTCTCAAGCATCACAGCAGCAGTTTACAGCAGCGAACTATGCAAACGGCTTAAAGGATTTCTAGCTGCATGGCCTCCTTCAAGTCCTCAGCCACATGTCAATGAACTTCTTATAGCAACTGCTGACTTTGAAAGAAATCTTGAATCATGGAACATTAAGTCGGATAAATTACATCTCATTTCTTTATGTCAATAAAATAATCATATAATAACTCTTGGGAATTAAAAAAGCTACCATTTTTATGTTTCAGTGTACCTCAAGGTGGTGTAGACTCAAGAAACTTATACCACAATTACATTATGGTTTGGGTCCAAGATATGCAACTTTGCTTACTTGAGTCATGCAAAGCTGAAAAGATACCATGGGCTGGTGTAATTACAACTTCACCTTTTGCTGAAGAATTATATGATAAAATTAAAGAAATGTTGAGTGAATATGAAGTTGTGATCAATCGATGGCCACAATACACGTTGATCTTGGAGAATGTAAGTTATAATGATCTATGCTTTAAGTCCAAACACAAGTTATATCCATTTATAAGTTTTGATTCTAAATGTTTTCATCTTACACTTGAAAGGCGGTTGCAAATGTGGAAAGAGCAATCATGAAAGCACTTGAAAGACAATATGCCGATATTTTGACACCTTTGAAAGATAGCATTCCCAAGAGGCTTGGAATACAAGTTCAGAAATTAACAAGAAGACAATCACATGCTCTGTATACCATTCCTAATCAAGTGAGTTATACAATTTATATTGTTTATAGAAAGATTATTTAAAAACATAGCTTATCGATTTTATCGGTTTTGTTTTTTGGTAGCTGGGAACTTTTCTAAACACCATCAAGAGAATTCTTGATGTTCTACACTATAGAATAGAAGACAAACTGAAGGCATGGGCATCGTGTCTTCCGGTCAACGGGGATAAAAAGTCAACTTATGGAGAGCAAATGAATGCAGTTACTGTCTTATTAAGAACAAAGTATAAAAACTACATGCAGGCTGTGGTGGTCAAGCTCATTAGCAATGTAAGTAATAATAAGTTAATAAAAAGCGTTCCTTTCTTGAAGATAATGACTAATCAATAATTTTTTTTACAGATGCAAGCAAGTCGAAGCACACGACTTCAAAGAATTCTTGAGGAAACTAAGGAAGCAGATGGAGAAAGTGAAATCCGTGACAGGATGCAAGTTTTGAGTTCACAGCTTGTGGAATCAATATCCAACTTACATGAGGTTTTTACAAGTCAAATATTCATTGCTAGTTGTCGTGGTTTATGGGACAAAATGGGACAGGTAATTAACTTTAATCATATATCTTTATCCATCATTTCTTGAATTTCATATACTCTTAAAAGAATGTGTTCTGATATACTTGACTGCGTAATTTGTAGATCGTGCTAAAGTTTTTGGAGGGTAGAAAGGAAAACCGCGTATGGTACAATGGATCTTATTATGCTCTTGGAGTAAGTTGTGTAAACTTAGTCTGCTCTAGGGATAGTTTTTTAATTTTCTAGCAATATAACATGAGTTTATTGTTTGATTTGTAGGTTTTGGATGATACTTTTGCTTCCCAAATGCAAAGACTGCAGGGAAATGCGTTACAAGAGAAAGATCTAGAACCTCCTCGCTCAATTGTTGAAGCTCGGTCTATTCTATGTAGGGATACTAACAATGCAGCAGATACTTCCACCTACTTTTACTAAGGAAATACAAACTTAAAATTTCATTTTTGTATGTTGTATGCCAATTCTTTTGTAAAGGGATCATATTGATTCATATAAATAATATTTAAACACATGAGATATATGATTGTTAATCATTTTGTATTATTACTAATGCCAGATTGTTGTTATTGTTTGATAATCTTCATTTTTTCTTACTTATTTGTTTGCTGATTTTAGTCAATTTCTCTTCTATACAATAAATGGAGGTTAAAAGACAGAATGACATGATTAATACTGAAAATTGGATATATCTACATCCTTTTGTTTTTACAATTACTTAGTAGTATGCCATAATAACTACACCACCATGGAAGTCAAATACGAACATTACAGTCGTCTGTAGAGGTCAAGCAAACCGAATTGGTGATTGTGCTTGCTGCCCAATGGATTCAAAGCCCTCTTCTCCAGAATTTGCATATCTTCTGCAACTTTGTATTTTAGGGTTTATCTTCTGCAAAAACCAGAAAAAAATCACTGATTGCTTCCAACAATAATGTAGAAGAAAAAAAGTCTAGACAAAAGTCAAACAGCAATGTAGAAGAAGTTATATAACTCACGTATAGATTCAGGATCCACATGTACAAAAAAACTTGCAGCAACTATCAAATAACAGAACACAAGCATTAGTCCCTTGAAGTAATTAGAGGTTCCATCCTGCAAACATAGAACAAAGTTTAGGTGCAAATTTGACCAAAAATGCCATAACATAAAAAATAAAAGATCTGCTCGAATAGGGTGAACCTGCAACATGAAAGCCACTACCAGAACCGTCATAAAAAGGGTTGCAGTCTCAAAAAGTTGAAAATTTAGGTCGAGTGGATGTCCCATGATCCACCCAATCACCACACAAAACGGTATCTACAATTACAGGAAATAAATAATAAGATTAGTATATTAATAAAATATTGGCGGTTAAAATATGCTACAAAGTGAACATTAATGCATAATGGTATACCGCAAACATAGATATTTGTGTTGACGAGCCAATCGCCACTCCTAAAGATATATCCTGCACACATGATATGACAGTAACAATTTTTTAAGAAAAATGAAACATGATTGTGTAATAAATAACAAGTAACAAGCAAGTCCTTACAAGCTTATCTTTAACTGCAAATATGATGGCACTGGCATGTTCTGCTGCATTTCCAACAATAGGGAGTAGAATAACACTAATAAATGCTACTGGAATATTCATTGCAACAGAAGCACCCTGAAAGATAGAATCGTGTTTATAATAATATAAAAAGGATTCAAGAAATAGCTTTAAAATAGAATCTAAACGATTTGGATACCTCAATTGTGTTGACTAGATATTCAGAAAGAACCGAAATGAAAAGCGTCAAGATGCCGAGCCAGATAATGGATTCATACTTCGAAATATCAGGAGATTCTTCGTCATCTGAATCCCCATCATCTGGACTAGTTTCCTGGTATTTTTAACTCAATATTAGAGAAATATTATATTCTTGTAACTAAAAGATACATTTGAAGGTGTTAATACCGTCTCTGTAGCTAACAGGACAATCACCAACCTCATTGATTGGGGTATACGAGTTCTTTTGACTAGTCAGCTCGAAAAAGATATATCCACCGTATGCTATAAGCATTATACAACTGCTAAATCTTGAAAGTGCCAATTCTGATGTCCCAAAATGCAATTCAGTATGTGTGAAGTGGAGAACAGCTGGGAATAACAGACCCATAACTGCCATTAACAGCAATCCTGAGCTCATTACAGCATTTGACTGCCAAAAGGTGGTATACATTTGAATTTCAAGTTTTGGTCAATGATACAGAAATTATCAACAAGTTAAAAGTACTAAACGGACCTTGTTAAACACTTGTTGTTTATTAGGATGAACAATTCCTCCACAGAAGAATGCACATCCAAGAACAAGCAACATGTTTGACAAAATTGACCCCAGTAATGATTGCTGTACAACACGTAGCATACCATGTTTCATTGCGTACATTGATATTATCAACTCTGTTGCATTGCCAAATGTAGCATTTAAAAGACCACCAACTGCAATTTCAGTTTGTAAAATACTAGTAAATATCAAAGCATAATTCACATAACCAATAATAACAACTTGCAAAAATTAAAACCATTGAATCAGATTTAGAATGAACAGTATTAGACAACTAATAGACATGTTTATATATTAGAGGGTTTAGTGTATAATTAATTTACTCTATTTATATCCTTGTAATCTTTGATCACAAATACAATACACAATACAATTACTCTGATTTACTTGGTATCAGAGCAAGGTTTATCAAACCCTAATTCTGCCGCCATACTGCAGCCTTCTGCAATCATCCTCTTCATCGAAATTCTGCAACAATCCAACCATGGCTCTTCTTGCCTTATTCTCCTCAACCGACAAACATAGTCACTATTCTCACAAGTTTGGTTTTACCCTTTCACCATCTAACTATGGTCATTGGAAAACCATGATACACCCATTCCTTGTCACAAACAAACTCTTTGATTACATTGATGGTACTATTCCATGTCCCGAACCCACCATCACTGTTCCAAACACAAATACGGAATTGCCCCCTACAACTCAACCAAATCCTAACTATGCGACGTGGGTCTCAAATGATGCCCACATACGCATGCTGCTCCTATCCACGATCTCTGAAGGAGCACTCCCACATGTTCAGGGCACCACTTCTCGGGAATTATGGCTAGCCCTGGAACTTGCCTTTGCTCCGCATACAATCTCTCGTGAATATACTCTGAAATCACAACTACTCAGAATCCAGATGAAACCTGATGAGTCCTCCACTGATTATCTTACCCGGGCCAGATCGTATGCTGATGCTTTAGCCAACATAGGCGAACCTGTTAAAGAAAAGGATCTGGTCATGCTTGTTGTGACTGGACTTCGTGAGGAATATGATGGCTTCAAATCACACATTGTGGGTCGTTCCTCTCCCACCCCCTTTTCTGATCTTTTTCCTTCACTTGCTAATCATGATTACATGGTAAAGAAACCAGATCTGTCTCCTACTCAGGCTTTCACAGTCACCAGCAACCGTCCCTCCTCATCTCCTGCAGCCTCTTCATTACCTGCTGATACTATTCAGGCCCTTCAACAGGTTAGGTCCCAGCTGGGTTTACAAGTTCAACAACAAGCATCACAGCAGCAGCCACTGTCCCAGCCGCAAGCCTTCTATGGGGCTCGAGGTCGTGGTCAAGGCTCCTCAAATCGTGGTCGTGGAGGACGTAGCAACTCTCGTTACAATACTCATAACCACAACAACTCCTATAACAACGGGAATAACAGAGGTCAATTTAATTGGGCATCTAATCAGAATATTGTTTTTGGCACTTGTAACAGGTGTGGAATCGGGCACATTCCGTCTCAATGTCCTAACAGAGATCCTAGTACTTTAAGGACATCATCACCAACAGCAAACTTTGCTGACTATCGCTCACAGGCATCAACATCATGGCTACCCGACACTGGATGCAATGGTCATGCTGTCATGGATCATACCAATCTTGATCACTCAGAACCATACTATGGTAAGGATTCTTTTTATGTTGGCAATGGTAAAAGTTTACCCATTCTGCACATTGGTTCAACCAAAATTCATTCTCCACACAAGAACTTTACACTTTCTAATATTCTTCATGTTCCACAACTTAAAAGGAATCTTCTTTCTGTTCAAAAATTTTGTCAAGATAATAATGTCTTCTTTGAATTTCACTCGAGTTTTTTTTGCTGTGAAGGACACGTCTACACGAAAAACCCTCCTCACGGGTCCAAGTGAAAACGGGCTCTACTCCATTTGCGTACCATCCATTCGTCCTTTTCGCAAAGTGGCCATCTCTGCTGTTCGTACCTTTACTGATACATGGCATCGAAGACTTGGACATCCTCATCCAGATCTATTGAAGTCTATGTTATCTATTTTTTCTCTTCCAGTTAGTAACAAAACTTTGTCGTCATCTTGTAATTCATGTCACATGGGGAAATCCTTAAAGCTTCATTTGTTTCCTTCAAAATTTAAGAGTACTCATGTTTTGGATTTAGTTTTTTGTGATGTGTGGGGTCCTGCACCGGTAATCTTTTAATGGTGATTCTTATTTCTTGTTATGTGTTGATCACTTTACCCGTTATATGTGGATTTTTCCCTTAAAACACAAATCTGATGTATGTGTTACCTTTAAAAATTTTCGTGCTATGGTTGAACGACAATTTCAGACCAAACTCAAACCGGTTCAAACCGATTGGGGTGGGGAGTTTCGACCTCTCTCCCCATTCTTTACCTCTCACGGTATCATTCATCGTCTCTCTTGTCCTCACACCAGTGAGCAAAACGGGTTTGTAGAGAGACGTCATCGTCATGTGGTTGAAACGGGTCTTACCCTTCTCGCTCAATTAGGTGTACCTAAAAAATTTTGGCATTTTGCATTTGATACAGCTGTTTATCTCATCAATCGGATGCCATCTAGGGTTGCTTCCAAAATTTCTCCTTTTCAACACCTGTTCAAACGACCACCCGATTTCTCCTTCCTTCGTGTTTTTGGATGCCAATGCTACCCTCACTTACGTCCCTATAATCCTCACAAAATGGATTTTCGTTCCTTATCGTGTTATGTCTTGGTTATAGTCCATCTCATTATGGTTATCGTTGTCTTGACTTAACCACACATCGGCTCTATGTTGCACGGCATGTTCGGTTTAACGAACAAAATTTTCCATTTACTGCACAATCTTCACCATCTTCTAACTCACCTCCCACTGTTCCGTCTCCATATGTCTCTTCCTTTCCCTCCCACCAGCCTGACACTAAACCCGCATCCACCACATCGCCAAGCGGTTCCACAATCCCACATATCCAACCCACAAACTTCACAAACCCACTTACTCAATCAGCCCCCCATCACCTCCACCCTCACACACCCAATCCACATCTCCCATGGATACCACCCATACCACCAACCCATCCACGGCCGCTAATACAACCGACTCACCTGTCATTCCACCTCCTCCACCTGCACCTACAACCAATCGCACCCGTCCCGCCAATCTTCGTCAAAATCCTCCCAAAACCAACAGATATAACCCAGCCGCCTATCATATCACCACTGAGTCTACCTTTGTTGAACCTACCACTTTTACTATTGCTAACAAAAGTCCTAAATGGCGTCATGCCATGTCTGAGGAATACAAGGCTCTTATGAAAAATGGCACGTGGACACTTGTTCCACCAGTTTCGAATGCAAATGTAGTTGATTGCAAATGGGTGTATAAAATTAAACGGGATCAACATGGTGCTATAAACCGCTATAAGGCTAGACTAGTTGCCAAAGGTTTCAAGCAACAACCTGGAATTGATTACCAAGCAACCACTATTCAAGTTGTTCTTTCACTTGCGATAACTCGTGGTTGGTCTCTTAGACAACTTGATGTTCAGAATGCCTTCTTACATGGTGATTTAAAGGAAACTGTTTATCTGAAACAACCACCCGGTTTTGTGGACCCAGACAGACCGAACCATTTATGTCTTCTACGAAAATCCTTATATGGCCTAAAGCAGGCACCTCGAGCATGGTTTCAGCAGTTATCTCGCGCTCTTCAGCATTTGGGGTTTCAAGGGTCCAAAACAGATCCTTCTCTTTTTATCTATTGCTCTGCCGGTACTCTTCTCTATATGTTAGTATATGTCGATGACATCATCTTGACAGGTAACAATCCTACAGCGATTGATAATATGGTTCGGCACTTGAGTTCCTCTTTTGCACTTCAGGATTTGGGTGCTTTATCTTATTTTCTGGGTATTAAGGTTCACTCTAACGACTCTAGTTTGATCCTTTCTCAAAGAAAGTACATTATGGAGATCTTAACCAAAGCAGGACTTTCACAATCTAAGCCTGTTAGCTCTCCGTGTTCTACATCGGTTCCTCTGACTCTTGGTAACAGTCCAAGTTTTGATGATCCTGTTCGGTATTGTCAGATTGTGGGGGCTTTACAGTATTTGACCTTAACTCGTCCTGACATAGCATTTGCTGTTAATAAAGTCTGTCAGTTTATGCACTCTCCAACTGACAACCATTGGTCTGCTGTTAAACGGATCCTTCGGTATTTACAGGGTACTTTGAACCATGGTCTTTTTTTCCAACGGTCCTCTGGCTCCAATTTGCATGCTTATACAGATGCCCATCTTAACCCACTTACCGCCTACTCTGACGCCGATTGGGCTGGCTGTCCTGATGACCGTCGTTCCACAGGGGGATTTGCTATCTATCTTGGATCTAATTTTGTTTCTTGGCTATCTATCTTGGATCTAATTTTGTTTCTTGGTCAGCTCGAAAACAACGGACTGTATCTCGGTCATCGACTGAATCTGAGTACAAGGCATTAGCTGATACTGTTGCTGAACTTACTTGGTTGGACTCGCTTTTGCGTGAACTTCGTGTTCCTGTGAAATCTGCTCCAATTTTATGGTGCGACAATCTTGGTGCCACTTATTTATCTGCCAATCCAATTTTTCATGCTCTCACCAAACATGTTGAAGTTGACTTTCATTTTGTGCGAGAGAAGGTTGCTCAAGGAAGACTAGTGGTTCAATTTATCTCTACACATGACCAGATTGCTGATATATTTACAAAGCCTTTATCTTCAGAGAGACTTATGACTTTACGGGACAAGCTACAGCTAGTTCCCCGCTCTTAGCTTGAGGGGGAATATTAGACAACTAATAGACATGTTTATATATTAGAGGGTTTAGTGTGTAATTATTTACTCTATATATATCCTTGTAATCTTTGATCACAAATACAATACACAATACAATTACTCTGATTTACTAACAGCTGGTAACAAACCTGTAGGTCCAGTGTAGAAAGCCAGCTGCCTGCATAAAAACAAGCCAAAACATCTTAGATGACTACTTATTACATTGATCAAAATCAGTCAAATATGGTCATAACACAATATTACATGAAGAAAAGATCTAAATAAGGTCATTCAAAAACACCCTTAATATGACTACAGATAAAAATGTAAAAGAAATATGAAGATAATTACTCGGTAGCCCAACCCAAACGTTCTGCCAACGGTATGATGCCCAATAAGCTCAAGATGAAGACCCAGCCCTGACACAAGATATGATCCAGTCAAAACAGACAAAAAAATGATCGAAAGTGCTATTTCGTAATTGAACCAACAACAATAACAATGATAATAAGCAATAACTCACATGATGATTAGTCAAGCGATCAACCAGTATTGCTAAGGGGCCAAAAGGTATGAGTAAACTAATCTTATCAGATAAAAAAGCAATCTTTATGCTGGTTACCACTGTCCTCAATACATATCTTTTGTCCAAATTTTCATATACTGCTTTAACAGAAAGCATATTTCTTTTGGTTGTTACTGAACCCGAAATGCCCGCATCGTGTGGCTCCATAATTGGCTTCCCCTCTATCGATCCCGTCTGTGAGAATTCTTGTGTTAGACAAATCTACACATTTCTAGGTGCATAACAACAACAACCATGGACCATGATTTCATTATGGCAGTGGTCAAAAAGAGAAAAAAAGAGTAAAACTCACTTCAACACATGTACTGAATCCTACCATCTGCAGATCATTGCATTTGCCCATTAATTCAATCAAGAAATTGACAAATTGACAAATGTTCAGCAGCCAATAAGCAGAAACTTTATTGCATCTTCACTCAAACCTTAACTGCTCCATTGAAATCCAACCAAAACCACTCAACAGTTAACACCCACCAAAATTACTACAAAAAACCCCCAAATTCATCAACTTTAACACAAATATTAAAGCCGACAAAACATCAAACACCTGGTGGGCATAACTTCTTTAACGAAAAACAACCAAACTTTGCTGATATTTCACATGGGTTTCTTAACAATTACGTAGAATTATACAAAGGGGAAGTTTCGAGGAAAGTCGGGACCTTTGATTGAAGTCAATGATTTGGGCTTAGTCGCAATAAATGTCAAAGAAATTGAATATTCTTTCTCCATCTGATGTTAGGTGTTTAAAGATCAAGATGGAAAAATGGTAGTGGTTGTTTGCACGTTGCTGTTGATGTGATGATTTCTTTAATTATAAGTTTAAGGAATTGATTAATGGCAATGTGTCAAGAGCGTGTGGAGGGAGTGTAAAGAAGGGATCGATGGAAATTGCGTATGTAGACTTCCACCATTATCTTTCAACTGCATCAGTGCGGTTGTGAGCTTGCCAACATCTTCATCGATGGTCGCAAGATAAACTTTTACCTTTGTTAATGGGTTTGGCACTAGTATTTTTCCCGCGCTACGCAACGTGAGTTTGATTGTTTTTACCCAGCGTTACGCGGAGGGAGTTTGATCATTACTCATTATCGCATCAACTTGTCGAAACTATAAAAACGAATACTAAACCCGGTTCAGACAATACCAATATAGTAACCATGGTTTTGTCTTATAATTAGTTTGGTTTATCATGGTATCGTACCAGTAGCTACACTTGTTATAAACTATAATACCATAGTAATTACTTGAATGGGGTGAGACTTTGTTTTCAAAAAAATTTATATCGGAGCATTTATAAAAAGAATAATAAATATAGCAGGCATTCAGTTTTCAAAAAATGTTAACAAAGAAAAGTTATTCCCGCGCTCTACACAGCGAAAGTTTGGTCGCTTTTCCCTCATGCTACGCGAAATGCGCTTGGTATGTTTGTCTAAAACCATGAAAGTAAATACCAAAATAAGTTTCGATAATACCAATATCATTATACAAGCAACAATTTTTTCACTCATAATCGGTTCGGTTTCATCATGGTACTGCAACAGTAATAACACTCCCTATAATACCAAAATAATACTCGATTTCGAACACAACCTTGTTTTCAAAATAATTTATATCGGAATGTTAACAAAGAAGACTAAAGACAATCATGCCTTTCGTCTTTTAGAAAATGTTAACGAACGAAAGTTATTACACAAAAATAAAACTATTAGAAAATGAAATGGTTTAAAGCGTAATTTATGTATTGTATAGAAAAACTAAAAAAAAATGAACTTTTGTGATAAAATTATAGAAAACCAGTTTTGTAGCAACTTTTAAAACATCTAAAGCTTCACTATCAAAAGAGAGTTTTTTATCGAATTAATATCAAAATTTTCATGTTTTATGTGGGCCAGTTAGATAGAGATAGACATTATTAAATTACATTAAACTATTAACAAAAATACAATATTGTAGGAGATTAAAGAAAATTTATATTTTATAGTTGTTCACTGTCTGTCTTTATCTTTCAAAACCATTGAATTACATTTTTTATCGAAACTTTTGCAAAAAAATTCAATTTCTATGTAACAAATACAAGATTCGTTCATATATTCATCACTCGTACCATTACATAACTTTGTTTTCACATGCTTTATTGAAGAAAGCACTTATCAACACTTGTTGTTGTAACCATAATACTTGTGATATATCATCCTTTTTAGAAGATAATAAACCAATGGATAATCAACAAGCTTCCTTGTCCACCATCTTTTTAGAAGACTAGATATATTATTCACGTTAGCAAACTTCGTATCTTCTTTGATACTTCTATTGTAGATCCCGTGGTCATATTTAAGCTTGTTTTATTTTTATAATTATAATCATACGGATACATCTTGGATAGGAAAACCACTTAATCGAGTCCATGCACCTTCAAATCGAGACATAATTCAAGAGTTCAAGAAAGAAATTGAGAACCACTTTTCAAATCTAGGGCTTTCCTTAAATCTCCCTTCTAATCTCAATCAAAGTCCATAATCTAGGGTTGTTTCGAGGTTCATAAGCTCTTTTCTTGAGCAAGCACACAAGTAGTAGTCAAGGGGTTCATTTCCAAAAGTAACAAGAATGGGGGGTTGGGTTAGGGTAAAAAGGTATTAAGGGTGTTACGGTAGTTTAGCTATTTAAAATTAGTATAAAATAATTGTCTTAGGAATAGAAATCAAGGCCTTGTAATAATCTGGACGAGGGTGAAAGAAAGAAAACCAATTAGTCAAATTATAGTCTTGTTTATATTCTAAATTAATGATATTAAAAGATTCACTTCCAAAATACTATAGGTTTGAAATTTCGGCATTATAAAACCCACTGCTGTTAAAATATTTAAGTGATCGCTTAACCCCGTTTCCTGAATGGTAGTTCTGCTCTTGATTGGCTGATTGTGTCTCCACTCATTAAACCTAATACAGAAATAGGTGAAATCTTTATGTAATTATTGAGGATAAGTAGCCGTAAATGTAGAAAAGTTAAATGGTGAAATATTTGCAAATTGTGTAATTTGATATATTACTAATCACATGCATATTTAATGTCATTTGATGGAATCTTATGGGTAAAGTATTTTAATTGTAAGATTTTTTCACAACTGTTAATATTATTAAAAGAAACTAACAATGCATTAAAACATAAGAACAAGAAGTTTTAAAAACAAAAATTACACCAAGACAAGCATTCTAAATTATCACTTCTGCCCCTATTTTTGATCCATTCTACTTGCAAGTAACTATAATCTGTATGATCCCTATGTTATGAAAATAGAAATAGCCTTGATAAATGGTCGTGTGGGTGCCTTGCGAGAATCAGGATTTTGCAACCGTAGATCATAGAACAACGTAAGTTCTATTTGTTGAAAAATACCAACCTTTGAAATTCCGACCCTATGACTACATATAGCATTCACATCTCACTCTTCATCTCCATCTCTATAATTACACTAAAATCATTACTTTTTTTCTATTCTTTTCAATTAAATAATTTTTAATACATTTATCATTATCTTTTCTCTCTCCTCTACTCACAACCACTTTTAAAAAATATTAAAAAATAATAGAGATAAATAGTGTTTTATCAAATATAGAGATGAACAGTAACATGTTCTCTATTCTCCACTCACAACAACTTAAAACCATTCTCTATAATATAGAGAACACACTCACAGATATATAGAGGATGGGATGTGAATACTCTATGGATTTGGAACATAGCCTTGTTACTTTTCTAACTAGAACTTTTATACAACTAAAACACACGACAATTGCGTGTCTTTATCATATAGCCATGTGATTTACATGACAATTTGATATTCAAAAGGGCACGGCTAAGACTAAACACATGATTGTAGATTTATAGTTTGTTATCTTGGGCTTTGAGATTATTATTAGTTCAATTAGTTTTAGATGTTAAATTTTGAATTACATATCATTCAAGTTTCTACAAAATGTATTGAGTTTGGGTAGAATATTAGAGTAGAAGATGATGCCAATTGCATATACATATTTAGAGTTGTTCCAGTAATTGTAGACACAAGTCATTGTCAAAAATATAAATATTCCCAAGTTAAGACATCATATTTAATGTTGTAATAATTTTTGCAAATTGTTCACTGTTATTTGACTATTTAACCCTGCAAAAATGATAAAATACCAAGTACAATAACTAAAATAAATAAATTTCAATAATAATAACAATCAAATATTATTTAACTGACATTTTTCCCACCTCCAAATCATATGGTCTTCACCACAATTGGACTCCTCACATTATGCTTTCCATCTGACCATTTCAGTTGCCCAAACACATAGTCTCCAACTGTCCTGCTCCTTTTGGACTTGAAAATAACCTTAAACATTTTCTCTTCACCAATCTTTTTAAACTTCAAACTCTTTGGCTGCACCCGGACCGATACGCCAGCTGGTTTAAAGACTTTTGACACGTAGGTGCCTGGCGAACCAACATTCTTAACGGTTCGAGTCACTGTGGTTGACCCATTAAGGTTATGAACTGTGATTGATGGATAGTTGAAGTCTATGAGACTAATGTTCTTAGATGGGCATGCATAGGGTGTTTCTGAAAACTTTTCTATTTGAGACTTGGTGTAGCCGAGTGCACACAGAAAGTTGAGGTAATCGGTTGTGGTCAGGTCATAAACCAGACCAGGGTCCATGGCTCTGTTTGGCTGTACATGTCCTGCGCCATAACTAAAGGGTGTTGCTTTAATGTGGGATGCATTTGTCATTGGTTTTGCCTCATTGTCTCGTGTTCTCGCTGCATGATTAACATCAACTTAGAAAACAATATGCTACAAATAATATAAATCTAATGCATCATAGCATGGTGATCAGTAAATGTAATCTCACCAGTGGTCATGATGGCGGATCTAATTGCTGCTGGACTCCAATATGGATGTAGGGTTTTCAGAAGCCCAACGATACCAGAAACATGAGGACATGACATTGAAGTGCCCGATACACAATTATATTGAACTCTGCGCGTGTCAAAATCTTGATTTGTTGGTCCTTGTGATTCAGTGTAAGCAGCTATAATACTTACACCAGGTGCTGTTATATCAGGCTGAACATAATTAAGAAACATGATCATCAATAAATGCAAGAATGTATGCCAAATGATGGAGACCAGAGCCCATGTAACTATATAATAATAACCTTTAGAATCTGTGGGGTGATGGTGTTGGGTCCCTTAGATGAGAAAGCAGCCATGAATGGAGCTGGTTTCGTGTCAATTTGAGTTGATGGATGTGTAATGTAAGCCATTGGAGCCCTGTATAAGTCAATAAATGTTATCATTGAATGTTAAAATAATGATGATGATAATGCAGCAATAACATGTGATGTATAGATTACTTGGACTTAAGATACTGATAAACAGCAAGACCATCGGTATAAGTGATGTGTGTAGCAGGTAAGACATGAGGATCTGCAATAATCTCATTCCCAGAAGCCTCATTATTAGCGAGAATCATCCCAACCGCCCCAGCTAAAGCAGCTTCTTGACCTTTGTCAACACGAGCATTATCTCCACGAAGACACACTAGTATTTTCCCTTTCGCCAATTTAGGATCCAGTGATCCCGCCTTACAAAGCTGCCTGCATAACAAAAAAGGCTAATGTTTAGCCACTAGAATGTAATAGTCTCATGCATCATGGCATTAACTTGTATTCCTTACGCGTCGTTAGCATCAGCATTGGCTGCTTTAGCATCTAGAGAGCTTATAACTGGAAATAACTTGTTTTTCGGTAATGCTTTAGCAGATAGGCTTTCACCCTGAAATTAAGATTTGTTAGAAGTAATGATTGATAACAATATTAGTGAAAGAACTGACCTTGAACCGCATGTTATTGCCTAAAACTGCATAACTAGGGAACTGACGGTCCATGGTGCTAGCGCCAACTGTGATTTGCCAGGTGGCAACGTTTGATACGGTACCATCATCGGGACCTGAATTTCCAGCAGAGCAAACCACAACAATTCCATGCTTAACAGCATGGAAAGAGCCAATGGCAACACTATCATTAAAAAAGGGAACAGCATCACCACCAAGAGATACAGACAACACATCTACTCCATCTTGGATTGCCATATCAAATGCTGCTAATATATCTGCATCAAAACACTCGTTTCCATTTACGGGCGGGAAGCATACTTTATAAGCAGCCACCCTAGCGTTTGGTGATCCGCCTTTAGCAGTTCCATTCCCATACCCGAATACGCTAGCATCTGTTACGAAGTTACCTCCAGCCGTTGATAATGTGTGGGACCCATGCCCTTCATGATCACGTGGTGATTCAAACGAGGAATTTAGAGGTCCCACCATAGATGCATAACCTTTGTTGAAGTATCTTGCTCCTATCAGCTTCCTACAGTAGCAAAACAAAACATGAATAATTGTAATATGAGTATAGTATATTAGGCCATGCCACCTAATACCAAGATTAGCATGCAAAAAAAGTTTACTTAAGATGGAAATTATGTATTTATATAAAAAAGTTGGGCATGATATATGGTTATAAACTTATAATATTATGGTAGGAACCAGACCGATTACAACGGAAGCTAGCATCTGCACCATTTTGACAGACTCCCTTCCACTTTGATGGAATGGGTCCCAATCCTTCATCACTAAAGCTCTTTGATTCCGGCCAAACGCCTGATTCAAAAGATTGAATAGAGATTGTAAGGTTCGATATAGTTTACTTGTATTATGTGTTCTGTTAACCTTTGAGAATGAGTCAATGACTTGACTATAGTATGCTACTTTCCAATATTAGTCAATGTTGACTTTTATGATGTACTTAATACTAATCAGTATATAAAGGAATGAAAATTAACTTTTCTTATCTGGGAATGATGGTTGCATAGTAGAAAATTATAAATTTCTACTTCATATATTCAAATAATAAAAAATTCTTAGTCCTAACTTCTGAAACTGAAACCATTTAAAATGCCAGTTCACTAACCATGTGCACTCATGATAGTGGCCAACAGATAAGAGTTTTGCAGTGTAAAAGACCGAATTGCTAGTGGTCTAGATTGATCATGTTTGCTATTCTATTTCAATAAATTATTGCTTCTTCATTGCCACAAATAATCAATTGCCAATTCCATATAATGAACAAACAGCCACTTTAGATGCTAATGTACAACTAAGCCATTTAAAAGTCAACGACCCCAAATGAAAGAAGCTAAAAGTTAACTTTGTTGGAAGAATATAGGTAATAATAAACAAATAAAAAAAAGAAAAGAAAAACTAAAATTTGTGTTTTAGTCACCAAAGATGTTGTTTACAGGGTGTAAACTGTAAATTCATATCACAGTCTTCAACAAAAATGTTTGTTAAATGGTCAGCAGTAATAAACAAATAAATAAAAAATAACAAAAATTTGTGTTTTAGTAACCAATGCCCTTGACTAAAAGTACATTTTGAAATAAATTATAAATATTACAAGCATGAAAATGAATTAGAATGCTAACCTGTGTCAAGGTTTCCTATGATGGTGTTTTCACCAAATCTTGCCTTCTTCCAGATAGACCTTGAAGAAATTATACCATTATCCTCAAGTCCCATAAAATCCCATGATCTAGTTGTATGCAATTTTCTACCCCTGTTCAGGAACACTGAAACTACCCCGGGATGCTCTGCATTGGATCACATAATTTAAAACACATTAGTCTACGGAACCATCTATGCCCTCAAAATGACATTGACATCACCATCAACTACTTACTGGCTATCTGGGCAGCTTCTTCATCTTCAAGTATGGCAGCAAAACCATTGATATGTCTTGTGTATGAGTAAAAGATGGCATCTTTGGCCTTATCTTTACTGTAAATTCAAGAAACAAAAAAGAAAATTCAAAATTGACATTGACATTGAATACTTAAACGTACCATTCATAGCACACGTGGGAGAATACATTACCTTCCCAAACAAGAGCCAAGAAACTCATAGTGATCGTCCCTTACACTATCTAAATCGATGAGTGAAGCTTCAAAATTATGTGAATGAGCTCCCAGGTACACAACATATGACTAAAAGAAAAGAAAAAAGTGAGAAATTGTAATGAAAATTTCAAATTCAAATTTAAGTTTTAGTTTCATAAATTAACCAGCATTTGAAAAGCAATAATGGATGCTTACCCTTTTAGAAGCAAAGGTGGGTCTATGCAACAGTGCAGAAAAAAGAGGAAATGAAAGGCAAAGATAAAGAGAAGCAGCACTACATGCTCTCATTGCTAAATGCTAATGCTTGACCCCTCTCTGCTACCTTCTTTCACAGGATAAATTATGAGCACATGAACATCCCTTTTGCTCAAACCTGGTTCCTATTTAAAGACTTCTGTTGTAGTACAACTTGAGTGGACTAAAAAGAGTAATATTCAAAAGTTACAATAATATTTTTAACCTTAAAAAAATATTAAAAGAAACTTGTAAGGTTAGTCAACAATGCTTCACTAATACCCACATGATCTCGTTAACCTTATGACCATTTCAGATCAAACAGGAGGTACCCGACCCCATATCTTCAGCCGAGTGAGTCAATCTAGTACTCCAGTGTGAGAAAGTCTTAATTTTGCTTGGAGGCCAGCCTCAAATCATAATAGCATTTAGAATAGTCATATCTATGTAGTTATTAATCTTTAATGAGCACATGCTTAACAAACAAAGCCATGTTGAGTTGAAAGCATCTTCCTTTATTTAATAAGACATTAAACTATCATACTCTCATACCCTCTTGGCCCAAAATTCCAACCACAATACAGTTTCAAACAAAGAATTACGAGAACCGCATAACAAACACTAAACCCACGTAAGATTTGCACATACTTGATTTGGGTGAGGTGCAGATTAGCTTCATATAATCAAATCACAAGAGTTGAATTGATAGAGGCATATTAACAAACAGTTGGTGTGCACAAGAGAATATTTACAAAAGATAAAAGAAAAACAAGTGGTGGTCCAAACAAGCATTATTACGAGTGGCGCAATGCTAAAAGGGGAAACAAGTCGTCTTCTTGCTTAGGACAAGATGACGTTGCAAGTGGCTGAATTTCATATCTTCTTGCACAAATCAAGAGCTGCCAATTGCAAGTAAATTAAGGGCGAAATTAAAATCTTTAAATAATACCCAGATATGATAAGTTTGTGGTTATGAATACAGATAGATGTATGTGGTGTATAATCTTGAAAAAATGCTACAATTTCCTATTAGGGTTCACATATAATAGTATAAAGTCAACGATGATCCAAAGTTAAAGATACGCAAGCGGCCGGGGATCGCTCGATCTGCCGTCCAGATTTATGTTGACGCAAAATTCGCTAATTATATTACTAAAACAATTGTTAAACTAGGTAATTTTGTAACCGGCAAATACACAATTTTTTTACTGTATACTTAGGGGGTTGTTTGAATGGTAATCACGCTTTTGATCACTGACTGGCTGACTCGGTTAGCTAGTCAGCGCGTTTGATGTTCCCAAGCTGGCGACTGACCCCGTCCCAAGCTGCTGATCGAGACCATAATATCTTCTTCACCGACCAAAACCCTCCACCCTCTCCTCTTCACATACCGGTCCCCTCCACCCTCTCCTCTTCTCCGGCCGCCATCCCTTCGCCTTCCTCCCTCCGCCGCGCTCCTCCCTCCGTCGCCCTCCTCCAATCGGCGCCCTCCCTCCGTCACACTCCTCCCTCCGCCGCACTCCTCCCTCAGCAGCCCTCCCTCCTGTTCAAGGTATATTCTGATTTTAACTTTTATTTTCATTTTAGTTGTATGATTAGAAATTTTGTTCTAGTTCTTGAAGTTGTTTTTGTCCTTAATTGAAATCAAATTTGATATTAGTTGGGTTTACATGAGTTCTTGAAATCTAATTTGATGTTGCTTATATGGGTTCTTGAATCAAATTTGATATTAGTTATATGTGTTCTTGAAATCAGATTTGATATTACTTATATGGGTTCTTGAAATCAGATTTGATATTAGTTATATGGGTTTTTGAAATCAGATTTGACATTAGTTATATGTGTTCTTGAAATCAGATTTGATATTGCTTATATGGGTTCTTGAAATCAGATATAATATTGCTTATATGAGTTTTTGAAATCAGTTTTGATATTTGTTCTTGATCTTTATACTTGTATTTAGGCATGATAGAAAAAAAAACTAGAGTTATTTGGAAGTTGGATTGTGTCGACAAAACTTTTCTCGAAGCATGTATACATGAAATAACAACCAACGGTCTGGAGGGTAGTAGCCTAAAAGGATGCTCATGGAAAGTTGTTGCGGAAAAACTAAAAAATGATCATAATTTCAATGTTGACCATAAACAAATGAAAAATCGATATGACTACCTGAAATCAAAGTACGGGGCTTGGGTGAAACTAAAAAACAAAACGGGGAATATTTATGATCCTATAACCAACACTTTCAATATGAGTGATGAAGAATGTGAATATTTATGATCCTATAACTAACACTTTCAATTTGATTACACAAACGGCAAACCAGTTAAATGCAGACTCAGTCAGAACTTTAGGGCAATATGGTTATTTTTATCATTCAGCAGAGTCAGTTAGATACTGAATCAAACAGCCAAGTTCCAGTCAGATGCAGACTCAGTCAGAACTTCTAACTGGGTCATTCAGTCAGATTTTACCGAGTCAGATGTAATCAAACAGCCCCTTATTCTACTGTTAAAATCAATACATATGTAGTTTACATAATTTTAGAATTTATAATCATTTATTCGAAAAGAATTCTACTTTACCACTAAGACGTTTCATTTGAAACACATAAGATAGTTTATTGATCTTAAAAAAGCAAAATGTTGATATTCATGTTTTCATTTTCGTATATCACATGTGTATCTATCATAAAACATATATGCATTTCATGCTTGTTAATTTAAACTGAGTTGTTAATTTGGTATATAATTAATAAACTTGTTTAACTCTTTTAAGATGCTCTTCAACAAGTTATGAGATGGTGGATGTTTTTTCATGATATAGTTCCCGATCACTCGACTTTTTATAACTAAACGGTACATCTTAACATTTATATAGTGGGCCATTATTTAACTGAGGTCAACTATTATATATGTGCGTCACTTTTCAATGTTTTACCACCAAAAGCATTCGAGGGTTTTTTTTTATTATTTATTATTATTATCCTTATAATAGCATTGAATATCATTATTTTTTTTCAATTAAATAATATTTTTTATTTATTTATCATTATTTTTTCTCTCTCAGCCACTCACAACCACTTTTAAAAATATTAATAAATTTATAGAGATAGAAAAATATTTTTCTCAAATATACAGATGAACGGTAACATATTCTCTCATCTTCACTCAAACTATTATTTATAATATATGAAACATACTCATACAATTATAAAAAAAATCCACTGTTAATGCTCTAAATCAAGCATCCATTTCTCTTAAATTTCTTTAAAAATATATATATAAAATAGATGAACATACAAATATAGTGTATATGCGTATGTGCATTTAGATAAATACTACCTATAGCATATTAATAGGCAGAAAATTATATACATAAAAGTAGCGGATCTAAAAGACAAGTTCAGGGGTAACGTAAATATTTATTTACCATACATTTATATAAATAAAAAAACACGATAATAAAGGAAGTTAAACAAATACCTAATAGATCTCAGAACTCTCCTATTCGATTTTTCATAACTTGAAAACGAAACATTACATGCTCATCTGTTACTTCGTCAAACGTTTCATTTTCAATCACACATACTAGAGTATTGTTCAAATATCTCTCCCCCACTTAATTCCTTCCATTTGGGATCGAAGAAATTGAACCCGAATAAGTAGTTGACCCAATATCATCATCAATTGCTTGCATATCATTATAATTATTAGAATCAATAATCATACTCTTGAAATTTTCTTTAAAAAAAATTGCCAATAAAAACTTATTTTTCATCTTTCAAATTCTTAATTTTATAATAAATAACACAAAAAGATTACAAATTGCACTTAGAAATAACAAAATTCAAATCTCTAATTCATCTTTCAAATCTTTAATTCATATCCCTAATTTCAAATCACTAAGTTTTATAACAAATAACATAAAAATATTATAAATTAAACATCATAAACCTTAAATCCTTAATTCATAGTCTAATAGAGTAAAAGAAAACTAAAAATTGTTACCTTGAGGTGGGCGGTGGCAGGAGGCGGGTGAGGGGTTGGGCGCTACTCCTGGCTGCTATTATGGTCTGTAAAAGTGTCGATCTTATTGTTGTTGTTTTTTCTGATTTTTATGTTTTTTGGGGCTTATTATTGTTTTGCCTTGGGTATTGGGTAATAGATAATGGGTATTTTGAGATTTAATGTTATTGGATAATGAGTAATGGGTTTTTATGAATTTTATAAAATGTATTGTTTATATAAGTTATTAGGTATCGTTTGGTATGCAGGAATAAAAGACGGAATAAAATAAACCATTGATGGTGAATGAAAAAATACATGTTTGGTTTGTGAATGCAACAGAATAAACCATTACATAGTTGGTTTCATTCCCTTAGATTTATTCCAACCACCCCCTTCTTTTTTTCATTCATTTCCTTCTTTCATCATTAGTCACCAACGCCACCTACTCACCCATCACAACAACCACCAACAGCCACCAAGACCGATCGTCATCGCCCACTGCCATCGATTCCAACCACCGGCCACCGCCGCCAACCACCTGTCGTCGTCGCCGCCATCAGGAACCACCACCACCAGCCATCACCATCATAACCACTTTTGCATTTTATTCTTTCATCTTTTTCTACCTAACAAACAATAAAAGTAATGATTAATTCCATTTCTAAAGGGTAACCAAACACGACAATGGAATGTAATAATTCATTTCACTCTCTCATTCATTTTATTCTTTCATTCATTCTATTACTTCGTTCATTCCATTACTCCATACCAAACAGACCCTTAGACTCTTTTTTTTTTAAAAATTTTAAAACTTTCTATAAAGTGTTGAATTCAAAAATTTTTTGGGATAATGTAAGTTTTTCTCAGGGGTAATGTAAAACCGTAATAAATTGTTTTACACTATCCGTAAAAAATTGTGGGGTAGCGGAGGCTACCCCTCAACTATACATAAACGGTGCATGGTTAATTGGTTCTCCTACAAAATGCTATTGGTTTGAAAAAAACACTGCAATGCATACAAATACACATACACACACATATATATTGTTTAAAATGCAAAGTTAAAATTTTTAATACAAAGTGTATGTAATATTTTGAGTCATTATTCTACTATCAATATATTATACGTGAAAATATTTTAGAGGGGTAGATTTAAAATAATCTATAATTATTTACTCTTTCAAATTTCCTATTCTTTAAACGTGTATACCTTTTTATACAACAATGTTTTTTTTTTCTAAAAAAAATAACAAAGTATAACTTTTTATACAACAATGTTTTTTTTTCTATAAAAAATAACAACACTAAATAATTTTTATTATTTTTAATTTTCGTATAATAGTCCCGCTATATTCTTTTTTTAAATTGATCTTTTTCTGAAAATCAATGTGATGTGTATAACTCGCATGAATATTAAGTTACATATGTATAAATATCAATTATGTGATGTGTCTTACTAATTTAATTAAATCTTATCTTTATTATTTTTTTTGGGAAGGTGTGATACAACTATACGATAAGATATATTTGAGGAGACGTGTGAAGTGATATTCAACAATTATACGATGTGTATGAGACCGGGCACGGTTTTCTCAAAATGTTTAGTAATATTGATTGCACATTGGCATTGACCAAAGTGTCCCATTGGTAGGCGAGGTCAACACCAACTGGTGACCATCAACACCCAACCATAATGCTTGAAGTTGTGACATCACATGATATTTGGATTTTGCATGTATTATTTGGTGTTGTGAGGTCAAACAATGATAAATATTTTAGATCAATCGCCTATTTTTAATGAAATCATTGATGGAGTTTCACCTCAATCTTTGTTTATTCGAAATGAAATGGACTACAAGCGCATATATTATATTGCTGATGGTATTTATCCTGGTATGTTATGTTTGTCAAATCATTTATATGTTCGTAACAAGACGACGAGAAACGATGTTATTTCAAAACCCTTAAGAATCTGCAAGAAAGGAAATTGAGTGGGAAATCAACGTCGTAATTTAGGGCATATGGTGGCATTGGGAAATGAAAAAAAAATCGAAACACATGTAAACTCGTATTATTTTACATAGCCTGAGTTTATATGACAACGAGTGAGTGATTTGTTAACATTAGAAGATGACAAACCACCTATGGTTGAGATCAACCAGTAAGAGAGACTAGTAAACCGTGCGATGATACGCATTAGAGAAACGCATGACAACCTTAAAGCCGATTTGGTTAAACATGTTTGAAAATATCATAATGATGAAGCATTGTATTTTTTATTTTTTATTCAAATGTTACACACGCTAGTGAGTGTGATCACACTCACTTCTTTGATGGCATCTACGTGGACTTACTATTTGGTCACATTGATACTGGTATTACATATAGCCTAACACAATTGTAGTAATCATGCACTAGTTGAATTTAAGCAAGTGTTGGTTGTCAAACACTTTGTAGAACGGTTTAAGAAGAGATACTTTTATAATATTTCATGACCCAGACAAATAACTTAATCTAAACTCTATCATTTTGTGATGAAAGTTTGGTATCAAAGGCAACAAGACAGTAATATGAAAGATCATTGGTATCAAAGCATAAACTTCCAAAATTTGATGAATGATTGCAATCAGTTGGTACAAGGCTACAAGCCATGCTTACATTGGAAAATCAGAAATCTAATATACGGGTAGCATGATTGATAAGTGGTAACACTTCATTTTCCGGACAGTAAAAAGTTACTGATATGGACCATTCAGTTAAAAAAAGTCAAACATGAAAGCAATATGCACATCACTGTTTTCTACACTTTATTCTGTCCAACATCCACCCTCTACCCATTTCCCCCACTTCATTATTTGCTATCATGTTAATTTAATCATTTCTATTTTTTCTATAGAGAATATATATATATATATATATGTGTGTGTGTATATATTAGAGTCAGATTTATACAATTAACCAAGTAAACTTTAGTGGTTAATATGGGGCGGTAACAATTTTGTAATTTAGTTGAAAGTTATTTATGACCGGAGAGCAATTGGAGAAGAGGTAAATGTTGATTTTTATCTACTTCCACTAGTTTTATAGAACTCGTATAACTTTTACATAACTTATTATTTTTTTAATATAAGTTACATCATAAAATTGACATTTACTTCTCTTAAATTTAGTTATGGAGTTTTAATTAAAAACAATAGAAGTGCTAATGCAATATGTGTATAGCAGTGTATGTAGATCCTTTAACAATGGTTCGTCTATTGAAGTGTCCTTTCAATACATGTGTATCTAACCCATATAATTATGTGTCTACCTATGTGCCTTCGCCACTACAATTTTACGTTTTAATGTATGATACACATGTCATGTTTGGTTGGGTTTTTATAATTTTAATATTTTTATGCATAACCGGCCCTAGCAACATTACTTACACAAAATTTGTTACTTCTGCAATATTGAAGATTGATTTAGTAGTGTTTGGTGATCATAAGTAAAAAAAATCTATATTATAGTAAAACTTGTTGCCGATGTTGTGAGGAAAGTTACTGTTTATTAAACAATAACTACCCATCTTGTTTTTTTATAATCATCTTCTCACGGAGCCAATTAACCCAACTATAATCCCTGTGTTGATTTTCTTTTTGGTGTTTTCCTTTTCATATGATGATACTATTAGGTAACCCGCGTGTTACGGCGTAGTGAATAATTTACAAGTTTGTATTTGTTATCTTTATTTAATTTATCAATTATTTTATTATATGGTTTAAATCTTTTATATGGATTATGATCCTTATTACATCTTAGAGCTAACATGTTGCTTTAAAACTAATTAGCATTAACAACAATAGTTGAATGACTCAACTTTTAAGTAAACATTAGGGTTGAACATGATTAAAGTGTAATGAATATTTAAAAAAAAAATCATATTTAACATAGTATATGTTAAATTGTTTTGATACAAAGTTGAAAAAATTTGTTATAACATTGATATTAAATATAGATATATTAATGGAAAACCATATGGTATAACTTTTTGAAGCATAATAGAAGCATAATAAAAAGATTTCTTATAATATTAAAGATTAAAGCTTGCAACTATTTATATGTCATCTTAAAATTATTGTAAAATTACAATCTTGTGTTAAGAAGATGTTTTATAGATAGTAATAAAAAAAAAGATAATATAGATATAGATTATTATTATCATCACCATTACAAATGTATTTAGTAACTATATAGTTAAGTATTCATATAAAATAATACTTATTTATAAATTTAATTAATATTATTATAAAAGTATTTAATTGAGCATTCAAAAAAATAATACTTATTAATAAATTTAAAATATTATAAATAATATAATATTTAATATAGTGACTTAAATAATCTCACATTATTAATAATATATTAATAACATGCATTAATTTATGTACTAATTACAAGAAGTTTATTAATGAGGGGTAAAATAGTAATGTTTACATTAAACACTTGTACCAAATGCTTAATAAGTTATATTAGGTGTTTTAATATTTTATAAAATTATATTTGTGTCCCAATGTTTTGCTTTATATAGTAGTATAGATTATCATAAAAAACATTTGTAGTTAATTATATTAGGCATGTAATATTAATCCTTCTAAATTATAGCTTTATCCATGTGTCACTAAAATAATGACATTAACTATTTTTTTCCCTAAACCATATCCTGATGGTAAAGTGACGCTTATATATTCAGGAGGTCGAGAGTTGAAATCATATAATGTGTTTACATATGTAATTAGTAAGAGTATGATAGAAGCGGTTAAAAATTTTGTTTTCTCATGATAAAATAACCATAGATATATTGTTAGTAAAGGTAAATTTAGTAAAAGCAATGAAAAAAATAAATCTAATGATTGTTTACAAATTTAATTTACGTTAAACTGTGTTTTAAAAAAAAACATCTTAATAGACTTGGTCTGGAATTTTATAGAATTGATTAAAATGTTAATTTATATCTATACTATCTATACTACTATATAATACATATTAGAAGGATAAGATGATAATTTCAATGAAAGTATAAGAAACTTATACAACATTTTAAGCATAGATTACAAGTGTTTTATGCAACAATTTCATTTTTGCACCCATTTAATTAACTTCTTCTAATCATTGTATTATTTAATACATATTATTAATACATTATTTAATAATATGATATTATTTAATTCACTTTATTAAATTTTATTTTATTTGTAATAATATAAATTGACATTTAAATTTATAGTTACTAATCATATTTTTATAACTAAATATTATTTAAATTAAGTATTATTTTATTTAAATACTTATATCTATACTACTACATCTCTTTGGATAGAGATTAATTTTACCAAGGATACAAGTTTTGAAGCAACATATACAGAGGAGTGCAAAGAATTTAAGAGAGGTAGAATAAAAAAATGATTTAAAAAACTTTAGGGGCAATATGATAAATTTATCAATTAAATTTTATATACATTGACATTTTTGCACTTGTCTTTTTCATGTATGTAATAAACACTGTTAATACATTATTTAATAATATGATATTATTTAATTCACTTCATGAATTTTATTTTATTTATGATACTATAAATTGACATTTAAATTTATATTACTAATTATATTTTTATAACTAAATACTATTTAAATTAAATATTATTTTATTTAAATATTTAAGTATATAACTTATATATATCTTCATATTTATAATAACTATATACTAATATTTTTCTAAAGGCATATTATGAGTTTAATATTTTTAATATTTATCTTTATCTTTTATAATAAAATTGAAAGGAGGATAGAATGATAATTTTACATATGGATTAAGAAACCCATATAAAAGTCATGCTTAAATTTCAAAGAATTAACCATTTTATTTCATTTATTCCCTTAAAATAATGTATAACTTATGATGCTTATAATACAAATGTTAAAACATATACACTTCTCATTTTCATTGTCAGTTGTGAATAGCTCAATAACAATCAAGATAATAATTTGTGGTGAAAATTTCCCCATTAACTTTCTCCGGTCTATGCAAATCACCATCGAAAGCTACATCTGATAATCATAAAACTCTAACCTACATTCATAAAACGAACCTCACCTAAAATATAGGTAATAAGTGATTTCTGACCACAAATACCATCATGCTTTCACTAATCTTATTGGGACAATATAGTTGTCTTAACTACTTTTGTAACATACGTAATTGTTTTCTTTCATTCAATTTTTTTAATAATTATATATTGATTTTTTAATTTACGTCATAACGCACCGAGCTGATACCGACGAAATCGGATTCCCAAAAAATCGCACCACAGCCGTAACGCCGCAACGCACGGGCATTTTCACGAGTACGATGAAATACACCACCATAAATAAAAATTATTAAAATAATTTTTATTTCTTTTTCCTTTAATTGTGTTTCTTTTCCTTTTTATCCCTTTTTTTCTCTCTTTGCATTTAACATGTATGTTTTACTACTTGTTTGCCGTTATTTAATTTTTTAATTAATATTATACATTATGTTTGTTTTTATTATTTCTTTTGCATCTAGCTTAGGATAATATAGTTTAACCTAATTTTTTCTTTTCTTTCATGTATTTAAATTTACCATATATATTTTATATAAATTACAAGTGTTTTAATTCTTTGATAATTTAACAAATTAAAGTGAGAAATTCAGTATTTTAATTAATATTTTAGATGTCCAAAAGGCACATTCTAATAGTTAAGTGGTTTATCCCACAAGTAAAATGTTAAAATCCTTCGGTGTGCTTGATGTGTATCTATCTTAAAAAAAACTTAGGATTACTAAATAATGCTTTTCTTTTTTTCTTCTTTACTTGAATCACATATAAACTATTTAAAGTATGATATTGCTTATATATATTTTTTGGCAGGTCACCGTTCTATATTATAGTTAAAACTTATTTTTTTTTGTTGTAAATACACTATTGATTTCATAGCATACACCGTCTTAAGTGAAGTTTCTTATTTTATAATATATTTTCTCTATTTGAACTTAAAACATATCGATAATAGTTGATATGTAAAAATAAAAAACCTGAAATGGTAACATGGACATACTAAGTTGGCATGCCAATAAAGTAAAACAAAGAAATGATGAATTTGTACACTTTGCATGATGGGAAAAAGGTCCATGACAAAAATATGAGATCCATAGACATAGTTCTTCTATTAAAAATATACATGCATATACCTAAGAGTTAAGTTATATTAAAATGGAAATTTAGGTTAAAAAGCTTAAAGTTAATCTTAACCATTAAAAATTTATCAATTTAGGATAATAACAAATTATAAGAAAAAGGTTGGTAGTTATGTATTTTAGTGATATGCACTCTTTGTTGACTATTTTAAAATTCTTTCATATTTTTTCTTAAACATTAATAACTTTTCATATTATCTTTTTTAAAATTACACAATACAAATGAGAGTTTTTATTTTTAAAATAAATATAGTATTGTTATATATAAATTCTTTTTAAAAAAATATGTTTTCTAGCTTATTGTGTTTTTCAGCATGTCATTGTGTTTTTCTACTCATTATTGTATTTTCTTGAACATCATGTGTCGAAAATGATAGGTTTTGAAAAACATAATGGTGAATTTACATAGCTCGTACTTCTAATATGTAAAATACAATAATAAAAAACTAAATAACAATTTAAAACGTAAAAAAAATGATGAATAAATATAACTTAATAATGAAAATCTTGACACAATGACATCTATCTATTGACACTATGGTTTTCTAAAATGATAAGTTTTTAAAAACATATGGTGAAATAATTCAATTATATACTTCTAACATGTAGAACACAATAATAAAATAATAACAAATATATGTAAAAATAAAAATCAGTGGCAAAATAATACAAAATAATCTAAAACGTAAAATATAATTATGAATACATAAAAGACAATGATAAATATATATAACACAATGATGAATATTATATAACACATTAACCTAAAAATATAAGATATAACAATCTGGGTTTGGTTACCAAAATGCACTTACATAAGTAAAATGGTTGTGTAACGTGTGGTACTTGTGTGAGTCCATTATTGTTTTATCCGCGCCTCTCTTATTACTTGCATCAATTAAATTGCAATTATTTCACTTATTTAAATTAAAAATATTTACATTTACACCTTTCTTAATTAAATACATATTTTTAGGTAGGGCTGTAAACGAGCGGAGCCGAGATGGGTTCAAGCTCGAAGCTTATCAAGCCGGCTCGGCTCGAGCTCGAAAATTTTAACAAGCTGAAAACACCAGCTCGAGTTCGACGCGTGAAAAGCTTGAGCTAGCTCGTGGCTCGTTCGAGCCAGCTCGATTTAAAAAAAAACTTTATTTTTTCATATTTTAATATATATGAAAACACAAAAATATATTAGCGCCTTTGTTTTTTGTTGGGTACTCTGTACTTGGGGGAACAAAGATCATTATTTTAAATATAAACAATTTACTATCAAGTTATATATTTTTTAAACAAAATACTTAATATTTTTTTAAAAAAGAATCCAATCTTATTTTAAAAGAACCTTTTTAAAATCCTAATAATAATAATAATAATAATAATTATTATTATTATTATTATTATTATTATTATTATATATATATATATATATATATATATATATATATATATATATATATATATATATATGTACCAAGTCACAAGCCGAGCTCAAACGGAGCTAACCCTGGCTCGGGTTTGGCTCATTTAGAATTCGAGCCGAGCCGAGCCGGCTCGCTTAGATACGAGTTTTTCTCGAACCAAGTTTTTATCGAGCTTTTCTCGAGCGAACTTCGATCCGCGAACTTTTTATACAACCCTATTTTTAGGAAGTTAAAAAAATAGATATATGATAGCTTAGTGGTTAAGTTGTTTTGTACTCAATCCCACAGCGCATGGATTTGATACTTTGATACTCATGTGTGTTTTTTTATTAATTCGCATAGGTCAAAACTCAAATACTAACAGGATCAATTTATCACTTAAATATTATATCTTATGAATTTGAGAAGATAATGAATACCTTATTTAACACGGGATATACAATATATATTTTCTACTAAATTTATTTTAACTTCTGATTTAATTATCATCAAATATACCATTAAGACATACTTAACTGAGCCATCACAACACACGAGCAAAGCTAATAAGTTATGAATATTCTGTCAAGATTAATGAATATGTTTGTAGAAAGATATATATATTATATCTATTAATTTTTGTTTCTTTTACTAACATAGATTTAACTTTTCATATACATTTTATATTCCTTTACTCTTTATAATTATTGTATCTTTACGAAGTCATTATTTGCTGTTGCAACAACGTACGTATTGTTATCCACGTTTCGACGTGTCTTTTTTATCTGCGTTTTGATGCTTAGAATGCCGCCATAACAACTTCATATGATTTTTTTTGACGTTTTGATGCTTAAAATAAAGCTATAACAACTTCATACGATTTTTCTTGTTAATACTATCACATGTTTAGAATTTTATAAATTATATTACTTATTATAAATACATCACAGAAACAATTGTTCCGAACACTCTTTTTCTTAATTGACCATTTGTGGTGCAAGGGTAAGATATTCAAGCCATTTTTATCGGTGTGTATTGATAAAGAAGTGTTTAAATCATATTCCTAAGTTTATATATTATACAGATTTAAATAATAATTTTTTTTTAAATATGTAAGGAATTGTAGTAAGAATCAATATGTTAAAATGTCATAAGAAAATCCGTCAGAGGCATCATAGTTAATATTGTGTTTGTCTCTTTTGGTAGCTTTATTCCTATTAAGAAAAATATTATGTTAAAACAAAATTAATTTTATAAGTTGATAGTTAAGATATAAACTAAAATGCCTTTTACCCGAGTATAAATCCTACTAATTTCGCATCATTTGAAATCAAACGTATCAAGAAGAATAGAAGTATTAGATCGACTTCAACCTTTGCCTAACACCGTAAACCAAACCAAGTAAGGATCAAGCCGAACTCAACACACATAAGGTTAGTTCGGATTTCAATGACGCTCTAAAATAACCGGCCACTTTTAAAATACAAATCATGTACAAAAGAATAAAAACAACTGTAATATTATGATATCTACAATGTCACAAGTGGCTTAATAATGCACTTAAGTTTAAGGTTTTAGATGTTACAAGTATTGACCATCGAGATTGGTGATCCAGTGACAAAGACAAAACCTCATATAAAAATTAAATTTAGAGGTTTTGAGGTTTTAAGGTTTTAAGGTTTTAAGTCCCACATGATTAAAGAAATCCGTTGTTCTAAAAATTGTTAGAAAAATTATTAAAACGACCACGATGTTATATAGACTTATGGTTACTCCGATAATTGTATCTCTTAAAAGTAAGTTGGATGTAAAATCCTAGTTTCACATAATCTTATACTTGAAAGAATCCCACACCATAGGCTGAAAAGGTCATATGCAACTAAAGACCACATGCTAGAATCTCCCTGTGTAAGATCGCAAATCCATAACATATTTAATTGTTATATAAAAAATTATTTTTTAAAATATAAAAATATGAATAATTTAGAATTGAATTACTATTCAGTCATCTGCTTTAGTTTTTCTAAATATTGTTATGCTTTTATAATAACTAATATAGTTATATATATATATATATATAGTAAATGAAATTGTTCTGTAAACTAAAATTGATTTGAACAATTATACCGTATAATTTATACGTATCATTTTTCCTCCGTTTGAGATAAAATTTTATTAACTTATCAATAAAATTTCAACCTTGGAGTTTTTCTAAAGATATTAGTAGCTTATATACACACGTATTAAGTTATTTTCAAAATTTAGAAATTTAAAAGAAATCATATATTAGAATTTTGATATATTTAGTTACGTAGTATACAGAATGTTGATATATTTTTTGATATTGCCGATGAGTAGAAAGTTATTTATTGTAAACTTTAAAAGTTTGTCTAAGATTAGAATTTAAATATTTTTTCAGTTAAATACAATTTAAGAAACCAATTATAAACTTTGATATATAATAAGCATAAATGCAAATTAAACTAAAAATATTTCATATTTTCAATGTTGTAAGTTAAAAGACTTAATTATCAAATTCATTAATACATCATATTATATAAACTTCAAAAATGAATACAAAATCTTAACTCAAATACTAATAACCGAACAAATGAGGATTATCAATTTTGTATTTGATCCCATAATTTTGCACAATGAGGCTTTTTTGCCGCCTAAGACCACCTCTTTTGACACTTGTTTTTGGAGTATTATTTGTCCATCATTTTCGATCCACCCTTAAATACCCATCATTCCATCATAATATTATCAACTCACAAAACAATCGACTTCCACAAATGTCAATTATGTATGCATAATAATATATGCATCTCTTATAAGATGTGTGTGTTCAAAACCACAACGAAATCAAGTTTGACACAAGGTCCATTGTATGCGCGCATGAACATGTATTGTGTTTACACATTGTACTTCCATGTATATGTGTTGTGTGGATATGTGTTGTGTGAGAATACATGTTTGTAGGATAAATTGTATTATAATGTTTGAATATCGATCATTAAGTTTGCAAGAAGGTTAAAAGCTTGAATGATTTGCCTGGCTCCCTGGATGCCATTTAAGATCAGAATGTCAAGGTTTTGATTACTCTTCTTATATGGCACCTGAGGAGCCGGGCAAACATGTCGATTTGACAGTTCTCAGCCTTATATCATGATACAGGTAATCTATTGTTTTCATGTATATGTGAGTTTACATAGATAGAAAAAGGACGCATACATTCAAACCAATTGGTTTCATCGACGCCAAAAGAAATGCATTTGCTATAAAACATGTATAAGTCTTTATAATGTGTACCTCGTCGATGAGTTTGCATACATTTTATATTTTGGTGAATACTAAAAGTTCAAGATAGAACTTTGGGAACATGTTGAGAGAAAAAAATCCCACGAGTTAAATTATAATTACTCCATTAGGCATTAATAACTCATTTTGTATGTTATTGCAATAATTCAAATGGTTGTTAGTATGGGTCAAATTCATCCAAGGAGTTCTATTATCCGCATTGGGCTCAGGCTTAATAATTTCTCAAAGCCAGTGTAGCTCAAATAAGGTTTGTGGGCCATGTTTCTCTCCAATTTATTTTTTCTTTTGGTTATATCTCATTTTTTTTGTGTCGTAAGTTTTATCTTTTGTTCTATTGTTTTATGAAATTTTGGCAGTCAACAATGATATCTCCCTCATTTTATCTTTTAATTTGGGCATCTTGAAATAAACCAACTAATATCATCTTCAATAACTGTTTTTCATGCCTCGTGAACAATCATGCGGATGTTTATCAAGTGCTTCACATCTGGAGATGGGGGTTTTTGACGCACCCGTTTTTCCACATAAACTTCCAAAAATAAGTTGGTGTGGAGTTCATGTACTATATACATGGATATATTACAAAAAAACTGAGTGGTTAAAAATAGAAAAAAAGTGTTGGTGATGTGATAATGTTTTTAGGTTTTCTTATTGATAGATTTTTAGAGAATTTAAAAATTAAAAGTTTTTCTAATGTGCAGCTGACTAGACACGTATTTATTTGTATTTAAGTTCTTATTGGAGATGCTCCCCACCTCCCCTGTCAACCTCTATCGTCGCCGTGCATCACCATAGTGTCACCATCCATCTCCGCGACTCCGCCATCACCTCCACCGTCTTAATTTTTTTTTCAACCAAATAAAAAATCATCTTTTCTCACCATCACTAAAAAGCATAAAAAACATTGATAATGAAATCTCAACGAGCTTAAGAAAGAACTAGTTTTTATACCCGTTACGCGTTGCGGCAACATCGTATGCGGCATGATAAACTATAGACTAACAATTGATTCGACCTGTCTTCGGAGTATATTTACGCTGAATCATTAAGCAACTCGAAATATACCGTTAAAAGAAAATGTATTATGCTTGGCTCGTCTATTTTCCAAACAAAAATATGTCAAAACGTAGATCAACTCAAAACATAAATACAAAAACACATAGATTACAATCGTCTCGACTCCTAGATCATCTAAAAATGTATATAAAAAGTGTATTATGACTCGTCTATTTTGAATGAAAGCGTTTTAGTATTTAACACATGTAGATCATCTCAAAGTGTATATAAAAATATGCATAGAAACATTTTATGTTTGACATGTCTCGTACCGACAAATATATAAACATAAGAAATTAGTTTTTATAAATATATAACCAAACTTTGCCACTTTGGTGGCCAAACTATAGAGTTTAAATCAAAAAACAGATTATTTAGGTGCTCGAGTTCTTCTATCCATGGTAAGTTGTGAATATTCATTTATTTTCAGTAATTTTGACTTTTTGATTCTCATTTCTTGATATCCATGGATTTATTACATTCATAAGGAGTTTGGTGGCAAATAAAAGTTATACGAGCCATTCAAACAACAAGCTCAAGATTTCATGTGCAGAATTCTACCCAAGTCCTCTCCTCATTCTACAACACAATATACTAAAGGTACAATTTATTCAAGAACAGAGTACTACTCCAGAAGTCACATACTATAATCTAAAAATCATATATATAGTCACTTATAAAATGGCTTCCAGTGATAAATTATTAAGATGATTATAAATCTTACTAGGTTGTATTCTTTGTTTTACATTCATACACCCCATTGTTAGGGAACTCTAATGTTGATTGAAATATTATTAACTTGTATTAATTTATAAGAATTTTACTCAGTTGTTTTGTAATTGTTATCTTAAGCTATCAATTTCTTATCTTAATAACAACACTAATGTTCACTAGCTTTCAAAATCTATAATTATATATAACATTTACTATTTTATTGGTTTTGTTACGGGGAAAGATTTCATTTTACATTGATTTTGTAGAGTCCTTTTATACGCAAACCGGAGAGACTGTTTCTATAACAGTTGAGAAGTCAAAGAAATATGTAACATTTACCTCCTTTTGTTGGTTTGTCACAGAATTTAGCTGCAGCACTAGGAATCAAAAGATGACATTTGAGAGGAATATCAGGGTCATTTTAGGTTCATTTGGGATCTTCCATGTACAAATGACCATGACACAAAGAGATTCAATTGTTAGAAATGTGATCAAGAATCTATGTCGCTCTTATGGATGGTCTTATGGTGTTTTTTGAAGCTTTAACCGGTCAAATTCCATGTATGATTCCCTACCTCTCTTTCACACACACAAATATAGCAGAAATGTATATACACTTGTACATATGTGATTATCCTTCATCATTTATGTTCTTGCATATGTTGTTGACCTTCTTGTCTTCCTTTTAAACCTAACTATCTGTTTTTTGGGTGAGTTGGACCATTCTCAGATTGCATATCCTTTTATACGACATGGTTGGGTGCATAAGAAGTAAGAACTTAGGTGAATAACTTCTTGGTGGTTGGTTAGACAAATGTGTACAAGTGAATTGGCCTGCGTTTTCAAAGTAGTTTCTTCAACTTTTTGAAGGAAATTTGCTTTAATTTTATTTTTTCTTGGTGTGTTTTATGAATAACTAATGATTTAGTTACAATCAGAAGGAAGGCTCCTTCTTATATTAACATATAAATTCAACTTGAATCAACCCAGTTTTAAGTAAATAGGCCACAATTCGCACCTGATGCTTTGATGCAAAACAGACCTTTTTTTCATCTTTCAATCTTTTTGTCATTGGCGGTTTCATTGCAAGTTAGCCCTTAGAGTCTCATGTGTTCTTATATTCTTATGTGTTTGTCCCTTTAAAAAGTTGGTCATTATTACTATTTTATTTTCAGTACAAGATATTTATTTCCTTTAATTTTGTTTTTAAGAGCCTTTTTGTGTAATGCGTAGTCACATGATCAATCGATGAACCGGGGAATTGCGTGAATGACCAGGAGATACCTGTAACGACACACGGGTTACAAAACAAGTCAAGTCTAAATCGTAATATATTTGAGTGGGTGATTGAAGAATGTTTTATACATCATGGTGCTTCAATGGTTATTTTGTGGTTCTTTTAGTGTAGCTTTCATTTTGTTTTTTTGTATGTAATAAGATAATTAGTCAGGTAACCGGTTAATTGTTGAAGATATTAATTTATTGTTTTTTTCGATTTTGAATATCTTATGGTGTTAACTTCAATTTTGAGCATGGTGATTGATTAAACTGATGTCATCAATTCGAGTCAAACAACCAAACCAGGTCTTGAAGACAAGAATAATATTCTATGTAAATTGATGGACAAGTGCAACCATCACTTTTGTTGGTTTGTGGATAATGTTTTGACAGAAATCCTGGGTTTATAACTTAGTAAGATATATAATATTATAAAAAACACGTGTTTGCAGTTTCATCACATTTTGAAGATTTTTTAAACAAACAAGTACTTAAACAACTAAGAAAATGTACAAATCACGTGTTTAAAAATAAAAGACCCTCAGTTAAATGTTTAATGAAATATCTGTGTGGTTAGCCATAGTTCAGTTGTTCATTCTATATATTATAAATACCAACTCTTGTCACATTATATTGTTGATAAATTTGTTTTTGTTTTGGGTTTATTTTTCGTGCATGTATTGTGAGCTAAAGGAGCTGGAGTTGTTTGTCGTTGAGCTTAGAGTATGATATATTATTAGGCAGGATGAAGAGCAGAGGTTTAGAAATCGTTTTTTTTTTTCCAAATCGGTTCGGTTTTTAAACCGGACCAGTTTTCTTTTTATATGCACAAACCGGTTTTTTTCAAACTATTACGGTCTCAAACCGGTTTTCCATCGATAATCCTCAAACCGCTCAAATCGTTTGGACCGGTTTGGAAACCAGTTTTTTTTAAACTGGTTTCGATCCCGGTAAAAAAAACCCGTTTACAAACCGGTTTTGGGTGTTGCGCTATCAAACCGGTATGCAAACAGCCTGTTCGAGTCGGGCTTTTTTTCAAACCTGTTTGGTTCTTTTTACTGGATTTTTTTTCGAACAGTTTTTTTAACACCTCTAATGAAGAGTGCAACTAGTTAAAGACTCAGTGGGCTAGAAGTTTGGGATTGACTGCAGTATCATTGGGCTTACCCTTCTCGGCCGCCCAACATGTTACTAACCAGTGCATTCATAGTCCGTTTCTTAAATTGATGTGAGTGTATTTTTTATATTATATGGTATGGTTATAAGTGGTTGTGAGTGAAAAATAGAAAAAATTTACTGTTAAATCTGTAGTTTTTGGGAAACACTGTTCAAAACCCTATAATATTTTTAATATATTTTAAGTGGTTGTGAGTGGAGAAGAGAGAAAAAGTAATGATAAATGTATAAAAAGTATTATTTAATTAAAAAGATGAAAGAAAAAATAGTAATTTTTAATGTAATTATATAAATGAGTATAAGAAATGAGTTGTGAATGTTGTTAAGAGAAGAAAACATAAGTTTTCATACAAAAAGGTGAAATTGATTTCATCTTATTCTTATCATCAAAAGGCATTATTCTGATCAATACAAGTCATCTTCTTACATGTTCTTTTTTGATGATTAGTCTTCTTTGTTTAACGAGGGGTTAGATGTTTTTTGGTTGTATACTTGTATTGGTCAGTAGACCTGTTATGAACTATTCCATTTTCGTCTTTATTTATATTAGTTTTAGTTAAGTTTGGTTTTGCAATATAAAATTGAAGGCTTGTTTTCTTGACACTCTATATACTCTCTTTACATTTTTATGAACATCAAATGTTTTTGCATATATACCTAACATAACCTTGCCCTTCAAAGAATTTAAACTCACGCCATATTTATTGGAGACAATTAACAATGTAACTAGGCTATAAGGTCATCAACACTCTCTTTACATACTTTATACTATTGCATACATACAGTGGTTTTGACTTGACTTGAGCGTCAGAGTGTCCATAAGGCTTAAAGTTTTGGGCGCTCTTACGAGTTTTTCTTGTGATTGTAGCTAGGTTGTGACCTGCGAGTGAAATCTACACCACAACGACACCAAGATGGATTTGAATCGGGCTTGTCTCCTCCTAGCACCGACTCGGGTTAGTTGTTCGATTGTAAATGTAGCTCGGGTTGTTTGACATTTGGGTGGGTGTCGTGGGTCTATTTTAGATTTAAGGGATGTAAATACAATAATCTAGAGTGCGATGTTATTATCTTGTTAACCCTACAAACTAAACGATATATATAATTAATTTATAATTTAATTCTGTTGATTAAAATCACGCATCAAGAAATCATACAAGTCACCAACCTCCCCATAGTTGTTAACTTATGACTACTCAACAAATGTTTTACAAGTAAGCTTAAAATGTCGACAAAAAGACCAAATGTATAAACATATTGAAATAAAGTATTTGTTTAGATTTCATATATGATGTGAACATCTGAAAATATGCATTTACATATAAAACAGAACTATACAAATTAGACCATTATTATGTTGACATCTACACATGTTAAGAGTTACCTTTAATTTCTTTCATCAGCATGTGCTAAATCACTATAAATTTTGGATGTACATATGGTTATAGGACGACAAAAAATCCTCAATCGACGGGAATACCTTAAACATCTACGACATGTATTGTGGCGTGTATATAATTAGATTTAAATTTTTTACTGGTATAAATTAGATGATATCCAATTGATTACCCGAAGTCACCCTTTTACCCATACTATGTACTCGAAAAATATAATTATAATTTTTATTTCTCTTAGCCATTGTCTAGTAATGCTTTATTCTAATAGCTTCATTGTGTGGAAAATTAACTATTCTTTTTGGGACAAATATGTATTGATATTATTTATATTTTAAGTATGCTATAAATTATGAGTTATCTTAACATGTTAATTTGTTATAGTAGCTTGTTACAAACATAAATTTAAATAAAATAGAATAGCTAGAATAAAAAATGTACTTGAAAATCCAACATGTATTTTTGACAAACTAATATCTGTACTTGATACCCGCGGGTATGAATGATATAGCCAGGTAATCACCAACAAATACGAGAAATATCCAACAGGTACTGGGTTGGGTATGAATAAAAATTTACAATCGATGCTTGATTGTGATTACAAATATTCGTTCGATCCTTGCATGCTTATATTGGTTATAAGTTATTACAAGTTATTACCATGTAAAGAAACTAAAGAGACCAAAGAAAAAAAACTAATTAATTAAAAAAAGAATAACTATATAATCTATTAATAATATTATTATTATATTAATTTCATTTAGCTAGTATATATTCATCCACGCGCGTTGCGCGTGTGATGGGTCGGGCTAAAAAAACACTCTCAGTTGCAGCTGCTAACCATAAATGGCAGTCATGCCAAAACAACTGATACTATCATTGGCTATCATCACAGCCCGGTATTGCACAACATGTTATAAAAAAACAAACAACCCAGATGAATACAAGTTTATCACTACCGACCTGAAATAGAAGTAGAATCATCAACGTCACAACAATATTCCCAACTGCAGCATCATGACATCAACATGGTCAAGGTAAACAACACTAAAACAACGACGCAAGCAACAGAAGGATCAACACTGAAAGGCCGGCGACCTAGGTGGCCGTGATGTCCCGCCATTAACCCTTAGACCCTTCAGTCGGAGAGCACAGACCCCCACCAAAGACCCAACAAATAGAGATATGTCGGAGGCCAGACCACCACCACCACCGCCGCATCTGTGCAGCGGAAAACAAAAGGCCGTTTGCCACCGCTGGCCACCAGCAACACACCCAGACCGCCACCACCAAGCATCTCTTTAAAGCATCAAAATGGGTTTAAGAAAGAGCACGGTACCATGGGCGAAGCATTAAAGGGGCCAGGAGCCCGCCCCCCCCCCCCCCCCCCATCTCTTTTTTTTCGTCAGTAGTGTTAATTTTTGTTTCAGTAGTGTAATTTTATTTATATATAACTAGTTCGCCCCCTTAAAAAAATTAATTTCGCCCCCGCCCTCTATGAAAATATCCAAGCTCCGCTACTACACGGTACCCAAGAACAAATCGAAAGACCCAAAATACCCCCAAATTACTGTCCATCAAACTGATTCTTTCATATATAAGATAATTTTTAGTTTTTAATGATTGAAAAAGAAGAATTTGATTCATATCGAACATGTTACTAAATTTTATATATGGAATTGGAAGAGAAATCCTACATCATTTCTCAAGCTAGCTGATCTCCATGACAGGTACTACCAGATGGGTTAATACGAGTTTAAAGAGGAATAGAAAAATGTTTATTTGGAAAACGAGAAATAAAAAAAATGTTCAGTATTCAAGCTTCACCTTTATCACAAGTCGTTGAGAAGATAAAGGTTAACTCAATCCTGTGGATTTTAAACTAGGCGAAAACACACAAATCTTAATTGGTCTCAATGATGTAATAAATGATCTTATCGTGTAACCTCATTGCTCAATCGACTTTGAGTTTTTGTTTACTTTTTTTTTTTTTCAGTTTGTACTGTTTTTCTTAGTCTAGCTTCATACTAGTTTATTTTTTGTAATACCCCCTCGTTAAAGAAAGGTAATGGGATTTGATTGGAAAAAAAATATATTTTTTTGTTGGAAACTGATGCATCCGTGGAGTAAGAATGATTAAGATGAGATTAAGGTCCCTTTTGAAAACAATTAATTATATATATCATTGAGTAGTGACGTAAAGAGAAAACATAGTATGATAATTAATAAATAATTTAAATTAAGCGAAATATGAATCCAACCATAACCTTTTTACTTGCTTTTAAGAAACCTCAAAGGTCGCTTCTTTTTCCCAAGATGAAAAAACTAAGGGAGAATGGAGCACTGGCCTAGTATATCTTAAAATCCATCGATCACACACTGACACATCACAAGTACCTTAAACTACCCTGAAACATCTAAAAAACTAGAAATACAACCCTAAACTACCCTGAAACTTTTTTTTAATATTAAAATAATTTAAAAGAAAATTAATTTTTATTAAAAAATAAAAATTACAATAATTCAAATAATAAAAAATACAAATACAAATACAATAAAAAAATCCTAAAAAATATAAAAACTAAAAATCACAAGGCCAATTATATTTCTCGGCTATTTTTCGTTTCGGTGAATTAGGTTGCGGTGAATACCCTGGGGAACTCGAACCACCACCTCGGGAACTCGAACCAGCTCCTCGAGATTTTTTGCTACTAACAGTTTTTGACCTTCGGGATCCATGACAATAAATTGTGTTTGTGTTTGTGTTTGTGTAAATATATGTGTGTTTGTGTAGATAATATTGTGTAGATAATAATGTGTAGATAATTTGCTACTAATATTATGTTTGTGTAAATATATCTGTGTTTGTGTAGATAATATTGTTCATCTATTCCAACGGATATCTTCGATGGCTATATAGCCATTCTTCTTCGGTTTCTTCTTCTGCAAATGGTACCCGTAAGCAACTACCAGCCAGGGTACCCGCAAGGGTGGCGGCGGTGTACCCGAGCGGGTGCCCCCCTACCCGAGCAGGTACCCGAGGGCGCCCCCTCCTCCCTAAAGATAACTAAGCTTTTCATCATATGTCTAAACAGATATAAACTAACTCTTAAATTTATTAAAAATTAAAATATCACTCTTATTGTAATAACCCACACTTCTAAACACCATCATTAATAGTTTCAGCCTACAGAGCCAATACGAGCGTACAACATTCTCAATACGGTTGCATAGCTTTTAGCTCCTAGACTAGAGTATTGTCAGCGTACAAAAGTAGGTTTCGATGCATATTTTATACACCAACGTATTAGTACATTTGCATTACTACGACGTTACGAAAACTTCTATCAAATTTTCTATACATAAACACCAATTCACCAGGGGTATTAATAGTAATATGTTGAATATGATTTTCAAACAAATTTTACACAATTTTTACTTGCTTTAATTTGTTCAACTTTCGTATGAGCTCTAATATGATCAATCTTTTTAGTGGTATATTTTAAAATCCGTTGCAGTTCAACTCCTTTAGGAGTACAACAATTCCTACCATACATCACAAAAGAGAAAAAAAAACATCCTAATACTTGAATGGTAGCCATTGTCATCAAACATTTTAACAGTCCTACCACTTTGAATAATACATCATACTAATAAGTTTGGCATCCATTTCATCTTGAAACCTACCCAAAACCATTCCCCAATCAAAAGATGACATCTCCTTTGAACCAAAAACTACCTAAAATTAGGGGATGGAACCCGAAACTACCCAAGAAACAAAAATTGACGTGCTCATGTGCAGGTTGATTGGGTTCTAGGACTCGATGTTGAAGCGGATGGCACCAACCCGAAGGGTTGTAACAGTGTAGCCACTGAACCCGATTAAAGCTGATCCCCAACCCGAAGCCCACCCCAGAAAGAAAGAAAGAAAGAAACAGCTTAGAGTGTGGTATCAAAATCTGAAATTAGCATATCTGCAACTGGAAGACTGCAAGGATGTATTTGTAATTAGCCAAGCTGGCCTTTTAAGATTGAAGTGTAAAGAAAGGTCCCACCTTTTAGTTGTTCTCTCTCCTGCACTTTTTGCCTTTCTTTTAGATATTTTTCTGATGTGTTGTCAGATAAAAATCAACACCTACCTCACAAAACACACACACACACCAAACAGATTACAAAATCTAGAAAACTCTCTCTCACTCATCTTTATTAAGGTTTTGAAACATCTTCCATGTCTGGTAAGCTTCTTGATTCTGTTTCTTTTAGCCTGATACATATGGTTTGTTTCAGTTCTTCATCATCTATGACCTGTGCTTCAAATCACTCACTATGTATAACACTAAAGTTCAAGTTTTGATTGATTTCCCTCCATTTTGACTGCTTCATGATCCTTAATCTGTGTTATTCACAAGTCAATCTAAAGGAATCCTAAGTAGCTTTAGTTTTCTAGATTCTGCTTCACTTTTTGTTATGCTAAAAACCCTTTTCAGTTCAAGCTTTTATTCATTTGGCATCTCTAGTTCTCTACCATTCCATGAATTTTGTTTCAGCAACAAGAAATTGTTCATTTATTCTTGGATTTTATCAATACGATGTAATAGTCAACTTGTTTCATTAAATTGTTCTTAGATTGACCTTTTGTTTATATTGTAGAACATATTCATTTGATCATATAGCACTTTCAACTTTCTGATTGAATTTCCTCATTTTTTTCAGATTGATGCAGACGCCCTGATCTTACATCGATCAGATCTGTGTTCTAGTAGATTTCGTGTGTTTTGTTCTGTAGTATAATTGTATAAAGCAGGACAGGTCAAAGACTTTATCTGGGAAGGGGTTTTCTTGAAAAAATGGGTTACGGTTGTGATTATTGTGGAGAGGCAAGATCAATGGTGTATTGTAGATCTGATGCAGCCTACTTATGTTTATCATGTGATCGGAACGTTCATTCTGCAAATCCATTATCCAAACGCCACATGAGAACACTTGTGTGCGACGTGTGTAATTCACAGCCAGCGATTGTTAGATGTGTGGAAGAAAAACAATCTCTTTGTCAGAATTGTGATTGGGTGAGTCACAATGGAGCTAATATGGATGCAAGTACACATAATCGACAGACATTAAACTGCTATTCGGGTTGCCCTACAGCTACTGAACTTTCTTCAATTTGGTTCTTTATGTCTGAATCTTGTGAACAAGAAATGGGTTCAATGAGCATTGCTGAAAACAACAACCAAGAACCTGCTCGAGATGACAAGATTCAAGAGTCAGCTGTGAGCGTCGAGGCCAGCAATTTGCAGATTGAAAATAACTCCAAGGTAAATTTTGTTATGTTTCCAGTCATTATATTGAAGGCTTCGACACTTCGTCTTTATGCATCATTTACTTGCAGATCTCATATACAGGGGATAAATATCCTGAACCAGTCGTTGATGATGGGCTTTATGATGACTACACCATGGATGAAGTTGATATGAACATTGAGAATTATGAAGAACTGTTTGGTGTAGCGCATAATGACCCAAAACATCTATTTGCAAAAGATGGGATCGATAGCTTGTTTGGCAAGAATGACCAAACAAAGGTATCAATTCAAATTGTGAATCAATTTTCGTGTTTTATAAACTTACAGTTTGCTAACGTTTTAGCTGTTTTAGGAGTCGGCGAATACAGTACAACCAGAATGCAGTAATGCAGCCTCAGTGGATTCATTAATGAGCTGCAAAACTGAACCAAACCCATGTTATGCACGACAGCACTCTAATATTTCCTTTTCAAGTCTAACTGGTGAGAGTAGTGGTGGTGAATATCAAGACTGCGGAGCTTCTTCTGTGGTTCCATTGGGCGAGCCGCCTTGGAGCAGCGCTGGTACTGCGAGCACCACCACCAGAAGTGATGCTGTTCTTCGTTACAAAGAAAAAAAGAAGACGCGAAAGTAAGTATTTGAACATAACTTCATCAGTATGCGGTTTTCTATGTTAATGCAAAAGTTTTCTTGTAGATTTGAAAAGAGAGTAAGGTATGAAACACGAAAGGCAAGAGCTGACGTGAGAAAACGCGTAAAAGGGCGGTTTATTAAGGCGGGTGATGCTTATGACTATGATCCTATGTGTGAAACAAGAAGCTTCTGAGAGTATATAAACATATATAATATATCTCTCAGGGTTTTAGAAACAGAATTGTTAGATCCTCCTAGCTCATCGTTCTAATCAGCCTTCGACATATGGTAAGAATATACGCATCTCCTTAATTCTCTATGTTCTTCTGTTGACATTATCTTAGATAAGAGGAAGAAGAATTAAAGAGGATCTAATACTGTAGTGGTGGTGATTTGTTGCTGTTGTGTTTCTGATTAATTTAGAGTCTGAGTCTGACAATTTTATAATTCCTGTTTGTAGTATGTAGCATTTTGGGGAAGTTTTAAGGTTGGAACAATTGTTTTGTGATTTTAATTGGAGTATAGAAGAAGGTGGTTCTTAGCAGCAGGTGTAATTGTAACCAATAAAGATAATAGACTTTGCAAAAGATGGTCAAATACTCAAATATCATATCATGTATTATATATCTGAGATGTTATACTCAAAAAGCACCTTCCTTTTTTAATCAAACTCACTGCTATTGATTCTGAATGCCCTAATCAAACTCTTGTGTTTCTTCTGTTCGAGCCCTAATCTGAGAAATATTGGATCCGGGTTATCGGATCCGCATGTTTTCTTTTGGATCACTGGCCTTAAGGCTTAAAAGTTAAACCTCATGAACTGAGTTTTAAATTGGGCTATATAATTCTGAGTCTGCTAGATTTTTAATTGGGCTTAACCATTATTGGTGATGGGCTATGAAAGCTAATCAAATGGGCCGATAAAGAAGCAATAAAGGCCGCATCGCACATAGAATTGGGGATTCGGAGTTACCCCTATGTGACATATGATTTGCCTCTTGTACATGATGTAAAACCTTCATTCAGCTCGGAGCGAGTTGAAGCCGACGCAACCATCACACATGGTGGGAACCTTGTCGTGTTGTAAACCTTTGCTTAATAATGTTCGAGTGGTTAATGGGCTCGTCAAGATCTTGCTTTCGTTACAAACTTTGTTCTTTATTTCAAGTTCTCATTCCTAGGTTGTTTAACCATCATCATGCACTCCACATATGGAAACCTACTTTGTTATTTATATATCTATCCTGACTTCTTATGAAATGTGGTATCTAGACTTATGATTTGTTTTGACAAATGTCACGTATAAAACTTAATAAACCTCGTCAGGTATTTAGAATTCTATTAGATTTATGTTTGATTTGTCCTTAACTCATAGCTTTATATGCCATTTAGAGACAGTTGATTTTATTTCGCTACCTTTATGAACATTTATAATTTTTTTCATTTTTTTTTCTCCCACATATCGCTAGCGGTTGTCATATATACTTTACTTTGTTTACTTTACATAAAACATAATAAACCTCGTCATGCTAGTGGTTGTTTTTCCTATTTTTTTTATAGAAATACAAGGAAAACTCCCTTGTAAATATGTGTGTAGGTATAAAATACTTTTTGAGCTATTAAGAGCGCCTTCGAACCGATAACATCTACACACACTTTTCATCATTTTGCCTCGTTTTCATTTGTACCATCATCTTATGCTTTTCGCATATACAGTCATTCTACTTCTTCCTTGACATGTATACCTTTGCTACTTACTCATCTCATCCTTCTCCATCTCAATCTCATACTATGGTTATTCGATCACGAGACCATATCTAATACAAACTTTACTTAGCAATTAATAAACACTCTCATACTATATTTATATTAAACATATACTATATACTACTCGTAAATCCTAATCCAACTCAAGTCTATTATATAATTAAATAATAAATAAGCTCAATCCTAGTCTAATACAAACTTCACAAAGCAATTAATAAACAAATATTAATTATTATATTTACTCAATCAAGATCACTCTTCTCAGTCATATCATGTTTGCTTACTTCAGAACACATTATATGGCCTTAGTCAAGCATATAGAACATTTGGATATGTATTGTGTACTTTTTCATATATCGCTCCATACATACATTCATATGTTGCTATCTAGCATGTTGGTGCATAAATGGCCACATGTGACAGAATTGATAAAAATAAATGTTCAATACAATTACTCTTATGTTCGCATCTTACGTTCATCATCAAGCATGTCCAAAAAAACAAAAATAAAAAAAAGATAGAATATCCATTTAAAAAGACAAGACAAAATGTGCACGGTACATGAGTCCAACTGCATTGTGGTGTGACCATAATGGAGCCAAATGTTATATAGTTGGTTTTGGGTTAATTACAACGGTACACGAAACCTCTTCATATTGATTTATGCTTTACTCATTATTCGTTATGTTGTTTCACTACATACCCTTTCGATTATATCTTATCTTGTGCATACTCTCACTAGGAATAGGATACGCGTGTTCATCTTTCCCTCTATCTTGTAGTCTTTAGCGACACATAGTTGTGTGTCAATAACATTTAGTTATATGTGTTAAGACTTTAGAGATTTAGCTATAGTGAGTAGTGACGAGGTTGTTATCTCTTTTGTTCTCTCATGCACACACACCAAATAATCTTTGTTTGATTGACAATGACATATTCAAAATCCAAAATCCAAAATCTTAACATTTTATGTGACGCAAAATCATCCAATTATCCAAATCGATTAAAGTAACGTTTTATAAAGATATTATTTTTTAAGAAAAATCAGTGAGGTCCTTTTAGCTTGACCTCGATGTAAAAAATAATTTTATAGACCAAAATGGTCCAGATTCCTTCGATCCAAAAATGGGTATCGTTTTAACAAATGTTTAAACGTTATTAAAATCATGTATATAACCTTATGGAAGTTGTATTTTATAGTCTATATAATAATCCATGATGTATAAATTATTTTATTTTACAAACATTATCACATGTGATGATATAGTATGTTATTTTTTAAATATTTTGATAGTATGAAAATATCTGTGTTATTATGTGTATCTATGGATATGGGACCGAGTCAAACCACTCGAGATTAAATTGTTAAAAGCCTTAAATCTAATCAATTTTAAGGCATGCGTTTTACGTATTGAGCTTGATTAAGTTTTTGAGAAAGACAAAGCCACGTTATTTGCTATATGAAATATACATTTGCATAATTGTTGTTATTATATATAAGATAAAGACAAAAAATATTAAAATAATACATGTTTTCCATACTAAAATTAGATATTATAAATTTGTATATGACGTTATAAAAACAATTACAAATACAAATGAATAAAATAATTAAAAAATAATAAACGAGCTAGGATCAAACCAAGCTCAAGCACAAAAACGTATTTACAGATTGAGCTTGAGCCCGGGCTCAACTCGTTTACTTGAGGATTGTTTGACAATCCTGTACTAAACTATTAAGATGTCTGACTGAATAAGATATGACATCTGAATCATTCAGCAGTTTTTCATAACCTATATATAAGAGACTTCATAAACCATCAAGAGAATGTTTTTATAGCGAATCAAACACGCAATATCTCTTATCGATTCAAAAGTCGACCCTTATTAGAATCGTTAAGTGACTTCCAAATAGCCCGTTAAATGCTTCTAAAGGGTCCAAGGGGTTGGTGTTTTAAGAGGCTCTACGTGTCAACCAAAGGGTTCGAGGCCACAAAGGCCAAAAATGGACAGGTGGACTATACAATAGACACATGAGATTGCAGGTCACGTGATGGGTCACTAGGTGGTACGTGTTGGAGATATGGGCCTCTGGGCCCACTTACCCATTCAATCATCTTGGGCCTTACCTACCTGTTGATTTTTTCAAACCTTTTCCTTGATTTTGACATGTTAATAATAACTTGTATACATGTACACACATACATCTTTGCAATTTATGATTATGATATTGATTTTGTAACATGTTTCAAGTTTTTCTTTTATTTTATTAGTGACGTGTCTATAACCGAGATGTGTTTAAATTGTGACACTATTGTCGTATGGTTCTTGTGTGTAAAAAGACAAATGATTTGATATCCAATTATCTAATTCTTTATCTGAAAGAGGGGTTAGATATTTGTAAAATTACACAGAGGATTTGGATTTATAAATTTGAAACTTTAATAAACATAAAAATAAGGTCAAACAAAAAAAAATATGTTTAAGGTGTTTTTAGAAGTTTAAAACATTGTAGGGTGTATATTATGAAAAAAAATTATCTTTTACTTCTATAGTTAATGTAATATTATAATTTTTTTTAAAAAATAAAAAAAAGTTTTAACGGATCATCTCAACTTATTTATTTATTTATTTTTTGAATGACCGGATCATTTCCAACTAACTTGACTCTGTATAAAAAACTAAAATATTTATAGTATGCTTGATTAGTCAAAAGATAATTAAAAGTAAGACTCTTAAAATCTGAATTATATTCTTAATATATCTGGTTTTATTCTTTTAAAATTGTGCTATTGAAAGAAAATATTGAAATTGTGGGTTTATAAAGTCATTTTCAATTGATGGACCAATTACTTTGAGGTGAACCTAAACAATATGCATTGTTGATGGCTTTAACAATCTCTGGTTTCTAAGTATTTGTGACCATTTTGGCTACACTTTAATCATTCAATCAAACCTTCTCTTATTTTGGCTTGACAAAAGACATTAATTCCCATCAACAATTTCCCACTATACAACTTTATTTTAGCAACAAATTCTATTGTTAGAAAACAATCATTAAACTAACATTTTACAGGATTTGAACACATAACCATTTAGTTAGATAGTATACTTCCACTAAACTATCCCCTCAAAGACTATTACTATAAACCTAATATTTCATCTTGATTATATTTTGTCTTTTGGACATTAACAATGAAAGTTAGGATAAAAGTGTTACCTAGAAAAAACATGCTTAAACCGTAATATTTTATATCTTGGTAATAGAAGTTTCAACTAAAAATCACTCCAAAGCTTTGAACCACTTGAGGAACGTTGAAACTGTATTTAAAGTGCATAACCTCTTCGGTTATAATATATTTAATTATATTAATAATAGTTATTTTTATAGTTATATATGAAAAGTAAAAAAAAAAAAAAAGTTGTAAAAGTATTGACGGGTCCTTGACCATATTGTGATCCTTTCTAAGAAAAGTCACAAGTTTGACTTGGAATTTATTGTGACTTGTTATCCAACTTGTGTGTCACTCCAATTTTGCTACTTAATAGCAATTTTCTTCATTTTCTATATATGATAAATCATGAATAAGATATTACAAAGACATCGTTACCCTTCATTAGGGTATAATTTCATATGATTTGAGTACTTTGTAAAATCTCTCTCTCACGCACAATATGATATGTGCATCTCGCCTGAAGATAAATCATTATGATAACAAAAATAAAAAAAATAAACCAAATATCTATTTTCAATCTAACATAAAAGAAAATTACATGAATGTAATGATCATTGTTTCGTATGCCTCTTCCCTTAAATTAATATATACACACATATGTACGTATGTACATAATAAAAAATGAATTTTGCTTAAAAAGCATAGGAAGCAATGAGAACGTGTTATGTGTACGTTGTTGGTTCTATGGTGGGGTATATATGTATATTTACGCACACAAAATACAACTGTGTTCCACGAGATGTTCGTGAGCAGCCACGCGATCTCTATCTAGACATATTATGGTAATGTATCATAAAAAACAATGGATTTGCTTGAACCATTATTGTCGTAATATGGTTGGTAAATTCAAACAAACTAGGTGAAGGTTTGTTTGAGCTCGATGGTGAATCCATGTAAAGATTGTAGTTGAAATATGAGAAAAAGATCGATATGAAATTGGATAGGTGTGAAAAAGGGGAATTTACAAATTAAATTATTCAACTATTTAATGTATAATATAACCGTTAAGTTGGAGGAGCTATTTGATTTCAACCATTGAACAATACTCTCAGCGAGACCACACTCAGCACCCCTGCAGAACACTAATACCACTTAAAGTGGACGATGTTCCCTACGAGTATCGAGTACACCTCGCCCCACATGGTGTTGATACTACCAATACCACACCCACCCTTTGTAGAAATACATACACCTAACACCCTTGAAGAATCACCAATAACATATGAAACACGCGTTAACATTGATTGATCCTAGGTTAATGTTGTTGATAGAGAACCCATAACTAGACCATTGACTTAAGAAATGAGTGGACCAATATATCATGCAACACGTAATGGTATTTTCAAATTCAACCGTACTAATATTTAAATAGGTTAATTAATTAAGAATAGTATTAGTAGTGCATATAATTGTAGGTTCTATAAACAAATGTCACTACTGAACATGGATGTAGACTAATCATAAATAATTGAATTAAGGTGTTTCTAGAGCCATGCACATGTGTAGTAACTCATCACCATCCATACACCAAGAATTTCATCATCAGATATATTTGGTATATAAAGAATCTTAAAATCTTAAAATTTCAACCAAATATCAACAAACAAGTGTAGATAAGATTCTTTTTTTACATAATTAATAAAACATTTTTGAAGTTTCTTGTATGACTATTATTGAACTTGTAATAATATTTGTTTGTGTTTGTTTATTTAATTGTACTGAATAAGCAGACGAACACAAACATTTAATGTTAGAGTTTTTTCGGTTGTTTGTTAAGAAAATAAATGTATTAATGTTCATTTATATTTGCTTATTAATATTCTAAATAAACATAAATGAAAACAACTAACAAGTAGACAAAAAACTATAAACAAATATAAGCGGATACAAATGGATACCAATTAAAAGAAACAACAATAATCAAATTAAAGTCTAAATACCATTATACCATTTTAAAACCAAACAATAATACGTGTTGGGCTGATCTAGACTAAACATATTTGAATTAATATGTAAACATGAACATATAAAGTAGACATAAATGAAACTTAATGAAAGAACAAAGGGACATGAATGGGCGTTCACGAACAAACTATATGCATATTCGTGTTTGTTCATTTAGATAAATGAACAAATTTATTTGTTTATGTTCTTATGTTTATTATAAGTGCAAACACATTTTCTTGTAAGTGTTAGTTCTTAAAAAAAGAGTGTGTTTGTGTATTGACTCTAAATAAACACAAATGAACATATATGGAGAACAAAAGAATATGAACAAGGAATACAAAAAGAAAGGGTGGGGTTGGTCTAGTTATAAAGTAGAGTCTTTATGGGTTCAAATCTCATCCAAATATATACGTTAAAAAATATATAAAGGAATACAAAAAGACATCTATTAATTGAAAAAATAATATTCAAACTAAAATCTGGATATCATCAATAACATTCTAATATTAAACAACGTTTGAGACTCTGATAGAGGCCGATTCGAAGTGAGCAATCTCTCTATAGACTCGTTGAGTGGGTTAGGCTTCAAAGAACAAATATGAGAGAATAAAGACACAAACTTTTGATCCAATTTTCTGCTTAATCTTCATAACAATAACAATGACCTACATAGAAAACATGGACATAATGGAAGTAAATTAACTACCCACTACAATCACTACTTTACTAATAAAGAGATTAACAAACTAAAAGGAAAATAATAATAATAACAAAAAATAAAATCGTAGGTTGCATGGGTGCGGGTATTGGGTCATGGGTTGACCCAGGACCATTCGGATCATATCAGACTCAACTTTCTTAAATGAAAGTAAAACAAGCATTAAAGAAACGAATAAAAATTAATGTTAATGAAGAGACATAAACAAATATAACTGGAGAAATATATATAACGTTCAACAACGAATGAGATACGTGTTAATATTGATTCGTTTAGTTTAATACGTAATTCTTATGAAACAAGTCTAATAGCAAATATAAGGATAGGGATGTTTATAGCATTTATTTGTGTGTTTTATAAATGAGATAGAAAATAGTATTTACATGAGGAGAAAACCTAATCATTTTATAACTCCAACAACAATTAAGATAATATGATAAGCGATAAGTCAAGTATATTTATACAAGAGTACATATATAGTTGTTGGTAGCAATAAAAATATGGTTATTATGCCCCTTGTTTATCAACTAAATACACTTGGAAATGTTGTCTCCTTAAAAAATGTTGTCAAGAAAACATAATAGGTAAAGAAAAAAGAGTGTGTGCAACGCGAAACCGAACAACACCCCCCCCCCCCCCCCCGGATTATTAGTTAAACTTTTTGATTCAATGCACCATGATCCCATGAACCTTTTTTTTTGAATGTTTGAGGTCGGAAGTCATTTATTAATAAGCCTGCCAATTGTCACTAAAACGAATTTGTTGGATGGTAATGTGGGTCATTCTTTCACAAATCACGTGTCAAAAAACTTTGACAAAATGTGTTTGGTTCCTTCGGTTTTATGTATTATTCCTTAAGTAAAGTAGTGCTTACCATGTTATATTCATTTAAGATTGTCGCTTCCTCATCTCCAGAGGAAATACAACAATGTTCACCTATGCGTTGTATTAAAGTACCCAACCAACATATTCTCAACTTGTTTGACGATCGCTAATAATTCTGTGATTTGATGAATCGGTAGTTATTGTTTGATTTACGAAATGGCATGAGTTTGTAGTACATCTAGTAAACAAAATATTCAATTTGAAATCGACTAGTATGATAATTAGACATATACTTTGAATCTAAAAACCAACCAAACTTGTTGTCAATTGGTTAGTAAAATACAAAGTTTTATTATTTGAACATTGAACGTATCAAAGTATTTGTTTTGTCCCAATACAACGTCTTTTTGTCTAGCATGAGCTATATCTCATCAATAAGTTTAAAGAAATTGATGTATATGGTTGTGTATAGCTAGCCCCTATGCATGAACAAGCAAAATCAATTTTTATAATCTTGTTTCAAGAGATATCCACTAAAGTGATTGTACCACGTACACCAATATTATTTTAGTCCCAGTAGTGATTTGTTTAATTTAATTAAAAGACATGAATTTAACCGTTTGAATACTTTAGAGAGTTTCGTATAAATTTCTTTATCAAGCAAGTCATTGAGATAGGCTGTCACAACAACATTTTTTAATTGAAAAACATATCATCTTAAATTTAGTTGCCTCCTTGATAAACATATGTTTATTTAAAAAAACGAGTAATATGCATTAAAATGGAAAGGTGGGGGCATGGTGTGGGGTATATATCCTCAAGTGGAAGCAATGGATTCATTCCATCTGTTTCATCTCAAGTGTTCAAATTCAATCTCCTTATTTCTATTGCTATTTCTATCACTGGCATCGTCATCATCCGCCATTAAAGCTCCACTGTCTTTTTCCTCCTCACCATCCTTTAAAACCCACCACAACCTTCACCAATTTCACCCACACATCAAACAATCAAACATGGGTCTCTCACCATACTCCAACCCTTCTGATGCAGGAATCCTCTGTGTGATTCTGCTCAAAACAGTCCTATCTATCTCCTTCATGAAGGAGATCCTCCGGTCCATCCTCTGTGCCGCCGGCATCCGCCTGGCGGCACCAGAAGAGCCGCTTCCCGAATCGGTTGAATGTCGGGGAGCCCCTTCGGAAACCTACATGGATGAGTTCAGAAGCAGGACGCCAACGGTTCGGTATGACTCTGTTTCGTGCACCATGAACCAAGAATGCTCCGTTTGCTTGGTTGAGTTCAAACCCGAGGCGGAGATCAATCGACTGTCGTGTGGGCATGTGTTCCATGAGTCTTGCATTGAAAAGTGGTTGAGGTATTGGAATATTACTTGTCCTCTGTGTAGAAATTACATGATGGCTGCTAATGAAACCGGAGAAAACGCGTGCCCAATGTGAGAGTGTTTTGTGCATCTAGTGTTAGATGATAGATCAGCGTGTGCTAGTTTGTGTTAGTGTACAGGGTAGAGTTGGATTAATGGATTGTAGTTGAAAGTTTGTAGCTTTGTATTGTTTCCGGTGTGTTGATATGCATCTGAGAAACTTAAAAGTTAAAACCTTTGTTCTTTTGTTCCAGTTTGTGAATGGAATGAGTACATGTGTTTCAAACTTTCAATACAAGTAGTACATGTAACACTGATTACCATTCCTTAGATCTTTTGGTGTTGGTGTTGGTGTTACCTAACAGATGAAGATTTGCACCAACGGAGGCGGTTCTCCGGTTTCCCAGTTCAGAAAGGTTGGAGCCCACTGACGAGCTGTTGCGATGGCGACGGCACCTGAAAGAACCAGGGTGGTTGGTTGGTGCACACAGGCAGCTCTTCTTGGTGGCTGATGGGTTCCTGGCTGTTGGTGAAGGTGGCTTCATGTCATCTTCTAATGATGGTTCCTGTGGATCAATCTTCGAGTCTGCAGCCATGATCTTGTTGTCCAATTGACTCCAAATACAGACTGAACACAGGCACACACAATTACACAAACCTATCAGATTGGATGAGACAAACAGGAACTTTTAACAGGAAATTTGTGTGAAAAGAAACAGAAAGTTGAAGATGATTTACCTTTCGTGCTAATGGCGGAAGCTTGGGTCTTCTTCTTCCTCCAAGTTCCACCTTTTCTTGAAGGTGGACAAAATCCCAGATCAAGATGAAAAAGATGAACACTTTCCCCTTTTTGTTATGATTCTATGGTTGCTATAATCCCTCTTTTACACACCACAAAGATCCACCCTAAATTTTTGCAGAGTTTATACCAAACATTGACCACCAGTTTCCAATTTTCAATCCAATTTTTCTTATCCAGTTATTATTAAATAATCAAGAATTAGATGATCCAATGACATAAACTTACAGACTTACAGTTTATACATACCACTTTGAGATCAGTATGTAACGCTAAACACAAAGAAGGCAAACATAGCTACATACATCTAACAACATTATTCAAGTTCTTGAACTATGAGTTGAAACTTTAAATCATCCTAAGCAAAAACACAATGAAATAAAACTCCAAAAACTTATTCAAAATGAAAACATCTCTGCACGATTTAATCATCATTCATCAAGCCCATCAATAATAGTAAGTGAAGGGGAAAACCTCACATTCTTCTTCCTCAACCCTTTCCCATTCAAGCTCTTCTTCTTCTTCTTCTTCATCCCATTATCTTCACCACCACCACCGCCAGCAGACTCCTGTCTCGTCTTCGCCTCGATCCCTTTGAATCGAACACGACGATTAACCGCTTTACCTTTACCCGCAGCCGGAGGTTCGCTAGAACCGGTATCATCATTTGTCGATTTCATCATCCTTCGCCGGAGTTTCTTCACCGTTCGAATTGGAACCACGAAGTACTTCTGCCCGGGGACAAGTATCTCCTCCGGCCGGACGACGGAGTCCCACGGCCGCTGGAATATCTCCGGCCGGGTCAACACAAACTTCGGATACTTCTCGATGATCCACGCCGCAGGGAATGCCATGTAGTATCGCTCAACAACGCCACCGGGATGAATGATCTTCACAATCAACGGCTTTTCCCCAAAGTTAAGCTTAGGGTTAGGGTTAGGGTTTGGATCAGAATTAGCGTTTTCATGAGCGTTGTGGTTACGGGAGCCGAAGAATTTCAGTAGCATGGTGGTAAATGTTGTGACAGATTTGCAGGGAGAAGTGATTTATAGAAACAATGATCGATGGATGCAAAGAGATCTTAACAGTTAACATCTGTTAGCGTGTGAATTTTGCTGTAGATGCTTCGGATTACGGATGAATGTAGATATGATCGAGGTTCGAGAAGTGTCCGATGAAGCAGGCTGTCGATTTGTCTTGTTGTTGGTGTTTGGACGATTGGTACGATTTAAAAGCAATGAAAAATTAAGTGTATATTTGCTTATTATTAGTCTTCTTTTGATTTATTAATTTTTAAAAAGTTAAAAAGTCAAAAAAAATATTTGTTAAACTTAAAATGATTTTTCATATAGGATAAAAATGAGGTTTTAAAAAGTAAGGATGGGGTTATTTATTGATTTTTGAAAAATAATTTTAATTCAATTTTTTATTATACCCTTCTACTACCTCCTATTAACTCCCCTCATTTTTAAAAGTATGTTATTTTTGATCATTTTATAACGTTTTAGTTTATAAGTTAATCCAAATATTTTTTTAAAAAACTCATTTTGAAAAATCATAAGTTAATAAGTTTTTTTGTCAAAAGTCTTTTTCAACCAAAATAAACAATCCCAAACATGGCCTAACATGATGAACCCTTGATGATGCAGCGAACACGACGACTACAGTTCTTTCATGGTGATGATTTGGCTTCATCAGTGGAATCACTGAATGTTCTAGAGCATCGTGAATGTGTTTTAAAGCTTCTTCGCTAATCAACGATACTTAACCAACTAGTTAGTTACTCGTAATATGTAAATATGAGTAGTTATGAGTTCAAGTCTCATAGATAAATCAAATGTTTTTCTCAGCAATTAGTTTTCTCCTGAGTAAGTTGGGGGTGTGGTTCCGGCTATAAAACGGATAAATAGACTCGATTAAAATAGCATCTATGCTTCAAAGAAGGGTCGTATATTTATCGTTCAAACAAAATTTCTTCACTAAAGAATATATAAAATCTTACATAAATTACATACCTTTTTTTCTAATGGCAAAGGTACGACCCATAACATAACTGTCATCTTAATTAAGCTTATTTTTTTGTTTTTGGGTTGGTGCTGCATCTCAATTTTTTCAAAAGAAAATTGAAAAACTTTTTGGTTTAATCCTGATTATTTTTACTTAAAGTGATATATAAACTCAATATCTTTCCATATTTAATGAGCTTGTTAATTTAATAAAGTTACCATTGCTAGCTCAATAGTAAATGATTTTTTAGAGACCATTGTGATTCAAACATAACTTATGTGCGTAGTTACACAATTAAAAGGAAGGTTAGGGTCATATCACATAGGTGTAGTTTGTTTTTTTAAAGGTAAAATGTCTATAGTCTGAAGATCATATCTGTAGACATCTGTAGAAAAAATGTGCACCAAACCTCTGTAGTCTGCCAAAAGACTGTTTGATTTTAACTTTTGCAGACTGCAAGATAAACGCCTTACTTGAGGCTGAGCTACGGGAGGCTGGATCCCTGGGATGAGGTGTGTGATGGGTTGGGGTGTGCGACGGGAAGGGTGGCCGATGGCGAGGGGGAGGGTTGCCGACAGCGAGGGGGAGGGTTGCTGGTGGTGAGGGCGAGGGTGGACGGTTGCCGGTGGTGAGGGAGAGGTGGAGGGTTACAGGTGGTGAGGGTGAGGGTGGAGGGTGTGAAGGCGGCTGGTTGCATGATACGGGGGCTGCAGGCAGCGGCGAGTGAAGGCGACCGACGGGAGGGAGGCGGCTGGTGAGGGGTGATGACAAGGGTTTTATCAAAAGAGTTAGGAAGTTGAGAAGAGGTTTGAGAAGTGTTTTGAAGTTTTATTTTTATGTTTGCACTAAAAAGACTACGCGCAGACGTTTTTTAATAAAATTTCTTTGAAAAAACAAACATTCTGCAGACACTAATGTCTGCGCATGGTCTCCGCGACGCAAACATAAAAGGTTTTGCAGATGTTTTTAAAGAAAACAAACACCACCATAGAGTTTATAATGTTATGTGTATTTTTTATAAAATTTATAAATAAAAAGTTATGTATTTGATAAATGCAGACAATTTAAATAAAAAAAACTAAGAGATAGATAATTAAAGAGCATTTTTCTAAATAAGAAATAAAACATCTTATGTCATTGATTGTTTAGAATAAGATATTTAGAATTTAAACATTAAAATTTGATCATGAGTTCATGACAGACATCAAGTCATATCAAATAAGATCATTAATATACGCAAACTAGAGGTGATTTTGTATATCATAAGAAGATGTTCTTCGGTAGTTTCATAAGAGTTGTACATGTGTTTGATTTCAAATGCTCTTTTAAAAAGAAAAGAAAAATTAGAGTGCCTCATTTAGCTCAAATAATTTTTTTGTTTATAGCTTGTATTGAACTTAGCTCAACTTCTAACTCATCTAGACAATCACACAAACTATGAAAGTGAAGATGGATTGAGGAAGATCATAGAGAGAAGTCGATAGCGATGGATAATGTACACATTAGGTTTTCGTTCGGCTGATACATACTAAAATAATGTAATTTAAATTCATGTGAAACTACAACATTGACTGCAGTTATGTTGATTTGGATTTTGGTATGTGATTATAGCGATCACTAGAGGTAGATTACCATCTAAGATTGCTATTCTTTCGTTTTTTTCGATTTTCAATTCCATCCGTGTGTTACTGTTGAAATATTTGATGTCGGCCAAAAGTAGGTTATTGCATATTGTGTCCTTAACCATGGGGTGCCTTTAGAAATATTTCACAAGTGACTTTCAAAATACACTTTATTTAATTAAAATTAGTGTGTTATTTATATTATAAAAAATTATTGTGAGTGGATGATAAATAACATGAATTTGTTCATCTGTATATTTAATAAAACACTATTAATCTCTATTACTTTTTAACATTTTTTAAAAGCGATTGTTAGTAGATGAGATAGAAAATATAATGGTAAAGATATATAATATATTATTTAATTAAAATAAAAAAGAAAAATTATAATTTTTAATTTAATTATAGAGATGAAAAAAAAAAAAATACTAATCCTGCAAACCGTAAGCCCAAAACCATTTGAGTGGGTGCACAAACCCCTCCTAGCCCAACCTTGAATTGCAAACTGTTGAGTGTGTGTGTTTTTTTAATGATTTAAATACATATCATATTTATAAAACACAATCATCAAGATCATTAGATTATAAAAGTATAAAGCTATAAGCTACAACATTGATAAGTGGTGGTAAGGCAGGGGGTGCCCACAGAACCCCACGGCGGTGGGCGGTGTAGCGCGACAACACCGCCGCCAGTCCCTCACGTCATGTCGTTTAGCCATTTCAAGTCAGGACACCCAGATGTTTTCTCCCCGTTTTGAAGCCTGTGTACGCCGATATTTTCTCCCCATTAGAATTTAAATGCGCACCAAATGAATTTCTTAACTTGACTTTAACTCCATTGATGATTATCAAGTTTGTCTTTCTTCATCCTAGAAAGATAAATGCGTAAAATATCCGCCTGGTCAATTTTTTCTCTCAAAATTTCTCTTTAATCAACTCATATTTCAAACTGTCACCATCCTAACACGGGCGTCCTGATCGTAAAATAGGTTCGTTTGAACCCATGATTAGCGGTTCAGATTAAGACATGTATCTAAATAGGGTCGTTTTGAAAGTTCAGACGATCGTTCGTTCGAATGAACTTGTGGTCATTCATTTTGAGGATTGCTCGGTCAAATGGACATTTTGAGTAAAAGATGTGGTTAAATGATATTTTGGGAATTTTTTATTTTTTAATCATCTTTTTATGAATATAAAATAATAATATTTCGTCTAGATAATATATTTAATAATTATGGATATTACAATGAATATCTGACCTTTAAGAATTAGGATTCATGAGTGTAACAGATTCTTCAACGGTGGGCTGGTAATCGTTGCCCTAGAAATCAACGATTTCAAGATATGATGCGAGCAACAACACTCAATTCGATTCCTTCTTCGTCCCTCAATCGCACATTCAGTGAACATAATTCTCGATTCACATTCAAATCCCAATTGATTTCATTAACCCTAATCAAGAATCACAATCACAGACCCTTTCTTCCTTGTTTGCGAGCTCAACAGGTACACAATTCAATCTTTATTCAAACACCCGCAATTGGGTCTCATACTGTCATTAAAGTTTCAAGATTTCATAATGCCCCCATGATTTTGAACTGTTGGATGATTTTGTAGTCTGAAACTGCTGATGGGTCTGCAATTGACATCCCAACTGGTGATTCAAAGGTTGATGTAAAGGAGTTTAAAGTTCCAAATTCACAAGATGAGGTATCTGCTACACAAGGCATAAGAATTAGAAGAAGGCCCCCAACAGGACCTCCATTGCATTATGTTGGTCCGTTTGAGTTTCGTTTACAGAACGAAGGTAACACTCCGCGGAACATTCTAGAGGAAATCGTGTGGAACAAGGACACAGAGGTTGCTCAGGTTATCTTCTGCTTATAATCTTTAACACAGTGTTTTGTTACATGTGGCAAAATCGACGTAGGTTGATTTGGGTTGTGTTTTATCTCAAATGGGTCGTGACTTGTTTTTATCTGAATCTGTTTTGACCTGTTACCCAACCTGTTCATCTAGGCACATGTACATTTTGTAGGATATTATGTTCTGACTGCTAATATGGGCTAGTTTTTTTAGATGAAAGATAAAAGGCCTCTGTATACACTAAAGAAAGCGATTGATCAAGCTCCTCCTCCGAGAGACTTTATTGGGACGCTTAAGGCGTCTTATGTAAGAACAGGAATGCCTGCTTTAATTGCTGAAGTGAAGAAGGCTTCACCGAGTAGAGGGGTTTTAAGAGAAGATTTTGACCCTGTAAGTCGCCACTCGCGAGTTTGTTTTTCACTCTATGTCTATACACTTGTTTAGATGTTTGTTCTCAGAGTGAATATGTGTGATTATGTGATTTTAAATAATTATATTTAGTATATAAACTGACAAAAAGGACATTCTTTTGTGATATGGGAGTTAAAGTCTGTTAATTTACTTTTGAAGAAGGGACGGTTAGGTGACTTTATTATACCCTTTGATAAAGAGTTCTGTTGCAGCTATAATACTGACTGCAAAACTTAGTATTTGACTCGTAAATGACCCGATAATCTGATACCGTATCTATTTATATAAATATAGAAACTGATTATTGCAGGTTGAAATTGCAAAAGCCTATGAGAAAGGTGGAGCAGCATGCCTCAGTGTTCTAACAGATGCAAAATATTTTCAGGTACAAGGTTTTGCATCTTTCTTTGATTATGCTGGTTTCAACCTTTGTAAAGTTTTGGTGTTAATCTTATGATTTTATGTTTGTGAACTTAGGGAAGCTTTGAAAATCTAGAGGCTATACGGAATGCTGGTGTCACGGTACAAGTTTCTTGAAATTTCACGTTCCCTACAAGTCTATGAATATTTTACCAACCAACTTTACATGGTCTTGATAACACTAAGTCCTGCAAAATGGGCGCGTTAGGTCAACTAATGGATTCGAGTCAAAGTGGATCGTTTTGGAAGTATTATCGGGTTCGGGTCAAAGTGGATCGTTTTGAAAGTATTATTGCGTTCGGGTCAAAAAGGTTTTTGACCAAAAAGGGTTCAGGTTGAAATAGGTTTTGTAAAAAAATCAAATGGGCTCCATGGGTGGTATTGGCCTATTTGGACCCGTTCTAAGTCAGCTAGTTTTATAGGAGTGACCTGTTGTATAATCTGAGTAACCAGTCAACCCACTTAGCTAACAAAAAAAAGTTGCTCAGATCAACCCATCTATATAGAAAGTGTATAAAACAATTTGATGGAACCCTTTAACTGCAGTGTCCTCTATTATGCAAAGAATTCATTGTAGATGCATGGCAACTCTATTATGCTCGAGCAAAGGGCGCCGATGCTGTTTTGTTAATTGCTGCTGTTTTACCAGATCTTGACATTAAATATATGACCAAGATTTGTAAACTTATTGGATTAACAGCACTGGTGGAGGTTTGTAATCTTTTACTGAGGTATAACTACTTAATGGAATATTAATGCAGGAACTAATCTTTATGGGGTTCTTTTGTTCTTAGGTGCATGACGAGAATGAAATGGATCGTATTCTTCAAATTGATGGTATTCAACTCATTGGTATCAATAATCGTAACCTCGGTAAGCAACTTTCAAGATTCAGCACTCCTAAACACCACTTAAGACCAGGCTTTTTGAAAAGATTAATATGTATGGTTTTTCAACAAGTTTAATTCCATGAATGCAGAAACATTTGAGGTTGATATTAGTAATACAAAGAAGTTGCTTGAAGGTGAACGAGGCGAGAAGATTAGACAAAAAGACATAGTTGTAAGATTTGTCATTATTTACCTTTCTCATGGTGTAAAAGCGATTGCTTTTGTGGTCAGATGATTTCTAATTTTCATTTTTGATATTTTCAAATTGTCAGGTGGTTGGGGAGTCTGGATTGTTCACCCCTGTTGATGTTGCTTATGTACAAGAAGCCGGCGTTAAAGCAGTAAGTAATTTGATTCTAAGTTTAGCACCCAAAAATCATAGATGCAGTGATTTTAACCAACTTATATGGAATGGGTCAAATCTAGAAGCTTAGCTAAAAATGAAACGGGTCAATGAGTTGAACATGTTAAATGGGCATGTGTTGTGCAGATCTTGGTTGGGGAGTCCATTGTGAAGCAAAAAGACCCAACAAAAGGGATTGCTGAACTTTATGGAAAGGATATATCAGCATAATGCGGTTGTTAAAATGGGTACAACAAGCAGGTCAGTTGGAGATTGACAATTTTGCCCTTTCGGGATAAGAAGGGTTCCCAGAGATCTCAATAGAGCATTAAGCAGGTTCTTGAACATGCATGTTCTTGTTGTCTGCTTCTGTGCAATTTGACATAATCAACTTACATATGGTTCGAAGTTCTAAAGTTTTATGCAATTCAATAAGCAGCGTGAAAATGACTGTTAATTTACCACAATAAACAAAAACCCGAAGAGATTATTTTGCAATAAATCAAATGATGTACCAAATTACAAAACTACATTCTTGACAAACTATATACACTGAAAATAAAAGGAGGTGCAACGCATACCTCTCTGTTCATCTGTTGGGTTCAAGATATCATCACAAAATCACAGCACACTGAAATTCAATCAAGACCCTGAACATCTCTAAAGATCCAGCCTTCTGGAATATACTTACGTGTACAAATATCTTTATATGGTTTTGAGATCAGTCAAGAAGACCAAAAGTAGTGATATTTTGTTATCCTAGCATGTATATATATGTATTCATGCCTAATGAAACAGCTTTAATTACTTGTGGTTTCTCATATGAAAAAGGTTATTTTTACAAATAAAAAACTTTTTATAAAGTATAAAAGATATATATTTAATTAAAAGTATAAAAACTACATATTTAATTAAAAGACAAAGAAAAGCTTTAGTTTCAATACAAGGGTCTTGTACACTTGTGTTAACCTCAACTCCATAATTTGTCTGAAATTCTGAATGGATTCTTGATAGTCAACTTTGAAGAAGAAAGAAAAGGCGGGTTATCATTATTGAGTAAAAGGGCCTGCTTTCCAGGACTAGACATGAGTCAAATGGGTTGGGTTAATCCATTGAATCAAACTTCTTATTTAATTGGGCCTTCATAATATTCTTAAATGCTAGAAAACCAACCTCAGCAATGTTATTCTACACCAATATTAAAAGTGCAAACTGCCATCATCCACCTACACAGCTTTTCTTGGAATAACTAAGAAATGACAACCAAAACAAAGGAAAACTAGCACAACATTTTCATTTTAATTTAAAGAGGTCCTCAGAGTTAAACAAGCTCTACAACAAGGGCTGATGCACCTCCTCCTCCATTGCATACACCTGCTGCTCCATATTTGCCTCCTTTCTGCTTCAAAACCTGCATATCGTTGCATCATTTAGAAAGATTTAGTCAACGAAGTTACGAATCTCTTAAAAAGATATTATGTGGTAATGAGAACAACATTAAACAAACGTACCCCCAATAATGTGACGATAATACGCGCACCACTGCAACCTAGAGGATGTCCCAATGACACACCACCTCCATGCACATTAAGCTTTGCCTGAAATGTAGACCCAAACATTCTTAATGCAATTGTACTATATATCCGATTCATGCATTGCTTTTTCTTTTTGTGTGTGTGTGTGTGTTCTGTGTGGGGGAAGTGGAGACTCAAGAACTCACCGAGTCCAAGTTAAGCAGTTTTTGGTTTGCAAGAGCAACAGCCTGCGGTTTTCACATGAAAGAATAAGATAATGGAAACAGCAGGACATAATGGGCATCAAATAAGTTAAATTGGGAATGCTTACTGCAAATGCTTCATTAATTTCATAGTAATCTATTTGGGAAGCTTCCAATCCAGCTCTTGAAATAGCCTTGGGTATAGCAAGGGCTGGGGAAGTTGTAAACAGCTCAGGTGCCTGAAAGGTCAGTTGATACATCCTTCAATGACTTGTCAAATTAATAATCTTAATATTGGCTTCATAATAATCACTTTTTTTAGCTTTTATGTTATACATGTCAGTATGTCACCTAACTAGATACCTGTTCAGCATCAGCGTATCCAGCAACCTTAGCAATCACCTTCAACCCAAGTTCAAGTGCCTTCTCCCCACTAACCAACACAAGTGCAGCAGCACCATCACTGTGATAACAGATAACTTCCTTGTTAGCAGAAAAAATAGAAACAAAAAATAAAACTAAAAAATTTGGTGTTCCACTAGAAGTTGAAATGTTGTTTTAACTACGACCATTTAACAAAATAAAGACCAAGTGGAATATGGCTTACTTTATGCCAGAGGAATTGCCAGCTGTAACACTGCCACCGTTCTCCTTAAAAGCTGGACGAAGCTTCCTCAACTTAGAAGGATCAAACTGAAGGCAACAAGTGAATAGATTAACTTTAACCACAAATAGAAGGTTAGATAGATTATGTAAGCATATTTGTCAACAATCGTTACAACAATTCACCTTTCCTAAATCATCATCTTTGTCAACAATTGTTGATGGTCTTCCTCTTGGGCCAGGAACTTCAACCTGCATAGTTTCCAGATATAGCCCTTAGCACATAAGTTTATAATGATACAGCATTTAATATATACAAAACTAATAATCTTACAGGAGTAATTTCCCATGCAAAAGCACCGCTATCTCTTGCAGCAATACCACGCTGAAAGCTTTGAATAGCATAATCATCCTGCATATATCACTTTAATAATGTCATACAATGATGAACATATTCGATCATAGATATTCTCCAATCTCCATAGATTTGTAGTACAAGAAAAGGTTCCAAAATAGATTTTACCTGTTGCTCTCTTGTAAGTTGATGCATATCAGCACAGATTTCAGCACAATTTCCCATCTTAAAATCATTAAAAACATCCCACAACCCGTCTTTTAGCATTCCATCAACAAGAGTGTCATGTCCAAATTTTGATCCTTTCCTGAAATTCAATAGCAATGTCACTAAGCTCTTGCTAAAACTCTCAACAATAATACAAATACGAGGATTTAGGTAATATTAACCTTGCTTCAGAAATGTATTTGGGGACATTAGACATGCTTTCCATACCACCAGCCACAACTACATCATTTAGTCCCAATTGGATGCTTTGTGCTGCCAACATGGTTGCTGCAGTTTATCAAAAGGACTATGTTACAGATGGCATGTAGTTTTCCTCAATTTTATGTCGAAATACAAAAAAATGATCAATGTAAAGTACAAGATACGGCAAAAAAAAAAAAGTTGTCACACCTTTCATCCCTGATGCACAAACTTTGTTAAGAGTGGTGCAGACAACAGTGTTAGGAATTCCTGCACCTAATGCCGCTTGCCTTGCAGGCCCCTGCCCCAAATTTGCACCAAGAACATTTCCAAAATAAACTTCTTGTACAAGTGATGGATCAACATTTGCTCTCTTTAGAGCACCTATAGTTTACATGAAAAAACAGTTGAGAAATACAGAAATCAGTGAACAACAGACAAAATAACATGTACTAAATCTTACTAGAAGAAATATTGAAAAGTTACCTTCAATTGCAATGGATCCAAGTTTTGTGGCTGGTAAAGATGAAAGAGAACCAAGAAATCCACCAAGTGGCGTGCGTGCCACACCAACAATACAGACATCTGTAATGTAAATCAACAACTTATGAGAAATCATCATATAGTTTACCAAAATGTCATGAGATTATTTGATTTAAGAAGCAAATTTCATCTTTTGTTGTCAAACCTAATGCTTCCAAAAATAAATTTAATATAGAGTGAAGATTAGGCCATTACTGGTTACAAGCTTCAACTTGGTTATTTACTTTCAAAGTTAATAGCAATAACATTCATTTCCATCCCTAAAAGGAACAACACATATCACTACATCCCTCATGAGAGCTATGAATCATTATAAAGTTAAAAGTTTTCCGTTGTTGTGTGCATCTTGCTATGACAACAATCAGATCCTCAGAAAATATATTAACAAAGACATAGATCTACAAAACAAAACTCCATCACAGTATTTCAATCTAAAAATGCAAACACCAAACAAATCAGACATCAGGTTCAATACTTTATTCTTCTTTTCCAGACAAAATAAAAAAGGGAATCACATCTAGAATCAACCAAATAAAATATTCCAACCTACACCAACTCCAACAAAAACATACATGCAGCTACATCAAGTACCTCTAGGTTTTATCGAATCGGAGCCGTTTGTTGCCGCAGTGTGAGCCATAACAACACCGGATATCTGTTCATCCATTACAACAATCAATTTCAAGCTCAATAAAAAACTAAAATCAACAATTCAACTATAACACACATCTCAACCGCCATGTAGTCATCAACTCATCATGCAACAGAAATGTGATACATGATGTGTGATAGATGAAATGCCTATGATCCGATACTCAAACGTATATAATCGATCAAATTAAGTGAAATTATGAATAATCTTACACTAGATCTACATAACAGCAAGTGATTAGTGAGTTAACTGGATGATTAAGGTGAGTTGAGGCAAAACGACGACGTACCTATGGATTTTGAGTGGTCGGAGAGACTGTAACTAAAAGTGAGAGGTGTGATCGTGTGTGGGAGGAACAGAGGAAGTAGTAAGGGATCCTGCTGAGATATCGGGGGGATGCCCCATGGTTATATATATATACGGTAAGAGGATGCAGGATATAGGCCGTGTGGGAGACTGCAGGTGATCGGAATCTGAATTCTTTAAATTTTTTAAGGCAGGTTATATTTTAATAATTTATCTATTAACTGTTAAGCTGTCCGGTAATAATTCATATTATTAATTTGATTAATAATAATTAAATTTTTATTTAGAGTAAATTATATTTTACATTCGTTTGTTAAATTTAACTACTTGCATATATGACGTTTTTATTTTTAACTATTTGCATACCTAATGTTTTCATTATATAACTATTTAAATTTAAATGACTGATGTCGTTAGTCAAGTCTGTTAATACACCCTCACTCTTTATTTTTTTTAAGAGTATTTTATCATTCTTACTTAAGCCTGTAATTTACATCCATTCCCTTTTGTATTCATATCACCATCACTCACCACCATCATCCATTATCATCCATCATCATCCATCGCCATCTAGACCATCACCCACCGCCAGCAAGAAAACCCACCAGCCCGACCATCACCACCAATCACCCCCACCAGCATCACCGTACCACCACTGTACCACCATTGAGTATTCTTCGCTGCTCGTGATGTGGTTTCGAACTATGAAGCTAGGTTTATAATCCATGGATAGAGCCTTAGAAAGCTGACCTTTCACCCACTGCCCAATACCCGACCCGACCTGCTTCAATTCACCAAGCTCCGATCCTTCTTGCTCAAACCCTTCATACACCGACGTCAGCGTCTCTCCGGCAAAACTCCCAGATCTCCCAACCAACTTCTCCCCGTTCGTCGCTTGCTTCGGCCTCCGGTGGAAAATGCCAACATCGGAGACCATGACCTCACCGAAGATAACCCTGTTCAGCAACTGTTTTGGCCTAAAAACCCATGAAATTAAGTGATTTTTTGAAGGGAAAAATGGGGGGCATGTAGAGTGAATTGGGGATGAAGAATGAGGCACAAATTTTGTGATTTTGAGATTGATACAAGAACGTGATTTTGTAGAAGGAGAATGATTTGTGTGTAGGATGGTTACTTCAGAATGAGAGAAAGGGTGAAGATTGTGTGAGGTTATTTTTAAGGATAAAGGTTGTGGAAGGGTTAGGGTCATCGTAGTGGTGACCGGAGGTGGTGCCAGTGTTTTGAGGTGGTGGTGGTGTGGTCTCCAATGTGAAGAAGGGGGTAGTCGGGTAATGGATTAGAGGTTTAGTTGTAGATTAAAAAGCTTAAGATAAATTACTAAAATACCCATAAAAGAAAGAAAAGTGAAAGCTAGATAACTAACAAGACTACCGAAGTTAGTCATTTGGATACAAATAGTTGAAAATAGAAACGTCAGGTATGCAAAATGTTTGAAACTATAAAAATGCAAGTAGTTAAAATTAGGATGGAAAAGGTAATTTATTCTTTTATTTATCTTGCCAAGGTAATCCTAACCACATATTCATTCATTGATTTACACTTAAGTTTCGTTTGATTTTGCTCACGATGATGATTGTAAATGAAACAGGGTAACGTACAATAAATGGAGTGAAAATGGAATGAAAATTAAGTGTAAATTAATGAAAATGATGCTACCAGGATTGCCATGGACAACAAAAATAGAAGTTTGGATTATTATCTGTAAAACAGATAGTATAGATTATTATCGGCTAATAGGTCATAGTTTGTATTATTAAAATTCAATTTGCCTTTTTAAATATTAAAAGAACAATCGGACGTATCGATGGAATATTCTGATAGTAAAGTGGTGTAACTTATATATTAGAGAAAATTTTCAAAATATCTTTTCCTTTAATGAAAATTTCTTAAAATATCATCTAAAAAAATTATACTCAAAATGTTCCTACTAAACAAGACGTCAACGCCTATCTAACATTGTATCATAATCATCTCTGCCTGTTAATTTTAATATTTTATGATATATGGTTAAACACCTCTATAGAAGGGTCGACGCCACTATAGAAGCATCAGACGGTTCTATAGTACAATCGATTATCTTTAGGGATGTCAATAGGCGTGGGTTTGGGACGGGTATACCCCATACCCGATTAGAAAAGTGTGTCTCATACCCTGCCCAAAACCCGTCGTGTATGTAACGGGTATATACCGTCGCGTATCGGGTATACCCGTTAAGGTTATAAAAATTACTTGTTAGGCTTATCCATCGGATATCTATTGTCTATACAAAGGTACATTTATATACGTATTAAACAATATTTTTTGTTAAACTTTAATATTTTTTTTATGTCCAACTATTACTAGTACTATCTACTTCTAAGAGTTTTATTATAATTATGTAAATACATATACCGCAAATAATAGGAAACTTAATAGTTTATATTAACAAGTAAAAAGATATTGAGTAAAAAAATAAAAAGATATAATTATATATAATATAACTATTAAGTACAATAAATTAAGAAAAAAATTATTTCAGGTATAATCGAGTAAACGGGTATGCTTAATCGGGTAATTGGGTCGGGTAAACAGGTATACAATACAATCCCATACCCGTGAAAAAAATAATAATTAATCTCATACCTGGTTCCATACCCGCTTACCCGATCTTATACCTATCCCAGATGTCTTGGGTTTCGGGTATTCACGTTGGGTTCGGGTTTGATTGCCATCTGGAATCATCTTTATAGTAGTTTCGGACGTCTCTATAGCAGGTTCAGACACCACTATAGCAGGTTCGGACGCCTCTATAGTAGATTTGAACATCTTTTCTGTTAATGACATTTTAAAGGATGATTTTTTGAAATTGACATTTTGAAAGAATTTAATATGAAAGAAAACATTCTGAGAATTTAAATTAAATATTATACGATAAGAGTGAATATTTCATAATTTTAAAAGTAAATAGAGAGTGTGTATATCGAATATATATAAACAAACCGACTTTGTTGACAGTAAACTATTATACTACACCGTTTAAATATATATTTGTTTTTATTTATTGTTTCTAAATAATATTTCGATGTAACTTCATAATACACTCAAGAAAAGAAAACATTCATCAATTGACTTAGGTTGAACATACGTTACCTAAGATGATCAAAACTCAGGGGAAATGAGTCGAACATAGCAGCTATTTAAACAAGAAAGTTCATCAAATGCCTAAAAGACAATATTTTATTTACTATTACTTTATATTGTAAGGTCTGTTTCAGAAAACCTCACAGTTGGATTTGGTCATCAGAAACACAAGTTCTCGAACATTAAAATTTCATTAATATACGCAACGGAACATACAAAATTTCCATTTATTTAAACATTTAGATCAACAGATCACTTTAGCTATCTATCTAAAGTCTTATGTCAGGATGCCAGTCTCGATCATGTGCCAGGTAGCTCTCCCATCCATGCCAAGCTCACCACAAAATGTATAACATACCTGTCAATCTAATATACATACAAAAGTCAGCGACGCTGAGTGAGCTCTAGGTTTACTTTAACGAAACTTTATCATGAGCATACATTTTAACATACTTTAACATCGCATAAACTTTAATTTTATTCATCATCATCATCGAACTCGTTCGATAACTATACTTTAGCTTTATTCGTTTACTTTATCGTTTACTTTATCATCGTGTTACCCATACTTTATATTTACTGTTTCTGTACTTTAGCTTTATTCGTTTACTTTATCTTTGAACTTAGCACAAAGCTTAGCTCTTTTATCAGGTGAGAACGCAACAAATGTCATTATCCTTTAGCAGACAGGCATACCCAAAGTATAGCCCCTATGTGAGCACACCGATGTGTAGCTCCTATATGAGAATGCACTAAGCATAGCTCCTTTAGTGGTTTGAGCACACCAATGTGTAGCTCCTATGTGAGAATGCACGAGGCATAACTCCTTGGCTGGCGGGCATACCCAAAGTATAGCCCCTATGTGAGCACACCGATGTGTAGCTCCTATGTGAGAATGCAACGAATACAATTCTCCTTTAGCAGTGCTTGCAAGACTTCTTTAGCGCACTTTAACGTTTTCACAGCTGTGCTTTATCGAGTAACTGTTCTTTAACGTTTCACATGTGACTTTCTTATCGTTCTTTAGCCTTTAACTGTAATGATATATAATATACATATATATATAGTACGTTAATTCTGTAGCACTAAGTTCATCATTAAACCATCATTAACGCATGTTATACGGGCGTAAGATAACACGTAACAGTCTAAGGTTTTTGCACGAGAACATCCACATTCGCGCGAGAACTTCACCCTTCGCGCGAGAACTTCACCTTTCACGCGAAAACTCATCATGCGCGCAAGAACTACTATTCACGCCATAACTCGCTCCACGGCGATAATTTTTCTGCTGCACATAACTTTATCCACAAGTTATCGCTTCTTTAACCGCTTTAACGCCCAAAACGTGCTATAATAGTTTATATCATCATACTATATCAAAATATTCATTAAGGTATGCATATTAGCCCCAAAACATGGAAAACACGTAAAAGAGGGGATCTATAACTCACCTTATGATATCTTTGCACACGAACAACACTTAAATCGAGAGTGTTATGAGCAGAAGCTACATAATCATGCGCAATATCATTACATACGGTTCATGCATGCATAAATACATCGAATATCGACGAATACATACCTTAGACACCAGCTAGCACCGACTTCTCTCTTCTCAAGCACAACAACAGGACTTTTCGCATGAAGGGGAGAAGATTGGGTGTCTGGGCCTATTTATAGTGTCTCTCTCTCTCCTCGCAGCTGTCCTCAAGGGAGAACCTCTAATCGCACGAGAACTTCCCTCCACGCGAGAACTTTATGACTCGCACGAGAACTCAACCTTCGCGCGAGAACTTCACCTTCATTCAAAAAAATTCGGGGCATTACAAGTCCACCCCCCCTTATTTGGGTTTCGTCCCCGAAACCCGTTATTCACCAAACAACTGAGGGTAATGCTGTCTCATTTCATCTTCGGATTCCCAAGTGGACTCCGACCCTTTTCTATGCTTCCACTGTACTCGGACGAGTGGAACTACTTTATTTCTCAATCGCTTCTCCTTCCTGTCTATTATTGCTACGGGCTATTCCACGTAGTTCAGTCTGTCATTAATCTCCACATCTTCCAGTGGAACATGAGTGTCTTCGTCTGCTAGACACTTACGCAGATGTGATACGTGGAAGGTAGGATGAATTCCACTCAACTCATCTGGTAGTTCCAGCCTATATGTCACTTCCCCCACACAGGCTACTATCTTAAAAGGCCCAATAAATCAAGGGCTTAACTTTCCTCTCTTTCTGAATCGAATGATTCCTCTCCAAGGTAACACCTTTAGCATCACTCTATCATCGACGTTAAACTCGATCGGTCTTCGACGTTTGTCGGCATAGGATTTCTGCCTATCTTTAGCAGCTTTCATGTAGGCTTTAATTCTGACTAACTTCTCATTGGTCGTCTAGATAACCTCGATACTACCCAACTCCTTATGTCCGATTTCCCTCCAACAAACAGAGGTTCTACACTTTCGGCCATTATGCATCTCATACGGGGGCATACTAATACTGACATGGTAGCTGTTATTGTGTGAGAACTCCGCCAACAGTAGATGACTATCCCAGCTCCCACCAAAGTCTATGATAAATGCCCGAAGCATGTCTTCTAAGATCTGGATAGTCCTTTCGGATTGACCATCAGTCTATGGGTGGTATTCTGTACTGAGGTGCAGTCTGGTTCCCATCACATTGTTGAACTTCTTCCAAAAAAAAGGCGCAGTAGGATCAATTTCTCGTTTGAGATTATGCTCTTGATACCACATGACAACTTGATTCTTAATGGAGAAGCATACAATATTCGACATAATACAAAGGCTAGAAATAGCCATTTACAACATGCATACAATGGTATGGAAACATGTAAGGCTAATTCTATGGTAAACAATAATAACAAAATAACCATCTAAACATAACTTGAAGTGTAAATGAAAACACAATCAATATACAATTAATTAGTAGTTTTCTTAATAATTCTCTCTGTAGTTATCGTCCTACACCCTTTAAAGTTTGGTGTCTGACCACTTTCATCTTTATTGAAGCAATGTGTGTGTATTTCACACGTGTCTGCGGATTGCGGAGATTCAGTTTTAAATATAATTGTTATGAAAATGTATATAAAAATAAATAATTTGTAACAATATATGCATCATTTACAAAAATTACCTTGTTAAAAAAACTAAAAAAGTATTATATCCGACTCATGGGTTTTAGGCCGCACGTTACGAGCTCAAATTTGAAGAACTTTATATCGAGACGTATATAAATATAATCACGTTGCAATGGTGTATTCGTAATTTAGAAAAACATTATGTTGTGGAAAAAAATAAAAATACATCATATATTATTTTAGTTAGTTTCAAATAAAATTTACATTGTAAAGTAGATACAAATAAGCATGTAACAATTGCGCATTTAGATATTTACTAAAAGTTTTTATTTTATTTTCGGATAATATACAAATACAATATATTAAAAAGTAATTATTGTATTGAAATAATAGTGGCTATAAGTTTCAAGCGTTAGTATTATTTGGTTGGATTATTGTTCATGCGACTTACATTTTAAGTAATAAAACTCCTAATACATAATATATATTAGTAATCGTTTATTAGAAATCAATCTATAGATTATTTTAAATATAAATAGGGAAGAAAATAAAGAAATTAAACTATAAATAGGGATGATAAATCATTAAATCTGATAACCGTGGTGCACAAAAAGGAGGAAAACGAGTCTCGTATGTTGCACGTTGGCTCGTGACGTAATAATAAAATAAATTATTTTACACGTTTTCTTTATATATGAATGGCTTTTAACTAGTTTTATTATTATTGTTGTTATTATTTTTTTTATTTTAAGTTTTTATAGATACATAGTTTACACAATATTAAAAATGCTCACGCACAGTCACATACCATCTTGCTCGCAACAAATTTATACACGCTTCATGTACGTATTAAATAACAATAATGAGTAAAAGGACTTCTAAAATTACAATAAATATCTTACTTAAAAAGGTCTATTGTCCCATTTTTCTACAGAAAAATTATTATCATGAGAGTACAACAAAACATTAAGAAAACACATCAAATCTGTTCTCAATTTGCAGTAATAAAATGATTAATGCCGTAACGCTCAACATCTAGTTAAACACTTACGGGGCGTTTGGTATGTAAAAAATTAATGGAATTCAATTGAATTGGAATTTGAATTTCACGGGTTATTGTGTTTGTTTGATAGTAATTCGTTGGAATTGAATTTAAATTTCATTTTTAACATGTTTGGTCGCGAAAGAATTAAAATTGGAATTTGAATTAATTCCCTCAAATTTCTTCAAATAAAGGATTTAAAAATCCTTTCAAATATTGAAGGATTTCAAATTCCACCGACCCCGCCTCCGCCACCTACCACCCCGCCCATCGCCAACCGACACTACCGACGACCTTTGCCAACGCCGTCGACCTCCTACCGCCGCCGCCAACAACCGCCGACACCCCCGCGCGTCGCCGCACACTGACCGCCCCGACGCCCACGATCTCCCTCGACCGCCGACGCCACGACCGCCCCCGACCGCTGTTGCCGCCCCAACCGCCGCCGCGCCGCCCCCGACTGCCGATCGCGACCGCCGCCAAACACGACCGCCCCGACCACTGCCGATTCCCACCGCCGCCCGCCGCCGCTCCCGACCGCTGTCGCTCCCGACCACTGACTACCGCGTGTTGCTAACCCCGACCGCCCCCGCCCCCGACCGCCGGCTACCGCCTGTCGCCAAACCCGACCGCCTTTGACGCGAACGACCCTGACCACCTCTGTCGAACCGCGTCGGTTTAGACGCGCTCGACGGAGATTGGCGGTTCTCGACGATGGGCGTGATCGGTTGGTGGTGGCGGCAACGGGCGCGGTTGGCGGTAGCGATCGATTGTCTCTGGTGATGACGGTGGCGGTCGGTGGTATGTAGCGACGATGATCAATGTTAATGGAGGTGGTGGCGGTTTGCAATGGGTGATAAATTCTAATTTCTTTATGAGTGTTTTGTCACTAAAAATACATTTGAAATTTAAATTCCTTTTATAAATTCTAATTCCATTGAATTTCAAATCCTTGTAATTCTAATTCTAACAAATTTCGCGAACCAAACGCCCAGTTAAAATAACACATAAACACAACAAAAATAAAAAGGTAACTGCTTAAAAAATCATTTTATGTATGTGAAACGAAATATTGATTATAATAAGAATATTTTAAGAATCACGAGGAGGCTGAATTATTTACTTTTAGTTACCGATATTCTTTTAATGTTCGTTAGTTAACAGCTTATTGGTTTGGTTTGAGAAACTTGTAGATTGTAACACATGTAATGAATAATGATTCAGTTAAATGTCATATGCACTCACTTCTCGAGATATCCTCTATCGACAAACTTGGAATGTCACTAAGCTAATATATATACCCAAGAGCGGACTTATGAAGCGGTTTGGGTAGCCCGGGCTACTTCTGAACTACCCCGAACTCTCGTTACGAAGTGTAATTTTTTTTTTGTTGAATGTATCAGGATACCCCTGATAAGGTATTCTTTTGATTTTTTTTCATTTTTTTCATTTTTAATTTTTAATTTTAAGGTTTATGAAATTATGTACAATTATGCAAATCGTATTTATTTATCACAAGAGGGATGAAATTAGACTATAGATTAGGGTTTAGTTCATACTTTTAGTTGTTAATTGTTATTGCGCATTTATTTACATTTTGTTTGTTATAAAAGTAGGGATTTAAAACTTAAAAGATGAACAGGGACGGACCTAGTGCTTAGGCACGGAGTCGCTCGCACCTCATGAACTTTTTTTCTAATTTATATACACGATCAAATCCTAACCGACCTTCATAAAATGTTATCAACGACCCCCATAAAATTATTAGACCAACCTTGTAAAGAAGTTTATACGACGCTTAAGAAATTTTGAGACCAACCTATTTATTATCAAACGACCACATAAAATAAGTAACAAATATAAAACAATTAGTTTGGATAATTAAGTCATTTATCTTATTAGTTGGTTATTTGATAGATTATTGATTAGTAGATTATTGATTAGATCGTTTGTTTATAAATTATTATTTTTGTTACAGTTTTTTATATAATAACAATTATATATATAAATATATATATATATATATATATATATATATATATATATATATATATATATATATATATATTTAATATATTAAGTAAAAATTATATAAAAAAAATTCATTTCGAGATGGCTCGATACGTGAAGCTCTGACTCAAGCTCATTTATTAAATGGTAAATAGTATAAGCTCGAGCTCAAGCTTGTTTAAGCTCGCTTCGATCCGAGAATTGGCGAGCCAATCCTGAGTAACTCACAATTTCGTGTGTCTCGTTTACATCCCTAATGTTGAATGTTATTTGTTTTAATTTGATTTTTTTGCCGTCTTGGTGTGTGAACCGGCTTGACCCGAATCGAATCGTATAAAAAAGATTTAATATATAACGATGGAGAACTGACCTTTAAAACTTTTTGACCCCCGTGTAAACCAAACTAGGGATGGATGATGAATGGCGGTATAACAACGAACGGGTGGAGGTCAATGTTTTTTCAAGTATACATGAGCAATGACAGCTCAATTATTTTGAGGGCTCACAACGAAGTAAAACTTGAAGACTTTTTTGAAGGTAATTGTTATAAACAATGACGGTTTTGTAGGATATTTGTGTTGAATATTTTAGTGCAATTAGAGATTGCGTGTGTCATTCATACGAATTCTTGAATCAATTCTGATTTTATCCGGTCAAATTATTGGTATACACTTCAATTATTTGATCTGAAAATGAAATCATACGACTTCAGAATCATCCGGTTATTGTTCTATTAAAAAATTCCCCAACAATTTGTGGGGTAAAAAATGGATTCAATGGGTCTTTTTACCAAAAGAATCCCTAGAATTACCAAGCTTTATATAGTTAAAACTCATCATTATTCCAAAAAAAAAAAACCATGATCATAGAAGTCTAAATTCATTGTGCTCCATGCCCATACACAAGTAATAATCATATTTTTGTGGCTTAAAGTTAGACAAAACAACAATTATCCAACTAGTTATTTTTTACATGTTGGATGTAATGTTTATTGAGCAGTAAAGTTAGGGTATGAGACCATAGTTTAACGAGTATTCGAATTTCTTCATGCTACTTCAGTTGCTTGTGTTACTACCTATCAAACAATGAAATGGCATCAAAGTACTATACCAATCAAAGGTAATGTAGGTGCAATTGTGCATAAAGAATGTGAACGTAGTAAACAACTATGAACATGTGCCATCAATGCTTGAATCCTGGTGGTGTTGACGTACAACAATTAATTATGGATCACTTTAGGCCTTGCAGTATGCTAAGGTCTGCGTGGCCCTTTACGAGCGTTACACAATGCTTCCCTAGGTGTGAAGGGAGTGAGGCGTAAGTGTGTTATTGAGCGTTAGTGTTTAAATTTGGACCGTTGAGATGGAGTTAAGAAGGAGTTAAACCAGTTCCTTGATATGAGATGAAGTGAAAGAGTAAAATGGTGGATGCAACGTCTATTAGTTTAGGGTCTTTAGAGTTCACCCCTGGCCTTAAACACAAAGGGTGGGTTGGGTTGGGTAGATGACATTATTAGATTAGATGACAATAATGATTACACAAAACCTTTTAAATAAGTAGACATTATTTTGTATTGTCCATTTATAGTTGTTTTTAAATTTACTAATAATACCCTAGACTTTTTGGTTTGTTTGCATTACCTACACTGTTGTACAAACCTCTCCTATTATTCATTAGCATTTAATGTTTGATATTGACTTTTCAAAGCTTGGTATATATTGAAGTCAATATATTAGATGTAACCCTCAAAAACACTTTCTCTACAGGGTTTTATAAAAATATTGGAAATGAAATGAAGAGTATAGATGTCAATAACATGTGCCCATTTTCACCGTTTGATCACTTAATCGACTCTATGGTTCTCTTTCGTTATAGACGCATACAATCATAAACTGTATTTTTGATAAATCATTATAATTTAACGCATACAATCATAAACTGTATTTTTGATAAATCATTATAATTCTTAACGATACAATATAGCTGTTTATATATTTTATCTTTAACATAACTTTCATATTTCTAGATATCCAAAGTTTTAACATGTTGGAAAGATACAAATGTGAAATGTCATCATCCATCCTTTCCACATCAGTTTCTTGAACGAGACTTGAACTTGAACATCAACCTTTCTATTTGGGCCCATCTACCTTTGCATGTTGGGCCTAAATCTGTTTAGCACAAAGCACATTAATTGGGTTGGGCTTTAAAAGGAAAGTTTGTAAGAAAGTGGGGACAATGGGATTGGTGGTTTGTGATGTCTGTTTCATGGGCTAAAGTTTATTAAATGACTTTACAAAATTCGGTTTCAAGGTCCATTCAATCGGTTGTAAATCTGAGTGAGAAATGAGGCAATTAAATATAAAAACTTACAAATATTAAAATATGTTGAACATGAAATAAAACAAGAAATAAAATGAGAATCTATACTTATTAATAAAACAATATTTTTAGTGTCACTTGTTCTTTTCTTAGACCTTCATTTTTTGATATCCCGCCTAAAAATGTAACATCATTCTTAGTAATAGTTCATTTGAATAAAATTAATTATTGTTATAATTACAAAGGAAGTTTTTTTCTTAAAATAGTGTATATAAAAAATTTATTTATCAAAATACGTGTTTAAGTAAGTGTTTCTTTTTCTCACTATAATGCTATTGGTTAAATTATTTTATTTTAAAATAATATTATTTAAAAAGAGTCAAGTACAAAGTTTAATTAATAAAATTGTAAACCATTTGGTTCATATGTCGTAATTAAAGACAGAAAGTTTTTCTAAAACTTATTTTTGTTTTTCCAATTCACTCAGACTTAATTTTAAATCATCTTTTCATATAGAAAAGTTATATTTTTTTCATCTCTAATTTTATTTCAATTTCACACAAAAGTAGGCACATTTGTTTTTTTATTCTTTTTAAAATATATATTTTTTGAAAATGTTTTTGAGTAGCTTAAAAGTTGTAATAAGAAAAACTATTTTTGACAAAAATACATTTTTAAAATGTTTTATATAATATCATGACGAAACAAAAAAAGTTAATGGTTTATTTTTTTTTACAAACTATAAATGTAAGCATCAATTTGATTGATTTTTGTTTTTGTTTATGAAAGCATGAAACATTGATTTAGTTTTAACTGATGTAAGCATGAAACTGATTTATGTTTTTGATCAATAACATTTTTAAATCTTCCTAAATTTTAAGTTGAATGATCCCAACAAAATTTTTAAATATTCCTAAATTTTAACTTCTCATTGATTTGGATAGATTAGATTCTGATTTTATCTATATAAGTTTGGATTAGGATTATCTTATCTTTGTATATTTTGTTGTTTAAATGTTAACTTAATAAAAACTTTGCCAATATTTTTTTTCAATAGTTATAGGTTGGGATCATATGAGTGTTAAAAAGAAAGAAACAAAGAATGCAGAAAATGAAGATGAAAATGTTGATGATGAAGATCTTGATAAAAAGAGTTTGAAGTTAAAAAAATGTCTATTTGGTATGGTGACCCGATGGAAATTATTAAGTGTCGGTTACACATTTTGGGTTTTTTTCATTCTAACTTGATAACTTTACGTCTTTGAAAATTATGCTTCTGGTGCTTTTTTAAATATATCAATTATGTATCGAATTATACAAAATATGATATAGTTGAAATAGTATAGAAGATGTGTACTTGTATTGACTCTACAATTAGTATTCAATTTTAAATCTATTTGTACTTTCATATAGCCTTGCAAATATTTGATACATACAATGCAGGTTTGATGAATCGGTAATTTCTTGTTTGTGCATGTTTATTTTCAAAAAGGGAAAGATAAAACATGCTACAAGTAGTCATGTTGAAGTTCATATGTTATAAATATACTCTTTGATTGCAGATTACAATATAAACATAATTACCAAAGCTTATTTTACATTTAGTTTGTACTAATATGGTATGTTATATAACATTCTGAGTGAAGAAAAGAAACTAATATCATGCAATAACTATTTATATATGACATCCATTTCTAACATTTTCATTGTGTTTGATATTATGTTGTATTATATTTTTCAATACAATATTATAATTTTAGATTTTGCATTCATACAATGTTTTCTCATCTAGGTTTGAATTTTGAATGATTTTTACGATAAGGTTGATGTTTCCACCTATGTATTTTATGCATTCGCATAAAAGTTAACAAAATTTAAGGAATAAACTAAGAATAAATAAAAGTTTGTATATTTATATCTATACTATATAATAAAAGAATAATTAGATTGACGCATTACCTTTTGTTGTGTATTCTAAACTTTTTTCCCAGCCTCATCAGTATTTTTTTGTCATATCGTGTAGCTCAAAGTGTTTAAATAATCAACTTCGTTTATTCTTATTTTGATAGTTTCATTAAATTCAGTTAAAAAATGGTTCTAAAATATAATTAATTTTGTCCTATTTCTATAACTTATGTTAGAGATATTTTGTAATTGATTTTTTTTTCCAAAGTTGGTTTGTTTTTTAAACAACCAGTGTTCACACATAGTTAGCTCTATGTTGTATTATCTTGAGTTACAGATAAACATTAATTAAAACTATTAATATTAGACAATAATAGTAAAATTACAAACAAAACACTAAAATTTCTATAGAAAGAAGTTTTCGGATGTTTATGGATGTTCTCATGCTCAATATAATATAACCTAAAGTTCTTATTTATAAGTTCATTTCATTTCATATTATACAATATTTAGACTTATAAGCATTGATAAAGAAAATCTACTAATATTAGATATAGATGATTAAAAAAAATTAAACATGAAAATCGATATGCAAAGTATTAACAATAATATTATGACTTACAAAAGTTTTTAGTCAAAAACATTTTTTACTGATTGAATCCGTGTATTACACGGGTCTTTAGTCTAGTACAACAATATTTAAAGTGAGAAGAATCGTATTCATTCCATTCGACTAACAAATCATACATCCATATTCATATATATGCTAGAGTAGTATAGATGAAACACTTAGCAACATAATGTGATAGTTAGGGTCAAACTGAAACGGTAATGGCATAATGTTGTAATAAGGGTTATCAATATTATCAGAACAATTATAATCTTTCTAATGAAGATCTAAATATTAACTCCATGATGATAAGAGATGAGAGGGATAACCAAAAAAGACATATCTAGGGATAGTTCGAGACTATGTACGTTGTTAATGAGCCTGCTAGTATGCCAATATGTTTGATGTTGGTGTCAATCGTGACAATCCTATATTATATGTATTTAATAAAAGAGAATAACTACGATAATAAAAATATAAAAAAGTGATTGTCACGTAAAATAAAAATATAATAGGAGTTATTACAATTAGAAGATAACTAAACGTTATTAATATTATTTATTATATGAGATTAAAATCTTATAAACAAACCTTAATAAGCGGAAACCATATAATGTAATATCACTAATATACTTTCAAACAATATATAAATTCCAAATTAAACAATCATTGATTATAGTTGGAAGTTGACATGACACGTGTGCTTATATTCTTTCTATAACTATATAAAAATTAGAAAAAACTGAAGAATTTTATGATTGAAATGAAAATAGAATTAATTTCTAAAAAGATGATCTTCAAGGATCAATAGGATCCCATATATGATATTTGATAAAGTTTTCATGTCTTTTTGTGCATTTTTTTAGCTTCAAGATTTTGTTCGAAAGCATCAGCATGTGTTAGAATCCTAAAATATATATGAGATGCTTTCTTATTGACGAAGGTATAACCTTCTATAAGACTACAACACTAAAACTAGTACTTTTACAAACTGTATGGAATAAAAAATAGTGTGGTCAAACACATATGTGAATAATTTCATTATGCGGTCGCTAGCTTTGCGATCTAATATTATTTTTACAATTATTTTTGCGCTAGTGATTGATTTGCGACCGCTTTTAGTGATCCATCTGTGACCATCTCTTATGCTATCAAACTTTTTGCTATCAATTATAAGAAACTATATCTAATTTTTTTTATTTTCTCTTCTTGTTTCCCAAGATTAAAATGAACAATGAACAAGTATTCGTTCAAAATTCACAACACATCCAAACTAATAGTTTAGATTTTAAATATGAATAATAAATACACAAAAATGTCTCGTTTTCACCCCTATTTTCACTTAATTTAGAATTCGAATATCAGCAAATAAATACACAAAAATGTCTCGTTTTCACCCCTATTTTCACTTAATTTAGAATTCGAATATCAGCACTCTAAGCATATATTTAGAAAACAACCAACTAATCAATTTCAACAATTGGTCAGACATACAATTAGAAAGCACTATTTAAGCATTCACATGGCCGTACGAATCAAAAATTACATTTACATTACAACAATAATAAACAACCATCAACTAAACACAACTAAATAAAGAACTAAAAATACGAAATCTAAACTCATATTAAGCATTCACATGTCAATGACAAATAAGAAAAAGTAAAAACAAAACTAAAAAGTTAACAAAATATTAAAAAAAAAAAAAAAGTGGAATCCTTTTTTCTTTCTTTTTTTTTCCTATTTTATTTCGTCACCTACCAGGCTTCAAACTCGAAGCACCACTACCCCTACCCATACTGCCCGACCTGCCCAAACTACCCGTCGGACTACCCATACCCATACCCATACCCATACCCACACCCACACCCATACCCGTTTGCTGATACTGACCCGAATTATTATACATCTGATTTACATTATACCCCCCTCCACCACCACCACCACCACCGCCGTACATACCGTTATACCCACCGGAACCACCTCCGGCGGCGGCGACACCGTCAATCACGCCACCGGAACCACCGTCCTTCTCCCCGGGCCTACACATCGTCGTCTTCTCCCCCTCCATCTCTCTATACTTGGCCAAATACACCTTCAGAGGCTCAACGTACTCCTCAAACCCTAACGTCGTCATCGCCCACAGCAAATCGTCGCCGTTGATCGTCTTCCTCTTCTCCCGTTGACACTTATCCGAAGCTTCTCCGGTGATGAAGCTGATGAACTCCGACACACACTCCTGCACCGTCTCTTCGCGTCCTTCGAGATCTTCGCGTTCGCCGGTAACGCCTTTTTCATGATCCGGCTCACGTTAGCGATCGGCAGGAACCTGTCCTGTTCTCTCGCCGAGAAGTCGCCGGCGCCGCCGGTGTGCCCGCCGGACTCGTTGTCGGAATCCGCCATCGGTCGTGAGGTTTTGGCGCGAAGTCGCCGGAGCTCCGGTGACGTGATGAAGGGGTTGGGGATGGAGTGATGGAGTCCGTTGGATCTGGGGCGTAATAATGGATTAGGGGTGACACGTGGCGGAACGAGGGCCGTTTGTTTGGGGATAAGAGGGGGTTTACGTGGCGTGAGGGGAGCCGGTGGATGTGGATGTGAATGTGGGGTGGAGATAATCTGGACGGTTGGATGATGGGGTATGTTTTTGTTTGACTTTTTGTGGGATTAATCAATTTTGGATAAAAGTTGCCCCAGATGATTTAATATGATTCGTAAGTTTTGTTATCAACATGTTACATTCGGTAACGGAACTTGAATCACGGTTTACACGGGGCGGGGCGAAAGTAAACTATTTTAAGGGGGATGAAAACTATATTTATTAAAAAGTTTACATTATCGGACCGAAAATTTTCGGTTCCACTGCCGAACCGAAAATTAACACTACTGACGGAAAAAAGAGGGGGGCGGGCGGTCCCCCCCCCCCCCCAACAGGCCCCTATGAAGCTTCGCGAGTGACTACATTGACATCGTATAGGTGGCGGCACCTATATGATACGATAAACTCATCAACTTGAATGATATGATGTTATAACATTAATTTTGCTCTCTGTATTCTTATAAGAGCCTTCAAACTTCACCAATGTACGACGAGACATTCATTTTGAATGGACATTTACTAAAGAAAATAATAAAAGAAAAAAATGAGAAAAATCTCTATTCATATTAAAATTTTGCATATTTGACAACTTTTTGGTTAATGGAGCAAAAAGATATTGCGGAAGTAATTATTATAAAAGGGTCCATCTCATCATGGGAATCCTATGCTCTATTCATATATTCTACGAGTTCTTTTCAAAAGGAAAATGTTTTTATTTGGTCACGTTTGATCTCTTCATCTTTAATAAAAAACAAAACTCAAACGTAAGTGGAATGCTTACACAATAACACTGTATCCACCTATCTACAACTTATATTTAATATTTATATTATAACATGAAGTTATGTGTGTAATATTACATTACTGTTCATGTATTGTTTACATATCCCACAGTGGAATAAACAATTCTGTAAAAGTTTTTTAATTTTATCTGATAAATGATTATAACTAACCATGATGTTTTGATTGACAAAATACATGCGACATACGTCAGAAATGTTACACATGAATCGAAAAATGCTGCTACAATTGATTGACATAAGATTTTTATCCCTTAATAGACCCCATGGATATGTCAATTTCAATCAAATTATCTTCCTCCGGCAACTGTTCCTCATTTCCGACAACTAATTCTTTCACTCCGGCGAAGCTTCTCGCCGGAAGTTCAATTTCTATCAGACTCTCATCATCTGTTAAAGACTCAAAGTCTGAATCTACTTCATTTTCCGACCAAGATTCCGGCGAACCCTTGACTAAAAATCCGATCTTTGCTCCGTTTTGAACACGATTTGAAGTCTTCTGATCATTAGAGCTAAGAAGAACATGATCATCTTTTTCTTGTGACTGTTCTTTGTTGAGTGATTGTACCTTGTGCTTTGGGGGTGGTAAGAACAGAGCAGTAGAAGAACACAAGATCATAACTGTGATGAAGAAGAAAATAGTGAATTTAGTGAAAGACCCATGAGCAAGAGTTAGAATGGGAATAAGAAAAGCAATAATCCATGGGGATTTGATGATGAAATAAACACAGGATTTCATTCGAGTACAAGTGTCTTTCGAAGTGTTTTAAGTTCACCAAAACTCTAAAACATAGAAATGGTTTATAGGTTGATCAGAAGCCATTGGCATGTGAGGACCTCTACACTCACCACATGGTAGCTTTTTCCCAAGTTTAAATCGGCAAATTATTATTTTTTAAAGGGTTAGTTAAAATTTTGGTTTACAGGTTAAACCGATAATGGTTGGACCAGCTGGTTTATTATGAATGCGGTTGAACTCGTGAACCGGTTTAATAGTTAGAATGAGCATTCACATCCCGTGTCTTATTTTTTTTATAAGTGTATGCATTATATTATACGAGATGTTTGTGAGTGAAGGTGAGAAAAAAATATTATTGTTCATTTTCATATTTAGAAAAACAGAATACAAACTACATAATTTTTTTAATATTTTAAAAGTGGTTGTAAGTGAAAGGAAAAAAAAATAATAAATAAGGTATGAAAAAATATTATTTAATTAAAAATGAAAACAAAAAGATAGTAATTTTTATTTTAACTAGAGCGGTGAGGATGTGAAATGGGATGTGAATAATATAGAGTAAACATCACTTTATTTTGTAAAAAACTTTTTTTTAATTGTAAGATTTAAACCTCTAATATAAATATGAAAATGTTTTACAACTATTTAAAAGATAATGGTGTTAGGTTTCTGTAATAGATAGATTAAATTTCCGCACCTCCAAATATATTTTTTACTTTCTTTTTTAATATAATATTTTTTTTATATATTTTTAGTTACATAGAAAATGACATACGATATTTAAATTCTAGATATCAAAAATCTTGTAGCCTGGTAATATCATTGTGTTTTAATCTCATGATAACCATTTGTGTAGATTTTCATAAACCTATTATTGATATCTAACAGCTCATCTTATTTATATATTAGAACACTTGATTCAGGTTCATATTATATCACAATGAATGAAATTTATAAGATTTCGATCCAAAAGAACTTGGATGATTAAATAAAAAGTCATATTGCAAAATTGTAAAATTTAATAATTATCATTACTTCAAACAAAACAGACTTTTTAAACGATATAGCTATATTAGATCAAAGAATACCCATGAGAGAGGGAGAATGCGTGACGCTTATGTGGCTTATGCTCACAAGAAACAACCATCACCCCTCTCCAGGCGAGCCATAAGGAGTGAAGGAACGAACCCACTCACATTGAGAAGTGGGGCGATTGTAATTGCATTTTGACCTTTGCCACGGTAAGACTATACGTAGTGAACACAAGTGGGGTTTAAAACATAATGACATGAACACAAATAATGCTCCAAACACTATTACAATATGATTAAAAGGGGCTCAAAACTCAAAGGGCTCCAAGCCCTTAACGGACGTTAAACATACATTTTCCAATATTATTGCATTATTAGGGGCTTCAAACAACTACACTTAATGAAATGGTTTTTATCTCCATGTCATTTAAATGATATTTTAACTAATCAACTACTACGTATAGTCTAATGACCGCACGACGGTTGTATTCATTTAAAAAAATTATTTTTTAACAAAAAGTAGTATATATACCACACATATCTCATTTTTTATACACAAAATGCCTTACCTATAGCCACCAAAGTACATATTTTGCTCATTCACGAGATCCACAACCCTTTCGGCTGGGTCAACCTTTAAATAATTTGTTCACTCAACCAACATGAATGATAGTCTGGTGGCACCCGATAGCCGGTATCATATCAGACTTATCAGTCTAAACAATAACTCACCCATCGGTTGAAAAAAAAACTACGATGCGCATTTGGAAAGAAAAAAGAGTAGCAACGTCAACTTCGACGCACATCGACATAAACGAAAACTGGGTTGAAATCGTGTCAGTCGGTTTGGGTTTCACTGGGCTTCCTATCTCACATAGGGAACATTAGTGAATTTGAGAAGTCAAACAAGTTGCACGTAAATTGTTCTTATGGTTATAATCGCATGTGCAATTAGGAGAAGATCATCCAATTCTGTGAAAGTTGATCCAGATATTAATGAACTCATTGGCTAAGATCACAATCAAAAGGAACCGGCATACAAAATATGATCCTGCATCAGATCGCGTGTGCCTTTAAAAATACCTTTGGATCACAAGGTTGTCTGCTTACAAACACCAAGTTTATGAATCTACTTATGGTAGGGGGAAATATTGCTTCTAGTTCACTTAATCAGTACATTATCAAATTCAGTGAACAAGCCCATCTAAGATTATACTGAACCCGTTTCAATATTGGTCCATGGTCATGACTCGTAACCTTCAAAACACATAAAAGTAACCTTTTACCAACAATATACGTTATGTATTAAAACTCGGCAAAATGCTCCAGTAGGCAACAACGGAAACCATTACTGCCTTTTGTATCAGGAACGCAATAATTAAACACTTTTAACAGATAACTAGGGGTTTGTATGTATCTGCATTGCGTCAAACAGTCGACTAATAGATTGCATAACAGTAAGTCCTTACCCACAAACAGTAGCCACATGGTCAAATGGTTCATGGTTGACTGATGCCCTTCTTTAAAAGCATGTCATACACTCTATCCACCTTGTTTGGATCAACGTTGAACAGGCGATGTGCATCAGACTTTTGAGTAATGTGACCATTCATAAACTCTATGGTAAGTTTCTCTAACATGTTCAGATAATGTACAGGGACCACCTTAATCTCTGAGCACAAACGTTTCTCCTACAAAGTATAAAAAAGTTCAAAAAAGTTCTAAATATAAATATAAAGAAAATAGATAGTTTCATCAGAAGAAGCAAAAGAGATGAGAAGCCTTACAGCTTCAGAGAGTAAATCAGCACCCATATGTCCTGTAAGATCCCAATCATCCAAATTGGCAATAGCTAACCCTCCGGGGGCGGAAGAAGAGTCTTTGCCGCCAGTATCAAGTGTCGACCCTCGGTTATCAAGATCTCCTTTTAGATGATTTGCTCTTTGCAAGAATTTACCACTAGGACCAGGCTGTATATTATCCTTCATCCTACGTGCATTTTCTTCAGCTTCTCTCTTTCTTTTCTGTTCAATGTATCTTTCAGCATCTGCAGATGTCCTACAACCTGAAGCTCGAGCTTCCTGAACATGTAAGACAACATGAATACTTAAGAAAGCAAATAAATAGTATAAACTGATGATGTAAGATAAAGTTCGGTAGAACCTGCAGATCCTCTATTCGCCTTCTAATTCGGTGTTCTTCAATGACAGTTTTCAGCAATTCTTCATGTTCCTCCTTTTTATGGAAACGCATGAACACCCTGTAGCGACGACATATTTCTTTTTCTTCAGGGGAAAGCCCCTGCTCAAAAGGGTCAGCATAAAGTAAATTCCTTTCTAGAATAAAGTCTTTCCTGCGTTTCCTCTCGTCTAGCCTGCCAGAAGTAATTAAAAACATATAAGTTTATATAATTATTCTCAGCTGCAACAGAAAGAGAGGAAGAAGTGATGGTTGACCTTTTTGAGTATATACGCAAGACACGCAGTTTAAGTTCACGTTCAGGATCAGTATCAGCATCCTTAAATTCCATGTCAGCGAGTAACTGCTCTGCATCATTGTCATATTCAACTTCAAATTCTTGCCTTTTGAAGTTATACCCACTAACTTCAGTTATTGAAGGACCCTCTTCTGTTGATGTCCTCAACTTTTTCTCTCCAACACTTCTGTCTATATGAGAATCTGGCGATAACATACATTACAGCAAAAGTTAAGGTTTGTAATTTAATTCACCGTTTAGATAAAAAGTTCAACCCAAGAACTACCTTCTATTTTAATTCCATCGCCAGCTTTGTCACTTTGGACAATGCTTGATGTTCTCTTACCTGCCCCTGTTGAAGCATTAACACTGCTAGAACCTCCAACTGAACCTACATCTATGTTTAAAAAGAGTATTGTAATATAACTGTGTTGTGTGTGAGAGAGAGAGACAGAGCAAGATGTAACTATGACTAGCAGATACCAGAAGCCAAGGCAGATGAGGGCCGACCTGAACTTTCTTTTCTTAAATCTTCGATCCTGACAAAGTATTATTAAAATTACGGCTGGAAAAAATGAATTTGCATAGATACAAGCACAGGTTTTAGTAGTGTGTTATACTTGATTCTTGGTGAAAACGGAGATTCCTCCTTCGCAGAAAGTTCCCCGCCAGTTGGGTGTCCTGATGTGATGTACAAAATCAATTAATTTAGACAGCATAAATACTTGAGTGTCACAAAAGTGATACTAATACAACATAAAAATAAATATTTCAACTGAAAATGATGAAAACCTTTAGAAACTTCCCCATGCCCTCTGGCCATTGCAAGGAGTTCTTCTCTATTCTTTCCCATAACATGAGACATGTCCTGAAAACACATGACACAAAACATAAAATTCTGCCAGTGTGCCAAAAAAGGATATTAGATGAGGAGTAAAAATGAAAGGTGTGCTATACAGGAAGGGGAAAGCAAGGTGAATTCATGTATATGGTATTATAATGCTCAATGCATTGTGATTTGCTTTTGGTTCCAACATGTTCAGCAACCTCACTCCAGTTTGCCAGCCCATACATTTCTATCCCCTGTAGAGACATGGTTTTCATTACAAACCTATTAATTATTCATCCTCTGTGATATCATTCATATCATAGTAATACATGTTTGTTATTTACAGAAACTTAAGACAGTAAATTTAGTCTAAAAGAAAAAACCTCAAGAAGCAATATTTCCTCATCTGCATTCCAATCAGAACAGAAGAGTGGAAAAGACAGATTATCCTGTGGAAAATAGAAAAAAGCTTTAAGGTTATGTCAAAATACACAGAAGATGGTAACACAATATATTAGGTAAACAATATGGTTAATTTAGAAGAAAAGTAGTAGAGTTACTAACCATAACCCTATATGGATGATTGCTTTTATGAGGATAGACCTCAGCTCCAACAGAAAAACACTCAACACAAAGATCAAAATCAGAACAGCAAGCACATTTTATGCGAATCTTTCCTGAGATGTCCTTGTTGCAGTAGTTACAATGGTACAAAGCCTTTTTCCCATCACTCATCCCTTGGCCTATTATATATTTCAAACAAAAAACATGAGTTTTCATCAAAGTAGTAACAAAGGGCATGTGTATACAGCTAGTCAGATACCTGAAGTTGCAGCCTCTAGATTTTCTAGATTTGAGGTCGTTCGTTTTCTCTTTGATCGGCTGAATATTAGACAAAAATTACCAAAGGGTTACAAATGCTCAATCTAATAACATTGCTTATAAACGAAAGAATATAAGTTTCGCCAAACAAATAACAAGACAAAAGTAACGATAACATGAAGTTAAATTGCAACATCTATCATAAAAAGGTTGCTCGGATCCTCTTTCTACCTTGCGGATATCTTGGGAATAACGGCGAGATTAGGGTTTAATCTCCCTTTAAATGCTTCCCCAAATCCCCAAGTTTTCGCTTATGCCTCTTTTAGCCCCTCAAGACTCATTCTTATTGATATGCGCTATATATACTCAATTTAAACGCAAACTAAATCTCAAGATTTATATTTACTAAAAACTCATACTCCACCAACTCATCGAAATATGGTATTAAGTATTAACAAAGACTCAGGAAATTATATAAATGTATACTGAGTTAAAACTTCAAGGCCAACTCAAATTAAATTGTGATAGGGAATGAGAAGTAACACATAAGAGCCCGCACCAAATAATTAATTTAAGAAACAAACAAACTTGATGACGCATTGTCGCATTTTTTCCACTCTAATATTTTTTCTCTATGTCATTATTCCCACTTACAATAAGAGATTGTTGAATTTGATTTCTATCTGCCAAATCTAACATCATTCAATTGATTGATATTTCATCACCTAACCCTAAACTATGACTAGCCTACTGAGAAATGGGCCAGATTACCCCAATTCATGTCCACAAATACACAACTTGATGTATTTGTGCGATGCAAAGCATTGTTTTATTGCCTTTTTATTCATCACAAACAGAGTAAGAGCGCAATAAAAAGGTCTTGATGTGATCAAATAAAATTAGATGATGATTTTCAGTGGGCTTCTTGGTAGTTAAGAGAATTAGTCCACACCAAATTTCTTATAAGATCCTAACTACTTGAAGAATAAACAACCAAACGAAAAAGAAAATGGTAGTTAATACACCCAATCCACATTGGGCAATGGCCTTTAAACAGATGCGACTTTCGAGTCAACTTCAAGGAATGACTTACTTTGTGTATATACAGGGATCTCAGTGCCATTACCAGCCATACATCTTAAAGACTTATAAAACCATTAATTTGAACACAAGACATATTTCTCAACTCATAAGGACTGAAGGAGGTAACATATGAACACAAACAGTAAAATGTGCTCACACATATACAAAGGCATCATGTAACGACTCATACAGCATATATAACGCATCCTATTCAATTACACTCCCTGCTGAAGCAAAAGAGCTAGACTTCGACTTCAGACAACACAAGTTTGAAAATTTCGCTAGCCACATCAACCTTTACCAAAAAAGTACCACAAATGAACAATTATCGGCTGATATTCCCTATAGCTGCACACAATTTCAGCATCGTAGCAAATTACCCTTCGGATACTTCCAATTACACGAATGTAGCTAAACAGAACCACTTAAAACACTCAAATTACCAACATAAACACACTCAAATTACACAAGAAGCATACCTTTGATTGGAATCCTCTTCAGCAGAGTGATTTGCGCGTGAACGACCCATTATTCCTGAATTCTTAAGATCAACTTCGGTAACGAAACCCTAGAAATTTCCAAATTACTGTCACTAGTTTTCTGTACAAAATTGAAGATATATTTGTCAAAATTGAAACAAAGAAGACGAATTTTTGGTTGTATGTGTGTGTATTCGAACGTTATGAGTGAAAGTTTAAAGCAAGATCGCCGGAATCGGTCACCGGAGACGTAAAACGCCGTAGAGGATTTTGATTTTATTAAGGGCACGATAATATTCAGGTTATTTACACTTTGATCGCTTATTTTAAGTTTCAACCCAACAGAAATATAGTATATGTCTTATGCCCCTCGAATATAAGTTGCTATCAAACATGACATCCATATGGCTACTAGTTAGCCACATGTAATTGCTAACCCTATACTATCTAGTGTTTACCATGGCTTTGTAACATCTAAAACATATAATGAAGAAGGTAACATCTTAACACAAAGCCCGTTTTAAGTTTATTAATGGGTTGTTCAACAAGCTCAAGGGTTACACAAATGCCTAGGTAGCGAATTCCTACTGGAAGAAGAGTAACCTGTTGAGGGAGTATCTGCCGGGTATTATCTTTCCCGCTCCTGGTATACGTATAGAGTAGTCATGCATTAATAAATAGGGCTGCAATGTCTCTTTGCATTAATGAGACACGGACTAGGATCTTAAAAAAGTATTTTGGATCACGAAGAAACCGAAGGTCCGTGAAAGTTACCAAACATAATTCGTGGATAACAAGAAAAACAATGATGATATAAGGTTGATACAAGGGATATGTCATAGGATCAAGAATTCTGTAAGTTACTATTTACAACCACCGTTAAAAGGAACTGCATTGAATGCTTATAAGGATTTCATGAATGTTCATGTATTTACTTTTCCAATCATATATCATAAACACTAATCCTTATTCTCATGCCTATGTATGGTCACAAATCCACCCTTTAGGCTCCTTTTGTGGTCCTTTTGTGCAGAGTAATGGTTGTTTGTTTTGTTAGCAATAGATCTAAAGATACCTTTGGAGATAATCCAGTGAAGCATTTACTTCTATTTAGAGTAGATGAAGTTTTTGGCTTTGACATACAAAATACAATGTTTGTATGGTCAGTTTGGGTTGTTATAGTTATATTTAATCAATAATTCTTTAAGGTATAGTGTAACTACATATTTATTAGTTATTCTAGGTTTGATTACACTTCAAAAGTCAAAATTTTTGTAACTAAATATGCTGATATCTAGTGGTCTCTTCATCAAATAAAAATTGTAATGACTGACTAGCTAGTAGTATGTCTCAAATGTCCACTTTCGGTTTGATGACTTTTAGCCAAAACAAAATTAGTTATCTAATTTATGGTATCAAATTGGCAACCTTATAATTATTTAAGCCGTGGTTTTTATAATTTAATATGGTATGATGATCACGAATCAATATTTTAGTGTTTAATTTATCTAAATGCTTGACTTTACATCGTGATTATTGTGGAACAACTTGACTTTGTTTATGTGTTGATTCATAGGTTTTTGGAGCTCAAAGAAGCATAATTTGAGGCAAAATATGCAAAACATGAAAGTTGAAGGACTGAAGATGTAAATATCAAAAAAAAAAAAAAAAGGAGGTGAAGAAAGAGACCCGGCGTATGATACTCCAGATTTGGGCGTATCATACGCCGGCGGCGTATCATACGCCGGCGGCGTATCATACTCCGGGGGCGTATCAGCAACGTACAAAATGGCGTATTTGAAGAAGAAAACAAAGAGTTGGGTGTATGAAACCAATGGGAGGCGTATGATACGCCGGGGAGGGGGCGTGCCATACGCCAGTTACTAACAAACCCCCGGATTTTATGGAACTTCAAGTTTATTTAAACATATCTAACCCCAATTCGAATAACAACTCTTCTCAACAGAAAATTAGTGTTTTCAAGGAGATTTTGGTGCTTCCAAGCTTCTCAACTCATTCCAATCCACCATTAATTATCATTCAATTCAGTTCAAGTTTTAAGAATTCGAGAAGATGATCGGCTAAGTCTTTTGTCATTGCTTTCGGGAGAATCGATTATGTTAAGTAAGACTTTTTAGGTGTTTCTATTAGGGTTTGTTGAGCAATGATCATTGAATGTAATTTGATCTTTTGATTAAGTTAAGAGATTCATTTATAAATAAAGTTTTTTGTTGAAATTATCAATTTTCGGTTTTCTTGCATCGTGAACTCAATTAAATTGAGAAGTAACTTGATATAAACGGATTAGTAACCTTGTGAATGAACGAGTCTTAAAAGTTTGATCCTTTGTTATTACACTAATCAAAAAGTTGAAGTCATTATAATTAGGTTTTGGCAAAACCCTAGTTTGAGCATATAAATTGTTGACCTTGCATAACTGAGGATCCGGAAGTGATCGTTTTTCATTATTTAAGTAATTTCGTTTAAAAGTTTCTTGCTTTATGCACGTGTGCTCATTAATTAATTCAAAGTTTTAATTTTTAATTATAAAATTTGTGTCTTTAAGTAATCGAGTCATTTTGTTAAACACTTTTCACATATTTCTTGTGGAGACGGCCTTACTTATCCTTACGCAATAAAGGTAGCTAACACCAATATATTAACTTGTTTTTTATCGAGTCTCGACAACCAGATCATATGACTATCTCACTAAATCATGTATATGCTTTTCAGATTGATGTATTTCTTTGGTATTCATAAAAGTTCAGTCGAACAATTTAAAGAAAACTACAATAACAAACATGCATAACCTGTTATAAAAATAACGCTCTAGGGTATTTATTCAAAAAGAAAAAAAAGTGTGTAACACAAACGGTTGGATTGTTATATTAGTAGGAATATATTAAGTAGCAAGTCTAGCAAAAACAACTCAATTACTACCCACGACTAAGTTATAAAACGAAATAGGGTGGGTTACTCGAATTGATTGAAGAAATTGGGATTGATCGAGTTGTGGCATATGGTGGTTGTGTGCTGGCGTTTTTCTACGACAAGAGCCAAGGAATGGGACTGGGTTAATCGCTAAGAATCACTGCATACCAGTAGTCAACGTAAAACCACCAGTCATCGGAGTAGACGATGAGAGTAAAGGGTACGATGAGTTTTATTTATATTTTTATATTAATTGTTTTTTAATTACATTATAAAAACAGTTAACTTTTTTCATTTACTACATTTAATAAAAGATTTTACATTCTGATTTATTATATTGTACTTTAGCTTGATATCACCTTGTACCCTTTGCATGCTATCATTATGTTTGATATCACCTGACCACTGTCACTAAGTGTTGATTCTTGAACATTATATATGGTATGTAGATGACTTATGAAATATGTATATATGTACTTCTTTAATGTGTTTAATATATGGATGGCATATGGTTCGTATATATTATTATCCACTGTGTTTCTTGTCATCTAATGTATATTATCCACTTGCTATGTGCTAAGTATTGAGCTATAGTCGTTGACTGCTCATTTTCTATTTTGTGGTACATCATTTGCTTGTGATGATCTACTCTATGATGATTATACATGGTGTCATGGTGTTGGATATATGTTTCTTTGATTGCTTTAGAGTCAGGAGGTCTTTTTGGAAGCAGCCTTTCTATCTAGACAGGTAGGTAAGGCTTGCTTGCATCCTACCCTCCTCAAACCTTATCCGAAGTCGTTATCTTAACCGTAAGGAGGGTGATGCCGAAGGCAGGGCTAGTGACTGGAGTGAAGTCATAACAAGGTAGTCGTACCGGAAGGTGCGGCTGGATCACCTCCTTTTCAGGGAAAGCTAATGCTTGTTGGGTATTTTGGTTTGACACTGCTTCACACTCAAAAAGAAGGGAGCCACGTCTAAGTTAAACTTAGATATGGAAGTCTTCTTTTATTTCTCGATAGTGAAGTAAGACCAAGCTCATGAGCTAATTATCTCAAGTCGGAACAAGTTGATAGGATCCCCTTTTTTATGTCCCCATGCCGCCTGTGTGGTGACATGGGGCCGAAAAAAGGAAAGAGAGGGATGGGGTTTCTCTCGCTTTTGGCATAGTGGGCACCCGGTGGGGGGCTCGCACGACGGGCTATTAGCTCAGTGGTAGAGCGCACCCTTGATAATTACGTCGTTGTGCCTGGGCTGTGAGGGCTATCAGAAAAAGGGGCCCTCTTGATCACCTAAAGAGATTTTTAGGCGAAATTGGCATAATTATTACCGTGAGGATTGAGCTGCCAAAAGAGATTATCCTCCTTATAAAAGTACTATGTGGCTTAACTATTAATGAGATTTACTGAGTATGGTTATGGTACCTTAGCTAAAAAGACTAACACACTCTTTAAGTTATCTGAACAAACAAATACAATTATTTAAGTGAATACAAAAAAATAATAATAAAACCACATTGTCTCAGAAAAAAAAAAAACTAAATATTGAAATAGTTTTTTTAATGACGACTCATGCAATTATCTAGTCTTACTTTTAAAAAACAATAACTTTATAATCTACGATCTGTTAGGATTTAAACCATTTAATAATATTTAAAGACTTCAAGTTACATTTGCAAAGGCACAAGGACTAGAATTGTATTAATTTTAATAAAAATCATAGAATACCAAAATATACTTAAAAGTTAATTAAGCAAAACACAATCATATATAAAAGTCAACTTAAAATGATTAAATGCTGAAGTAAAATATATATAAAAAACAACATAGTCTAAATTCCTTTGGCCCGATATAGTTTTCTCCTAAAAATGAGTCTAAACCGTAAACTAAATCGTTCGGTATAAAACCGAAAACCGATAATAAAACTGGACCAATGACTACTTAAACGGTTTGTTTGTTTCATATCAAACCATGGGTACCCACTACCATGCAACTAATATTTTTGTAAAATACATAATTTTCAAACGTTCACATGCATAATAGCAATGGAAGAATAATAGGTATGTTTTGAAATAAGTAAAGTAGCAATGAAGCAAGCTTGAGGATAAAACCACAGTGATGTAGTAGTAATAAATCAAAGAGCAAGGGTACCTAGTCTAAGTAGTAGTTGTTATTATTTTTAACGAACTTGTTGGAGTTTTGGTTGTGCTTCAGCTACTCTATTAAAGTGTAAGGGGATTTTATGTCATTTTCTCATTATGTAGGGTTGAAAAGAACAATAAGTTGTTAGTGTTAGTTCCGATTAATGAGTTAGTTATATGAAGTTCTTGTGTAGTCAAGATACAGATTCTCATGAGTTTTTCTTCTTGTAATTCTCAAGATATTTCTTCACGAATAAGACTAATCCATTGTGTTCTTACTTCTGATTTGTATTTGTTATTCATTGATTGAATTGATCTGGTGTTAGTATTCGAACAATTGGTATCAGAGCTACGGCTCGAATCAATTCAAGTTCTCTATGAATAGGTTGATAATCGTGCGCACACGAAATTGATTAAGGTACGAGATGGTGACCACGAAGTTTGATTTGGAGAAGTTTGATGGCAAAAACGACTTTAGTCTGTGGAGGTTGAAGATGAGAGCACTCTTGGTTCATCAAGGCTTGGTTGATGCCCTAAAAGGGGAAAATGGTTTGCCTGAGAACTTGACTGACAAAGAGAAGAAAGATCTCATTGAAAAGGCACCCAGTGCGATAATTATGAGTCTCGGTGATAGAGTTCTCAGGGAAGTTTCGAAAGAAACGACTGCTGCTGCAGTTTGGGCCAAGCTAGAAGGCCTATACATGACGAAGTCTCTTGCAAACAGGTTGTATCTGAAGAAAAGGTTGTATACTTTTCAGTAGGTTCATGGTAAGTCCCTTCAGGATCATAAAATGAATTCAATAAACTGAATCTTGATCTTGAAAACATTAATGTGGAGCTTGAGGATGAAGATAAGGCAATTATCTTCTTGTCATCATTGCCTCATATGTATGAACATTTCATTGACACTTTGATGTTTGGGCGAGATACATTGTCCATGGATGAAGTCACGGCTGCAATGAATTCAAAGGAGTTGCAAAAGAAGTCAGCGATCAAAGACGAATCAGCAGAAGGCTTAGTTGTTAGGGGAAGACCCGAATCAAGGAATTAAAAGTTTTGATCAGGGACTAGATCTAAGTCAAGAACAAAGAGAAGGTGCTTTGTTTGTCAGCCCGAGAAGCACCTCAAAAAGGACTGTCCAAGAAGATTTAAAAGGAAGAAAAGAGAGTACAGTCAAGCGAAGAATACTGGTGGTCATTCCCCGAATGCTGGGTCTAAAGGATATGATAGTTCGGATGTGTTAGTAATGTCAAATCACTTAATAGTGATGACTGGATATTGGACTCCGGATGTTCTTATCACATGACACCCAAGAGGGAATACTTTTAGGAGTTAAAGGAATGTAATCTTAGAGTGGTGCAACTAGGTGATGACAGGCCGTGTAGTATCTAGGGGCTGGGAACTATGGTGCTAAAGTTAGCAAATGGAAATGAGGCTACTCTTTCAGAAATGAGGTTTATCCCTAGCTTAAAGAGAAACTTGATCTCTCTTGGTAAGTTTGAAGGAAGTGGTCATGTTGTGAATATAAAGAATAGGAAGGCAAAGGTAGTTAAAGGCTCTATGTGTTTGTTAAATGGCACAAGGAAAAGTAACAATACTTATGTGCTAGATGGGAAGGTAGACATAGGAGCCATAAATGATGCTGAAGTTCAAAAGGCATCTGGAGCCTTGATGTGGAATAAGAGGCTTGTTCACATAAGCACTCAGGGGTTAAAAGAATTAAACAAGCAACAGCTGTTGGGGAACTTAGAGTCATGTGATACTGGGTTCTGTGAAAATTGTATAATAGGAAAGGCACATAGAGTGAGAATTCATTCCACAAAGGGACCACTAGATTATATGCATGCAGACCTATGGGGCCTGCTAGAACTCAATTATTGGGAGGTGCAAGATATTTTTTTATCTCTTATAAAGACTATTCTCGAAGGGTGTGGGTGTTCAGCTTAAATCACAAGGATGAGACATTTGAGAGATTCAAGGAATGGAAAGTACTGGTTGAAAATCAATCTAGGAGAAAGGTAAAAAGGCTGAGAACTGATAATGGTTTAGAGTTCTGCAATGCTGTGTTCAATCAGTATTGCAAGAGTCATGGCATTGCAAGGCATCTCTCTGTGGTGGGCACTCCACAGCAAAATGGCCTAGAAGAGAGAATGAATAAAACCCTACTCACCAAGTTGAGATGTTTGTTAATTGAGTCTGGGATGCCTAAGCAGTTTTGGGCTGAAGCATTGAATACAACAGCACTCTGGTAAACATGTCTCCCTCTTATGCCATTAGAATGAAGACCCCATTTGAAGTGTGGTCAGGAAGTCCTACTGACTATAGTAGGTTAAGAGTGTTTGGGTCACTTGCTTATGCTCATATGAATAAAGGAAAGCTAGAACCCAAGGTTGTGAAATATGTGGTTCTAGGACATCCTGAAGGTGTTAAGGGATATAGATTGTGGAGAATGGATGGTGGTAGTCCTAAAGTGATTGTTAGTAGAGATATGGTGTTCAATGAGGATGTGAAATATAAAGACCTTGTTACCGGAACCAATAAGAGGTTTGAGGTACTTGAGGATAAGGTTCAGGTTGAAGTGGAGCAGGGTACTAGTCAAGCACCTGGTGATATAGAGGGTGATTGAATTAGAAAGAGTTCTCATGATATAGGTCCTACATATAGCATTGCCAAAGACAGGCCTAGAAGACAGGTTGTGCCCCCTGCAAGGTTTAGAGCAGGAGATAATCTTACAGCTTTTGTCTTTAATGCTGCTACAGTTGAAAGCAATTGTGAGCCTATCTCTTATGAAGAGACTGTGAGTTCGAATGAGAAGGATAAATGGATGCATGCTATGTTGGAGGAGATGGAGTCTCTAAAAAGAAATCACACTTGGGTGTTAGTTGATAAACCCAAAGACCAAAAGTTAGTAAGTTGTAAATGGCTATATAAGATCAAAGAAGGGTTGCATAGTGAAGAGTCAACTAGGTATAAGGCTAGGTTGGTTGCTAAAGGATTTACTCAACAAGAGGGGGTGGATTATAATGAAATTTTCTCACCTGTTGTCAAGCACTCTTCCATTTGTATTATACTGGCATTCACTGTTATACATGATTTAGAGTTTGAGCAACTTGATGTAAAAACTGCATTTTTACATGGCAGTTTAGAGGAAAAGATATACATGAAACAACCAATTGGCTTTGAGGTTAAAGGTCAAGAGCAGAAAGTGTGTCTATTACAGAGGTCACTTTATGGTTTAAAACAATCACCCAGACAGTGGAATAAGACGTTTCATGAGTATGTAGTCTCTCAAGGTTTTGTTAGAAGTTCTTATGATGCTTGTGTCTATTTCAGGGAGACTATGACTGGTGGGTATGTGTATCTTTTTTTATATGTTGATGATATGCTAGTTGCTAGCAAAGATAAGTCTGATATTGAGGCAACAAAGGCTATGTTAATGGAAGAGTTTGATATGAAGGATCTAGGTGAGGCCAGAAAGATCTTAGGTATGGATATTACCAGAGATAGGAAATCGGGCATGTTGAGGTTGTCTCAAACCAGCTATGTTGAGAAGGTGCTGTCTAATTTCTATATGAGTCAATATAAACCTGTTGTAACACCTTTGGCTTCGCACTTCAAGTTGTCCTTAAAAGACTGTCCACAGTCAACTGAAGAAGAAAAGTATATGCTTAATGTTCCATATGCAAGAGCTGTGGGGAGCCTTATGTATCTAATGGTGTGTACCAGGCCAGACATTGGTTATGTAGTTAGTGTTGTAAATAGGTATTTGTGTAGACCTGGAAAGAGGCACTGGGAAGTTGTCAAATGGGTGCTCAGGTATCTAAATGGAACAAGGAAGGTTGGATTGGTGTTTGGAAAATCAGCATGATCCTGAGTATACTATTGCAGGATATGTGGATGCAGATTATGCTAAAGCCCCGGATAAAGGCCGATCTGTTACTGGTTATGGATTTATTGTTTGTGGTAGTTTGGTTAGTTGGAAGTCTACATTGCAACATGTAGTTACATTATCCTCAACAGAGGCTGAATATGTTGCACTTACTGAAGTAGTTAATGAAGCCTTGTGGCTTAAAGGGTTTGTGACTGAATTAGGTGTTTGGGTCTAAGAGGTTTGGTGTGACAATCAGGGTGCCATTCAGTTGTCAAAGAATCCAATACATCATAAGAGAACCAAGCATGTTGATGTTAGACTGCATTTTATTAGGGAGGTGGTGAACTTTGGAAAGGTCAGGGTTGTGTATGTTGGTACTCAAGATAATGCAACTGATATGTTAACCAAGTCATTAGGTGGTTCCAAGTTTCTTCATTGTTTACAGTTGCTTGGTATTGGGTAGCTTTGCACAAAGGTGGAGTTTGTTGGAGTTTTGGTTGTGCTTCAGCTACTCTATTAAAGTGTAAAGGGATTTTATGTCAATTTCTCATTGTGTAGGGCAGAAAAGGACAATAAGTTGTTAGTATTAGTTCTGATTAATGAGTTAGTTATATGAAGTTCTTGTGTAGTCAAGATACTGATTCTCATGAGTTTTTCTTCTGGTAATTCTCAAGATATTTCTTCATGAATAAGACTAATCCATTGTGTTCTTACTTTTGATTCGTATTTGTCGTTCATTGGTTGAATTGATCTGGTGTTAGTATTCATGTTAACATATCTGTACTACTTTACTTTAATCCACACAAAACTAATTACATCAAACCATCAAAGGCTAGACTTAAACGGTAACCTCAAGTGGAGTTTCATGACTCTAACTAGGGGTGTACAATATTTCGATTATCGGTTTATTTGGTTATGGAATTTTTTTAGCCTTATCCGTTAACCAAACCAAACCAAAACGAGAAAATGCTAACTGAACCAAATTCAACCAATTAAACCAAATTCAGACTTTACATTTAGCTGAACCTATCTAGCCAAACTAGCCAAACTGAAAGCAACATTATGTAAAACCGATAACAAAAAAGACCGAGTTTACAATCTGGATACAGTTAAAAGGTTTAATACTGAAACGAAAAACCTAATTCACAATTCTATTCGATTTTTTTATATATGTGTTTTCTGTTATTTCAGTTTTCGGTTTTCGAAGCTAATCCTAAATTGGACCCAACCCCACAATTTCTTCTCTAACGTTGCGTAACTCATCACCACAAATCAGTTGCCGGCATCGTCTTCTGAGTAGATTCTTAATATTCATACTTAAAACCGATCAAAATTTAACTCCGTGATTGATTCGACACTTTAGTTGAGAGAACAACAATGAATCCTCTCATGTGGCACAAAGTTGCTGCAATATCTGGTAAACTTTTCTTTATTAGTGTTTGTATCAGGGCAAAACCATTCGATCTTACTCAAACCCATTGTTGAATTCTTCAAACAACAGGAATGGCAGCTCTTGGATTAGGCACGTATGGGGCTCATGGGTTCAAACCCACCAATCCTTCATACAAAGAGGTGAGTGAATGTCGGTCGAATCGTTTTATGATCTGATTGATTTGTGTCTAAAATGTACCAAATGAAACCCTAGTTTTAGTTCGAGTGTGTGTATTGTCTGATTGATAGGTTTGGAACACTGCATCACTTTATCATTTGGTTCATACAGCTGCATTGGTTGGTGCTCCTCTAGCTAAAAACCCCAATATTGTAAGCTCTTTCAATTCCTCCTCTGATTTGTGCTTTTATTTATTGGGATGTGTAGTTCAAAAGATTCAAAATGAGATAATCAAATGATTAATATAGTTGCTGGAGGCTGCAAACATGGGTACCTTGTTTGATTAATATGCTAGACTGTTGTAGTATGCATTGATATCATCTAGAATATTATGTAATTATTAAAAGGAACGGTTGCAAATGGAGATTTTTGTAACTATTTTTGGGATAAAGGTCAGGTCTGTGAGCAAAACTAAACATTGAGCAAATAGTTCGTGAGCAGTTTGGTGGGAAGTTCGTTTAATAGTCGAACATATATGAACAAAAAATTGTTGGATTAATTATACGAATGAACTCGGGCAGAGGCAGTGTTCGTTCAACTATGTTTGTGAACATTTGGTAATGTGTTTGTGTATGTTTGTTTATGTTCGTTCGTGTACGTTTGTTCATTAAAGATTTTAGGTTGTTAGAAACATTTAAAAACCTTATCAACTATCTATTCACGCCCGTCTCCCTTTTCCTTTAGTCAAGATTTAAAACACCACTTTCTTCGGCTCTTCCTTCTTCATTCATCATTTAAGTCTCATCATTAATCGATGCTTGCCTAAATCACGATTAGGGCTTCAATCGCAACTTTCCAAGTGTTTATTCTTGCTCTGCTATTCACCAAGGCACCAAGTGCTTGTGCAGTTGTGCTTGATCTCATCTTATATCCTGAACCAAGCTTTATATTTTATTGAACCCAATTTTCTGACTTGATATCTTTGTTCATCGGTGCTGCTTTCCATCTTTCTGGATTATAGTTACTAAATATTATAGGCTTTAAAAGAAAAGAAAGAGACAAATTCATTGCTCACTGTGATTGGGGGGTTAGTAACAATCAGTTTTGACTATTTGAAATTTGAATCTTGTTATTTAGGGTGAAACATAAGAACATAACATAGTGAGATTTATCTGATTTTTATCTTGTTCGTTTGTGTTTGTTAGTGCTCGTTTTAGAATACAAATCGACATGACTAATTCTTTTCCTTAACAAACAAACATGAACACAAAGTTTTGTTCGGTTATATGTTCGTGAACCTTTTGTTTGTTCGTTAAGATCTCAACGAATGAACCTGAACAAGGGCACGTTTGTGTTCATTTGGTCCGTTTACAACCCTAATGTATGCAATATCATAACACTAAAACCTTATGAAAAACAAATGTAATAATGTGAAAATGCCGCCGTCTTCATTGATAGGAAGTCACATTCTTGTTAATCTGTTATGTGTCCTCATATAAAATGATTTCATTTTGTCATCTATTTTTGAAAAATCTGAATATGCACAATTGCACGGAAGTAGTGTTGTAACGCTCATCGTTTCATTTATTTTGTGATTTGTAGTTTGGAGGGCTTTTGACAACTGGAATCATTGCCTTCTCTGGGACGTAAGATGTGCTTTTGAGCTCTTATTTATGTATGTTATTGTAGTCGTTTGAATGTGTTACATAGGACACTTACTTTGGTTTTAAACTTGGAACTACCTAGTTGAAATACAACTATTTTATCACTGAGCACTGGGATAGATAACATTACTAGTAATCAATTCATGTTCTTTGTTTTGGCAGAAATCCTTAGTTCCGGACAGTTAACCATGTCATATATCTCCATTTGCTATACTATATTTATCAATTGATTCAATGCTATAACATCTGTTTTGTGATCCCTTTACTTTGTTATTTGGTCATTGTTTCTTAACTTGTTTATAAAAATCCTTGTTGTCAAAGATGAAACATTTGGTATTTCATATTGCAGGTGTTATGCGGTGGCGTTCCTTGAAGACAGAACGTATGCTAAAGTGGCCCCACTTGGTGGGTTTGCATTTATTGCCGCCTGGGGAAGCTTGCTGTTCTAGAGCAGCTTTCCCCTGAAGATGAATGGGGCTAGAAATAGTGTGATAATGCCCCTGCTGGTTTTAATGGGTATTAAAAATTCCTCAAGATGCTTTATGAGGGAATTTTTACTTGTATTATGACTACAAAAACTAAAGAGACAAGGGTCAATCATTATAGCTTATGTTTATCAGTTTGAAGAAGAATGAAAGTCTCATCTCTTAAGCATTTTCATGTTGGGGAATAAAAATCTTTGTTTAACATAACTCCTCTTGTTTTTTTCTCTTTCATGTGTTCTATTTCTATAGCTACCGTGTTGATTGATATGCAGTACGGTTATCGGGTTACAGAAGCATCAAGTGGCTCATTTAGCAGGTACTTTCTTTTGGTTGCTATTTTAATTGCATTTTTTTTCGTTTGCTATGTTACTTTACATGACCCCCTGCCTTGTGAGTTTGTAGAAATATGTTGAAATGTTCATTAGTTGACAGATTAAAGTTTGGGAAGAACTAACAACTTTCCAACTTATAGATTGCTATTAGACAAAGATTCTTTAAATAACTTTGGTAAATGAATCAAGAAAGCGAACAATTAAACATCTGTATGCAACTTGTGTGTCACAACTTGTTGTCCCAACTGCATCAAGGAGTATAATCATAGTGGCATGAACCATAACCTGTGGGAATAACCAAACATTCAATCAAAAGAACAAAAGTAATTATCAATACAACCTGTAAAGATAAAACATGCATGTGAACTCCAATGGTTTGTTTTCTTGCTATTTTTATAAGAAAAATGTCAAATTGATGGAGGAAAGGTAAAGAAAAAATGGAATTTGAATAAAGTAGTAAAAATAATAGGCTACTAGAAGAACATGGGTGACCTACTGACCTCTGTAGATTTGTATAAAGTTCCACAAGAGGATTATACTAAAGTACTAAACCTAAAATCCATTATAAATACAAAATTTTTGTTTGATTACTTAAACACATGGGTGTGATGGCGTATTTTTCGTAATCCTAATGTTTACATCTATTTTAAAAGTTCGGAATACATATATGTAAATGAATTAAGAGAAATGTGCTTTACTAGGATCTTTTTCGGTAGTAATGGCAGCACTATTGAAGTAGCAAGAGGCACCATTATGCTTGAACTTTTGGTAATAAGCATTGAAGGCATATGAAGCATGATCTTTTAATGTATTTGGGAAATAACAAGGTTGATTTTCTTGAATTTTGCTGCAATCTGCACCCCCTTCACCACATGTGTAGTCTATAGCTGCCTGTAGTTCTGCATCTGATGCCTGTACATCTGCTATGCACCATTGCTCGAATTCCCCATCTGCAATTTACCAACATTCAACTTACAAATAAAAGAAACCTACAGTTACTTGACTGACAAAACCAGAAGGTCTGTCTTTAATTGTTTATACAATATATGAATCTATATTCTGCGGTCTATTGCTCTTGCAGGATTAGTAGGGCCGCCGATATTTAAATCTTTTTTTTTTCTTTTCGACGTTTGCGATACTTCACTTAGCTCTCGCTTTGCACAGGGACTAGATCGCTTCGGTTCGCGGTCTTGAACCTCAAGGTCACAAACCAACAAAGTTACTAGTTGCTTCAATATGTATATGTACGTATGTATGGTTTTGTTGGTATAACATCATATGGATTGGATTAAAATGCACATGGGCATTGTGGAAGATGGAATAAGAAGCTGAAACTAGCAGGTTTTTGAGATTGATGAATACAATATCTTATTATATGTATATCTAGTATTAGCATACACATGTATGTCTTTAAAACACCAACATCAACACCTAATAACAAAGAAATTTATGAAAATTAGATCTGAATTCGGTTACTTACTAGATTTTAGTGGGGATATCACCACAAGAAGCAGAACTGGGAGCAAAATCCTTAGCAGCAAAGGTGACATTTTTGTTTTAATTGTTAGAGAGAGAAAAGGGTAGAGAGAGAGGAATGAAAGATACATATGGGGTGTATATATATGACAAGAGTTATGAACATGATGAACCAAGATCCATACATTGCTGTATTTTGTGTTGGATCATGTGGAATGTGTCTCATTGTCCACATGGGAAGTTTCCTTATTGGTGCCATGAACCTGCACCAATCATTTCCACAGGCTAGTTGGCTCGTCCCCCGAGATCCGGAGTTGATAGTACGAGTTTTAATGCATAAACTGCAAGTTGTCTAGGCTTCGTGTATTTGTTAACGAAACAAATAACAAACCACAATGAACTATGTTCCTTGAACTTAGACCATATGTCAACCTTGATTCTGAAAGACCATCAAATAGTTGCTTACAAAATTTCTTTTTAACATAATTAATCTTTTAAGTCATAAATGTAGCCATATATATGTATATCATTTTTAAATCTGAAATTGATTGTTTTTACTTTTGACTTGTAAAGTTAAAAAGTCAAAAAGTAGGTTTTGGTTAGCGTGTGGATGTTGAAGCCTTTTTGAAATATAAAACAGGATGAAAGTCATAGTTGTTACTTGTTACAAACCCACATTCACTTAAAATAAAGGAAAATACAGAATAAAGTAAAGAATAACTCTTATATTTCGTGAAGGTAAATAGGTAATATGTGTATATACGCATGATGTTGATAGGATCATTATATGCTTGGCCTTTATTTTTTGTCTCAACACCAGTTTTTAAATGAGAAAGGTAGACTTTTGTCACATGTGCTTACAAATTATTATTCAATGATGGACCCATCACCTTCAATTTTATTAAAAGTAGCCAGATGTCTTTAAAATTGGAGTAAAATATATGTTGATGTTACTGTAATGATGTTATTTTATCCTTTAGCTTTATAGAAATTACATTTACAGCCGTAAATGCTCACTCCTCAGTCATCAGTAACAATTAATACTAATGACCCCGTCTCTATTCTTCTTCCCACCCACTCTTTTTATTTTCTTGCTCATGATTTTCTTAAAAAAACACTTGCCATTTTATAAAAGAAATAATATGAAAATGAAAAGAAACAGATGTGATTATATACGTAAAGAATCCAATACAATTTACAAATCCTACTGCACACCTCTTTTACCCTCCAACTTTCTTTCAAACCTTTTACCGCCAAAAATGCAACTACAACTATCAATCACAATATGAAACAAGGCTTCACTATAAACATGTACACACAACTCATGTCAGATTTCTACGAACGGTCGATGCAAAGTTCTCATGATTCTGTGTCGATTTGCTAATCCGCGTATGGGCAGATGCACGAGGCCACAAGGAGTTTACAATGCTGATCTTATTAGCCACAGAGATTTAGTGCTGATCCAATGCTCATCACCACTGAAAAGTACAAAACAAAAATTTTAAGCTCAAAATATCATAACAAATCTTGAAATCAATTCAAGATTGTTTTGGCGCACATACGAAATGAATGATTAAATAAAAAAGTAAGAATCTTTTCTAAAAAAGATGGTCTTGATGCAAAAATTAGATTATGTAAACAAGTTACCAGGGCAAGAGCATCGATGTACACGATGATGTTGTGTCAATGGCTATGGTGCAACCCACTATGCTTGACCATGAGAAGATATCGAAAAAGCAAGCTCTGGTTGAGTCAATGCTCGTGCTGCTGTTCTCAAGGGAGCCAACTGACAGCTATAGGACCAGACTGTTAGACCTAACTAACCACAGGTTAACTAAGTCAGTTGGTGCAGCCCACTCTAGTGGACCGTTAGACCATTAACCAGATTTAAAAAAGCAAGCTGCAGCCGAGTACAGTTGTTCTTCCTCAAACGGCTTTGAGACATACCCATCCATTCCACACTTCATGCATTCTTCATCTGTAGCCTGAATCACATCTGCTGTCATTGCTAAAATAGGCGTATGCCAATGACCCGCGTTTCCAAACATTTCAATTGGTACTTCTCCAGATTTGATTTGTTCATTAATCATGCTCTCTAGCCTTCGAATTTGTCTAGTAGCTTCAAATCTAAACACAACACCAAAATTGAATGCCATTAACATAACAAAAAAGAGTGTTTTAGACATTTAACTATTAAGAAAAAGGGAGGGTTTTTTACCCGTCCATTTCAGGCATTTGGAGATCCATGAAACAGGCATGAAACAAGTGAGGTGGTTTAAGCTTCTCTAAAGCGGCTTTTCCACTATCTACACAAGTGACAATAGCTCCATATTTCTTTAAAGCGCCTTCTGCAACTCGTCTATTGACAATATTATCGTCAACAACTAAGATTCTTTTATCACGTAATAAGGTCCCGAGAGTTGATGGTTTTCTTATTGGTAACATGCTTGTGTTTCCCACAGCAATTGTTTCTTGAAAGCAAGAAATCAAGACACTTAATCTTAGAGGCTTTGGCACAAAAGTTACGTCCAAGTTAGCTGATTGAATCTCATCTAGTGTAGTAGGGCTCATAGAGTTAGCCAACATGAATAGTTTCGTGCTACTATTAAGGCCACGAAGAAATGCAAGACAACTCTCCGTATCCCAAACTTCTTGGTCAACAAGAACCATTGCAAAAGCCGTATCACTACACCCAAAAAATAACAATGGTTAGTGATGTCAGAAACAAAATGTGGTGTTACTTACGAATGATTTGATTCAGGTTATGTTTTATTTCTAATGGGCCAAACAGGTGAAGTAAGACAAACTAAAGAAAATGGGTCAAATGGGTTGAACATTAGGTCAAGTTGACGAAAGCCCAGAAATGTACTTTTAACGTATAAAACCTCTTTAATCATTTATAATATATTCAAAAGGTTATATACTGTCGAAAAGATATGATATTTTAATCATATGTTATGCTGTAATTGTTCACAAAAAGTTAGATAAAATGTGTAATCGGTCGACCAAACCTGACCCAATCCGTTTCAGCTTGTATTAAAACCAACCCATTTCAACCCAACAATTTTGATTTTTGACCCATCACCCAACCCGATAAATCCCTCCATCTTGCCAGCTTTTAAAATAACTTACATTGTTGATTGGTAAGATTGTGCAGAAACAAAATCAGATGTGATCTCAACTGATATTCCCATTCTTTCAAGATGGTATCTTGTGACTTCTGCTCTGATGCTTTTCTGATCAATGACCAACGCCCTTAATCCCTTAAATACTGATGTGTCTGGATGATACTGTTGCAATACCGTATCAAGAGAGCATGTTTCTTTTTTCATGAAAACAGCTGTAAAAGAGAAAGTACTCCCAATACCCGGTTCACTAACAAACCCAATCTCACCATTCATAAGACCTACCAATCGCTTGCTAATGCTCAACCCAATCCCCGTCCCACCATAAGTTCTTGATGTCGAACTGTCAGCCTGCATAAAAGGTGTGAATATACTGCTTTGTGCCTTTTTAGGGATCCCCACGCCTGTATCTTCAACAGTCACTAGTATTCTAATCTTTTCAGACGCGTTTAAATCTTTGCCACTTAATTTCTCAAAGTTTTCCCAACTTTTCTTCCTATCGACCACAGGAAGCCCACTTAAAGTATTACACGCTACATTTGACTTTGACCCATTCAAGATTTTCATGTCATTTTCATGTATCACTTCATCTGCTAGATGTACTGACACAAATATGTGCCCTCTATCATGTGTGAACTGCAAAAGAAACATATGTGAATGGACGAACAAAAAATAGAGTACTGTTTGTTGATTGTAAAAAGCTGCTTACTTTGAGTGAATTTTCAACTAGATTTGTGATTATCTGCCTGAAACGTCCTGGGTCTCCAACAACAACTTCAGGAAGTTGACTAGAGACATAAACCGCCAACTTCTCATCCACAAGAACAAAATAAAATCTTTAGTTATATCAAATGTATTATAGCAATAGATTAAGAAACTAATAAATCAAACAGACAGTTAATTCGGTATCAACCTCGATTCCCTTTTCTTGAGATTTGGTTGACAATAATGATACCACATTATCAAGAATGGTGCGCAGTTCAAAAGGGACAGCCTCAAGCTCGAGCCTTCCAGATTCAATTTTCGCTTGATCAAGAACCTCGTTAATCAACTTTATTAGATCTTTACCACTGGCATGTGCAGTTTGTGCAAAATCCAATTGTTTTGCATCTAAATTTGTGTCCATAAGCATCTGCAGCATACCTGATACAGAAATCTTATCATATTAAACTCCCACATCATCTAATGGCAGCTATTGAACTATAAAGTCTACAAGTTACCTAAAACACCATTCATCGGGGTCCTGATTTCATGAGAAACCGTTGCAAGAAACTACAAAAGGAGATAAGTTTCATGATTATGGTCAGAATCACAACTGCGAGATGTGAAAAGAAAACAGTTACAAAAATGTTGTAAATCACCTGAGATTTTGCAACATCTGCAGCTTCAGCACGATGTTTGAGCTCCATCATCTTTCTATAATCACGCTCTACCGCTGCAATTCGGTTTATAGCTGCATAGAAGATATGACCAAGAAGAAAAGTGATAATAAGCACCCCACCGGATGCCAGTATTGCTGTCCAAGGTGGAGAAGGCCTCTGCTTAAACCTGTTAGAAAACAAACGCAGTTACAAAACTTTTAGTGGGACCAGTGTTCTTGAAATAAAAAGGCGAAAAGTTTATCAGATATATAACCTGCAGCGCATTTCATGCTTCCTAGAAGGATCACCAAAATCAAGACTGCTAATGTGAAGCAAACCCGTGTCTATTTCTTCAGGACCGTACATGTTAATGGCTGCAGAAACATTTGTTGTGTCATAAACATTTACAACAATTGTCTGTTTGCTTGCTAGCTGCTGTAGAAGCTTCTCAACTAGTGATGGGACATCATAAGATGCACCAAGGTATCTGTTACATTAACAAATATTTATTTATATCAAAATGAGGTAAATTTTGAACCAAAGATAAGCTGTAACATCATCAAACCTACCCCACAGTTGCCTTAATTCGCTGTTCTGGTGTAGCATCTTGACGAAGATGAGTGTTATAAACAGCAAAAGTAAGCACAACCCCTAAATGGTTTGATTTCAATAGCTTAAAAGGAGATGTCAAGACTCCTTTTCCAGATGCCCTTGCTCGCAAAATGTTTTCTCGGTCTTCCTAAATGGACAGTGAAAAATAATAGAAATGTAAGACAACCACAATAATAGATATGCTGTAAATATTTGTAATTTCAGTTATAATTGTATCTGTTTAACTAGCCAAGAATGAAGCAACCAAGAACACTAGAGGTGGAAAACGGGCGGGGCGGTAACAAGTCAAAATGAGTTTTTCCATTTGGTAACTTTTTAGCATGGGTTAAATTTACCCAAAACATAGACATCACATGACTAGCAACCCCATTTGACCTGTTTCCAAAAAAAGCTATTTTTATTTACCTCTTTGACCAGTTAAATAAAACAAAACCCAAACCGACCCATTCATAAGCAAACGAGTTGAAGTTGCCACCTACAAAAGTAGACCCTTTTGAACTTGATGAAGATAGATACCTTGCCAGACATCATATCAATAGAGACGATATGAGAAACAGTTTCTTGAGATAAGATAACTGGAGCATATTCATCTTGAATAGGTGAAGGTTCAAGATTCTCAGGGTCACAATCTTGAGCCAATGTTTGGTCTTGATCTTCAGTATCCATCTTCTTTATTGTCCATCCATGTTCTTTCTCAAATTTCTCCCTTTCAGAATGGCGCACCCTCAAAGCATATGCAACACCACTAGTTAAAGGCCTCTCAAAAGATGTTCTTTCCGTGTATTCCCCGAAAGTTTTCTGTAAAAACATTACATAAAGTTTCTTACTTTGAAACTTTTTGACAAAAGAAGACATTAGATAGATGGAAAATTTACTTGATCAATAGCAGGTGGTTGTTTTCCATGATAAAAAGTGGAGACGAGAATAGCAAGGGCATGAACATGATTCATGCTCACATTGAATTGATCTTGCAACATACGGGCCCGTTCATCACACATGCTTGCTAAAGTTTCTCTTCTTCTTAATTGAATACCATCGTTTAAGTACCAAAACAACCAAATTGATACAGTAACTCCAACTAACACAAAAAGAACTAAAAGCTTCCTCATCCACTTTCCAGCACTCCTCGAGGAGCTTTGTGTATGCTCTTTCTTCTTCATTTTCCCTTTACGATTCTTACACAAACAAGGAATCGGGGAACACAATGCAATTGTTAAAAGGGCCCATATGCATACCTTCAGAATACCATTATTATGCTCTCGTGCAAGTTTTTCATGTATCAATGGAGCTATATCGTCATGAACAGGGCATTGGCCCCACAATTCCTCATTTTGTGCACCATCTTGCACTTTGAGTGAACAAGTTATTTCATGTTTCGTGGACATTTTATCTCCAAATTGTTTGGAACATTTGAAGGCAGTTATCTGAAAGACACAGACAATTAATTAGAACACAACTGGCATCACATGTCTCTAAAGATTCTAAGATGACATATCTGTTTCTTGTCTTCTAATTCCATCAGACAATATGAATTAAACGGAATTACAAAGTCGACTATTAATTGGTTTTGGGCATTCCAAATGACCTGTAACCTAAATTCCAGCACTAACTACAGGTTGTGATTTCGTACTTCTAAATACTAAAAACAAAATAAACTACAAGTACAGAAGTTGTGCTTGAGAGTATTTCAATCATCCTAATCAAGTATACAAGACATTAACCATCACAAGAAAGCAAACTACTGTACTTGACACTTACTTTTCAAACAATTGGAGTTTAATTAACTAAATTTCTCCAGTTACAGTTTTTTCTCTAGATTCTACAAATTTTAGTTCTTTATTTGTGGCTTTACAAGTACAGTTGGTAAGATTGATTGAAATATATAAATCAAACAGTGAAAAGATAAAGTAAAACAAATAAGATGCAAAGCAAAACCTGATCTGATTCAAAGAATGAGGAAGCTAGCTCTTGAAGAAGGTCATTGCTGACATTAAATTGTTCAACCAAGACTAAAGATTTATCTTCACAAGTTCCAGTCATCTCCATCTTTTTCCTAAAAACACCACTAAACAATAACAAAACAAACCCAATTGCAACAATAAGAACCCACACAAAAAGGAGCAATCTTTTCAATTTCCAGCCACTATTAGATCCTCTTGCAGGCTCCTTGGTCTTCTTCATCTTTGTAACAGTACCATTTAACCCAGAAATCTTGCAATTCAAAGACATTATCGCAAACACCCACTTGTATATCTTGAGAAAAAGCCTTGAAAACTCAAGAACAGCAGGGAAAAACATGAAAAAGCAGGATCTTTATGGGGTACAGATCGATCTTGCAGCAAACCCAGCTCACAATTCAATGATAGAGCACAAACCTTTGGTAATTATCAAGAAACAGAGATTTGCAGGTCCAGTGAGATGATTACAAAGACACTTGATATCCTCAGCAAAAACCAATCAAAATAACATCTTGTGGGGGAAGAAAAGGTAAAGGTAAAAGGAATCATCGCAAATCACAAGCTGCTGTTTGAAACACTGGATTAGAATTGGGCAAAAAGAGGAAGAAATCATCAAGAATAAGACAAGAAATGAGGAGAAGGGAATATGAAGAATTAAGTAATTTTCCTATTATGCCTCACCAAAGGCTGTTGGAAGCATAAAGAGGCATCAAGAACAACCTTTTTTGAGAGAGATAGAGAGAGAGGAGAGAGAGAGAGGAGAGAGAGATGAGAGGATATGATATGATTATTAAGAGAAACTGGACAGCCAGTTGGGTTTTCACTGGAATCAATGACCAAGTGTTTTGTGATTAAAGATATGGGGAGAAAAGAGGCGCCTTTGCTTTTTTCTCTCTACAAATAACAATAAAAATAGGAATGTTTGTTTTAGATGTGGCTGGGGATATGATTATCTCATCATCTTGTAGTAGGATAACTAAATATCATCTTTTTGTGACTTTTGTAAAAGAAATAATGCTATGTTTACACTTTCTTGAATGTATCCTATCCAATTCTTATCTTTTTAAAATCTCTTTTATATATAGTTATGTTTTATAAATAACATTTTTATAAGCAAGACATTTCGTTGCTAAAACCCCCAGTATTCACAAGAAGCAAGGAGCTAATAGAAATGAGAATAGGATAAGGGATCTCAAGTGAGAGATCAATACAAAGAAACACCTAAAGTTACAAAGAGAACACCTAAGTTTACATCTTAGAAACAAAAGTAGGAAGCATTAATCTTTCTAGTATTTTAGGTTTCATTTGTTACATGTTAATACTTATTCTCATCTATAAGTCAAATCAATTGTGAGTCTCTAAAAAAGTGTTAAGAAGTCATAATGATTATAACGTTGACATATACGAGATAATAGACATGGTGTTGCTAGTTGACGGTGAATGAATTTTTAACCACAAGGTGCTAATGAGGGTGGCACACCATTAGAATCAGGCATTTGATGCTTGTTTGAGATCATAAAATGTGTTGTTGAGACATCATACATGCTTCCATTTTTCAGGATCAATGAATCTAGAGAATATATTACGTCTAATTCGTGAATAAGCCAATGGTGTGTGAGAGCAAGATTTAAAACACTTCAAAACTTGTTGGTTTGACTTGTTAATGGTTTTATCAAAGTCTAATCTATGTTGTTAATAACACCCACAAGACACCATCTTGCTTTATTTCTTTCTAAGCTTGGTTAATGGATGAGATATGTTAGGTTGATATTTTTAGAAATGGTGATTGTGGAGAATGATTTGGAGGGGTGGGTGATGATTGCAGGTTGTTTCGTTAGTGGTTACTGGTTAGTGGTGACGATTAATGTGCTGATAGGAACATTGTTTGGACTAGTAGGGTGGGTTGGGCTTGAAATATAGATTTAATTTGATTAGGTCATTTAGGGTGTTATGTTTTAAGCCATTGTTTGGCTACTAAAAAAATAAAGGAATGAAGTAACTAATGGGTAGAGTTTGGTTGGGTTATTAGTGTTGGAGGCATAGATGGTAGGGTAAGGGAAAATACCTATATCAAAGATCATATGTGGGAAATGATATTTTTTCAATTTGGTATAGTCAAGGAATCAATACCCTTTTTGGTTAATGGGTAGCCTAATAAATTCAAGAGTGGAGCGATGTGCTAGCTTATATGGGAAATGGCATTGAGGTTTGGGTAGTAAAAACAATCAAAAACTGTTTAATCTTATTCCAATCATCATATACTTTTGTTATCGAGAAACAACCGTTTAATCGTATTCCAATCATCATATACTTTTGCATCGGGTTTATATGTATTTTGAAATATTTATTTACAACCTCCATGAGAGGATGATAAAATCACATACAATCCACTCATTATCGGGATTTAAAGGATGAGTGAAAAATATATGGTCATTGAGATTGAATTTTCTAATGAAGACTCTCATTAGAGTGCTTTAGGTCTTGTAGTTATTCATGTCTAACATATTTGGATGATGACAGTTGGGGCTACATGGAAGGCGATGGGGTGTTGTCATGCTGAGGTTGTAGAGAGTCGTGAAAAAAAAGGAGAAATAAAATAAATGGGTCATGGAGTGAGACTTTTACCATGCAAGAACAAGAAACAAGTTCGGGTCAAAAACGGTAAAGCCGAGATCTGGCAAAGAAACGAAGTGGACTAGAAACGAAGCATCGGACTCACCTAGCTATGAGCATCAAGACGGTAATTAATCGAATTTTGTACATCCACACAACATTACAATGGAGGAATATACGTAGATGATACAAAGAGAGTCCTAAAATGAATGGGAGAATTAAGAGAAATTTACTTACAATCAAGATTAATTAGTCTTTTTTTATATTTACCTTGCTTTTTTACTATTCTTACTGTTTTGTATTATGTTTATTTTTTTTTTTCATAAACGGGAACAAGATATAACAAAAGAAAGTTATAAGGTTTTTATTCAAAGAAACACGTGTCGTGTTTTAGAAATTGAAACTCGACAAGTTATAATTATTTTGGGTACTAGGTTAGAACCTGTGTGTTACACGATTAGTTTAAACCATTAATTACACGTCATTAGGTCATTGAAGAGACAATATGTATATCATCAAAAACAAAAACATTACTTTCGATGTTTAATAATAGAAATCCAATTCCATTGATAGGTGAAAACATTTTTTATAAATCTCTTATACACCACATTACTTGTTTCATTAGTAAGTTTACCCTTATCATATAATAGAAGTAATTTTATTCTGTCTATAGTCTTTATTCTTGATAATATAACATATAACTATCCATGAGTTAAAAAAACATGTTTACAACATTGAATGTTTTACTCTTTATATCGTCATATATAATTATCCATATATGAAAACTGATTGTCTCAAAAACAAACCCATCATGAACAGTAAGTTATAATTATATAGGGTATTACAAAAAGGCTAGTTTAAATTAAAGGTTAATTTAATAATTAAAAAAATATAAATTAGTTACATCAATAAGTCTTCTTGCATTTCAAGGAAAGTTTTTGAAAGATGATTGGATGACATCTTATAGTTAGACTGTTAGTGATAAATATGACTTGTATATTAATCTCATTATATATTTTAAGGAAGGATATATATATATATATTTTTTCAATAAAAAATTACGTATTTTTTTAAAACATAAGTTTCAATGAATAAAATACAATGCTTTTTAAGTATGATTTAAGAAAATATATAATTTTACAAGTTTAGAGAAAGAAATATATAATTTTCCGTATCTTGTAAAACGAAAATAGATCTCTTCAAATTTGTGTTAAGTTTTTATTAATTGCAAGAAGATTACTCTAATTTCTCTCTCTCTCAACCTTTATGAAAGAACATCTATGCAAAACTCCAGAAGATGACATAAAAGTAATTGATAGTAATGTTACTCCCAACAAAATTCCAATTAGATGCAATTTCTTAAATTATCTTATCAAACTTATTAAGATACAAACGGAATATCATTGACAAAAAATATTAAAATTTTAAAAAGTTTTTGTTTGGTTGCAATTATTTTTGGACAGATTCGTGTCATTTCATGCTTGTATGTAAATATATGTATAAATGGGTGGTATCTATATAGGGACGCAATACAAAGCGGAATTATAATAAGTTGAAAAAATGTAACAAGGTTACAACATGTGTATAGCCGTATAGGAATAGTTTTAAGGTTATGGTAACTTTACAAAATAGTAATAAAGTTTTGAAAATATTTCAACTAAGTCATTAAAGTTTAAATGGTGTTTCAATTAAGTTATTTGGTTTTCATGTTTTATCAAAATTAAAGGTTTAGCATGTTTTTTTTTTTGTTTCCATTAGGAAATATTTTTCCTTTTTTTGATAATGATGTGGAATGATGACATAAATTTTAGACTTTTTTTAATATAAATAACATGTTTTTAAAATTTTATAATATAATTACATATATTGAAATCCTGACTCCCACATCTTCTCCATCATTTCATTCTTGACACAAAGGTGTGTTTGTTTTTTCTGTAATAAAATATCTGTAGTGTGCAGACCACATCTGCAGACATCTGCAGGAGAAGAGGTGGACCAAATATCTGGAGTCTACAAGAAGAAGACTATTTGTTTTTTAACATCTGCAGGCTGCAAAAATAGTCTATAATTATAAATGTCAAATTCATCCACCATCATCATCTCCTTTGAACCAAAAAAAACAGCAAGCAAATAGCTTTCATTTCATCAACATTTCATGTCCTTCTCGAATCACCATTCGAAACAACCCTGGTTACACTACCACCATTACAACCTCTAACATCACCATCGCTTCGCCTCAACACAGACCTCCCACGCCTATCAAAACACAAATTCCCACCACCACCACCAGCTTCACTACCATCACTACTACGCCTCGAAACTGACCGTGACCACCGTTGCGCCGCCGCCTGCGTCATCTCCGCCTTCACACGATCTCTCCGGCTGCTTCTACTGCTAACACTCTCATCATCCACCTTAGATCCATTATCCTTCCCTAAAAAAAACTCAATCAAAAGATCATCAATGCTAATTTCAGGAAAATCGGTACCTCTTACGATGTTGACCAACTTACGTCTCAGAGTAGGAACAAAATCAAGAAGAAGAGGCGATTGAGCTGTAGGTGGAGTCAATGACTCCGACGACATTTACGACGATGTACACCGGCGGATCGAAGGCAGATTGGGGGGAATCAAAGAGGTATTTCACTTGATTTTGATGTGAAACATCGGCTTTGAGGCACGGTGGAGGAGGAGCAGCGATTGGGTGGTTTGTGGTGGTATACGGTGGCTGCGGGGCCGGCGATGGCTGCGGTGGTCGGCTGGAATATACAAAGGTGAAGTGAATGGGTAGGGTAGAAGTGGTTAGAAGAGGTTAGAAGTGAATGGGGTCTGTCTTCTTCACGCAGACCTCAGGAAGACCTTTTTTAATGAAAAGTCTTCAGGAAAATAAACAGTCTACAGACCTCAACGTCTGCGCGTGGTCTGCACGGCATAGATAAAAGAGGTCAGGAAGTGATTCTCACAAAAAACAAATAGCCCCAAAAAGTTCGACGATGATTCAATTTGATGATTTAGTGATTCAATTTAGGAAAAGTATGCACAAGTGACATAATTGGAACAATTTTGAAATTTGATTACTATCATGTGATATTTTTCTTAGTTTTCTAATGTGCGAGGTATTTATGTTTATTTTTTTATACATGTTTTAACATGCATAACAACACATATCAAAAGATATCCACACAATAGTAAACATGAAAACCACACATTGTATGCGAATTACAACTTTTCAACAAACGTGATATGATATTTAGAAAAATATAAAAACATTATAATCATGTCAAAAAGAAAAATAATCTTGCTTATATAATATAACTTCTTTTAAAAAATGTAATAAATCATATAAAAAGTTGTTATTTGTGTATAAAAATCTGATGGAACAAATATATAACAAAAAGGCCAACACAATACGAGAACGGCCTCTCTTACCCCTCCCACCTATTATCAATATCTAGTTAATTATAAAGTTGTCCCTGTGTTAATCTTAACTAATAATAGATAATTTAATGAAATGATCAAATTGCTTTTTACACTTTTTAGCTGAAATCTACTCTATTTGATTTGCCCTTATATATAAGGGCATGTTAATTCCATAACCAATAATATGTCAAAAACTACTAAATCCAAATAATACGATCATATGCGGTGCATAGAAGATAATCAAATAGCAGGGGAGAGAAAATGTAGCAGCTAAGTAATCATCTTATGTATTACATTCAAATCCCTATATATAAATGAACTAGCGTTAGACCTGCGCTTTGTCGCGGTTTGATTTGGAGTGCATAAAATAACGTCATAATTATGGTTTCTGGGATTATCATGGTTATGGTGAGTTCAACTATATATGCACTCGAATTGTCATTACACATGTTTTAGTGATTCATTGTTATATTGTCATGATACAATTATCGAACATTAAATTGTTATAGATACAATAACATGACAGATATCCGATATTATATTCTAACTAATATAATAACACAAATATTATAGTTGTTGTTATTGTTATTAACCTTATAATAATAATTAACCTATATGTTAATTTAGAAAGGTGATGAATAGTGTTTTCCTGAATCACAGTCGTCTGTATGTACATCTATGGTTGTGAATCTTGGTTTAGTTTAAGCAATACATGTGTCTACCACCGCTTACCACATGAGAGAGAAAGAGCAGATGATATCCATATATGAAAGATGAGATAAGAAGAATATCAGGAATTCATGCCAGGAAGAAGATAAAACGTGACGAGATAATCAGATCTGAAATCAACACTGTAATGGGTCCGCGAAGCCGACGAGGAAAACAATTGATTCTTCACCGGCGCCCAAGGTTCACCTTTTCCTCCTTTCAAATATCAATATTAAATAACACCGATATTGTTGATGCTTTTAACAGGTAGTCAGCGAACATGATGTTGAAAGCAGCTTAGAACACTGCTGCATGTTGTTTAGTGAACATGGTGTTGAAAGCAGCTTAGAACACTACTACATGTTGTTTTGTTGCTGAGGTTTGCCATATGCATATGGTTTATTGTGATGTGAATGAAAGGCCAGTGCTTTTTTTTTGTTATTCATTAGTTTACATGTTTTATGAATGTTAGTTTGGGTTATGTTTTCACTACAACACTTGAGGGGGGTCAAAGTTTAAAGCTTTGCTAAAATAGTAAATAAGAGATGTGTGAAACAGGTTGCAATTTGTTGATTTATATCATCAGATTTTGGGGTTGGCTTGAGTTTCTCAAAAGTTCTGTCTTGCTTTTGGAATGAATGTACATGTTTAGGGATAGCTTCAAATATGTTTGTTGCATAACTTAAGTTACTATAATACAATTTAAAAGTAAAACGCAAGTTGTATTAATCGGTAATAGAATTTTTCTTTGGGTCAACCAAACTTGTTTTGACCCAACACCCATTTTGTCTGCCTTTACCATTTCGTTGTATATATGTGCAAACTACAAATGTATTAAACTAAACCGAGAATATTAATTGGTTACCAAAATTACACTCACAATGAAGTCCTGATAACAGGTAAATCATAGGTTTAGTTGATAAACATGACTAATATCTACCTCAATCCCAGAAGTGTAGAAACACAATTGCTCATTGAATATTAAGAAACATTATGGACAACTATAGATTTTAATTTGTTACGTATTGTCATATGTTACACATGTATAATATATATAAAAAGATTTTAGTTTGCTGCACATGTCATATATATAAAAAGATTTTAGTCTATCATATACAACAAACGGGGAATTTTTTGCCACGGACTCGACCAACTTTGCGGCCATGCTTTTGCTGATTTAATTGTTCTTTTAATTGTTTTTTGTTCAACAACTCAAAGAAGGAGCTACAAAATTCTATAACCGAATGAACCAACAAATGTAACAAAAGGTTGCAGAACACCACTAATACCTCCAGCCTACTTTAGAAAGACGATCACGAAGTAATGGTAAATATTGAACCGTCTTTGGTATAAAAAACAAACGAGTGTAGAAAGAGACTAAAACGAATGTAAACACATGGGCACACTTTTAGCGTCCACACAACAATGACTCATGTAACTGCCAACAAGGAGTGGCACTAAACAGCTTGCCTCAAGTGTGGACGATCGATTATGAAAGCTGACAAGGAGTTGTTTAGCACCTTAATGCCTACTATGACTCTCCAACCACATGTAAGCACATACTTAAATTGATCTATAAGAGCCAAATTCAACTCTCACCAACTGCTATTACAGATATTGAATCGTTGTTACAGTCTCCGATGATATAGGCAGCATTCCTGCAACAATCTTTGGTCGGGCTACTAAACATCTACACAAAACCACATACACTGAAATGCTTACAAAGCCAGAACCAAACAAGTTACTGCAAACAATGATAGATAAGCAAGCAGTATCATTCGTGTAGGCTCATAAGGACAACAAAACTAGGGTTGTTCGGTGGATCATAAACAAGGTTGGAAGTCAAGAAACATACATGCCCTCAAGCAGCACTCCGATACCTAAAACTCCTCTGCCAGCGTCATGACCCTGTCGGTAGTGTAAAAGGCTTCCTCCACACCATTACCATGATGAATGTAGCAACCCATAGTGGTTTCAGCCGTAATTTGAATTCGATTATGAGCCAACAGTTTAGTCTGTGATGCATATAAGGCTATAATGAATTATCTGAGCCGCGGTTAACAATCCATTTATCACACGCGCAACACGCGTGCGGGAATTTAACTAGTTAGTAATAATAGTATTAATATGATAATATTTATTATTATTGCAATTATTTTTCGAAACATATTAAATAATATGTCATTAACTAACATATTTTACATAAATATTAAAATTATTAAACTCACAATATGCCCCTAAAAATATTAGTATTATGTATTTATATATAAATATAAAAATATATATTAGTTATATACTTAAATATTTAAATAAAATAATACTTAACTTAAATAGTATTTAGTTATAAAAGTATAATTAGCAAATATAAATTTAAATGTCAATTTATAGTATCATAAATAAAATAAAATATAATGAAATGAATTAAATAATATCATATTATAAAATATATTATAATGTGTATTAAATAATATATTAATTAGAAGAAGTTAATTAAATAGGGGTAAAAGTTAATTATTACATAAAACATTTGTACTCTATGTTTAAAATGTTGTATTAGGCGTCTTACACTTTAAATGAAATTACTATCTTGTCATCCTAAGATATATTTATCATATAGTAGTTTGACCCGCGCGATGCGACGGGTGTCACCGTGTCTCACTTGAAGAGCACAATCTAACCGACCTGACTTATACATTAATTATATTTGGGTGTTATTATTGTTATTATTATTTATTATTATTATTATTATTATTATTATTATTATTATATTATTATTTTTATAACTATGTAATATTTAGTAATTATATACTTATGTATATAAATAAAATAATACTTAATTTTAATAATATATAGTTATAAATATATAAATAGTAAATGTAAATTTAATTATTATTTTAAAAGCATTATTAATAAGATAATACTTAATTTAATGAATGAAATAATGTATTAATTAGAAGAAGTATACTTAACGAGGGCAATTTAGGAACTATTGCATAACACACTTGTATATTGCGTTTAAAAAGTTGTCTTAGGTGTCTTACACTTTGAATAAAGTTACAATTGTATCCTCACTAAAGTTTTATATAGTAGTATAGATATAGATTATACGGTTGTTATAGTTCTAAATATGCTAACTGAACGTTCCTCTATATGTATGTGTGTCTATACATATATGTTTAAAATATTTTAATTCACATACCAATCATCTTCTCTGTCGGAACCAAACTAAACATGTGAAGTCATATATTTTTAATTAGTTTAGGACTGATTTAAAACATGATTACATGTAAAAAGGAATCTGAAAGCCTCTCTCGTTAGGTCTGTCATTGATGGATTTCGAAGTTTCTACCACCTAATAAATTAAACTTGTAACCAACCAAATTATATTATGATCGTGTAACCAAACAAATTTGTGAAGATTAAATACAGTTATAATTATATATTAATTGACATGTTTCCTTAGTTTTTATATATTTTTAAAGCAAAATCATATATGCATTTGTTATGAAAATACACATAAAACTACACGACCAATTACTTCCTACTAGTTTTGAATCTGGGTGAACTGAAAAAAGACTGTCACTTACCGATGGGCTACAACCCAAGTGGTGAGTTTATCTTATATTTTTGAATTAAAAATGTTAATTAATAGTGTAATAAATTCCAGTAATTATGTTAATTGTATATGTTTTATTTTTACGGCTCTAATATAATCTTACTCTACTCCACATTTAAATTTAGGGTCGAACCCAACAACACTTGATGATGAATGGACATACACTTTTACCCCTAGATCAATGTGAGTGTTGTGAATGTATTTTTTTTTATCAAGATAATCTGCCTTATCTGATGTCTTGATGATCTTTTTAAGTGAGATTGAACGTATCATATCTCGCGTATCAAACAAAATAAATTTTAATAAATCTTGAGAATCAGAGTAAATCTCATGATTAAAGGCATGCTGCATGCATCGCTTAAAGGTATTAATTTCTTCAATAGACCGTTAAGAATACATAATTATGTGACTCGTAGTCATGTTTAAATTAGTACATATAAATATAAGTTATAAAAAATACATATACACTTAATAGGGTATTTCATTTTATGTGCATAATACTTACGAAAGCACAAAGAGTCGAAGACATGTCTTATCTTTATTTATTTATTGTTCTAGCATCTGGAAATAAAAAAAAAGTATATAAATAAAATTAAAATATTATGGTTAGGTATGCTAAAACTCACCACTTCGCCCATTCACTCTCATCGTCACAGTTCAAATTATATATCTCAAGACAGTTGCAGAGCTTTTAGCCGACGACCTCCATCTGCCTTTAAACGTAGTTCATCTTTACACTATGTTTCTTCTTTTCACCTTAATACTTCGTAGTCCACTCCATAAAAGACAATCTAGAATGTAAAGTTACAAAAAAGCTTTTCTGTTTGGGTACACAAGTTAACATGAAATTAGACTGGCCGGAGGGTCATCGAACCCCCGGACCCTCCTGCAGTTCCGCCACTAAGTAACGGTTGAAAAAGGACTGTTGGAACGGTTAAAAAGTGGCGTGGGAGGTGGTGTGGCTCGGCATGAACCCGCCATGAGGCGAGCAAAAGTTGTTGCGTGGGGGACCGGCAGCGGTATTGCCGCGCGGCTCTGGCCTCTGCCGCGGCTCTCCGACGTGGGTGCCCCACCCACCTTATCATTAACCGCACTATACCATTTCCAAACTGTTCAGAAAGGCCGAAAACCTTTGAGGTCCTAATGATAAAAATAAAGAATGTACATGAGTCGAGTTCGAGCTGAGCTCGACTTATTTAATTCAAGAGTGCTCGAGCTCGATTCGTTATAAATATATTTATAAATTGTTAGTGTAAATAAATCTCTAAAAGGGCAATTAGAAATGGTTAAAATAAAAACTTTAATAAATCCAAAAAGTATAAAAGAAATCTCAACTATAAATCTTGTTAATCAATAGTTGAGATCAAATTGTAGGAATGAAGTTTGTTAGATGTGTATTTTTACATAGCCATTTTTGTTGGCTTTTTTCAAGTTTCCCCACTTTTCTAGACTTTCATAATTTTTATACACGACGTTATTTTTATAAAAATTTCATCATAAAAACGAGCGTTTTTTTATCTTTAAGACAAATACTATATCGTTATATAAAAAATAATAACCTTTTTATGTCTAAGCTCATATGAAATCTGCTCTTTATTATATTTTTAGTGCAATACATTATGCATTTTGTTAGTTAGTGTGCTTTTCAGAACACTATTGTGTTTTTCTATAATGATAAATTCTGAAAACACATATGGTGAAATAATACCTGTTATGTAATTGTAGTATGTAAATCACAATGTAATACTAACAAGTAATTAATATAAAATAACACAACATATTATAAAACGTAAAATACGTAATAAAATCCCATTGTGTTTTTTGCTCGTCATTATTAGCACAATAAGTTTTGAAGAACATATTGATGAAATAACATTGTTATGTATCTCTAATAGTAATATACAATGATAAGATAACAAAAATTTATATATTATCTAAAAAATGATGACAAAAATCACACAAAGTGATCTAAAACATAAATGTTTAAAACACAAAGATTAATACATTTAACAAATGATGAAATATATTGAACATAATTAACTAATATTTGACATAATAACTTGATGTATTAGACACATTGATCAAAATATTATCCCCTTTGACATAATGTTATACAGTTTTAACACATCGAGTCGTTAGTAAACTTATCATAATTTACTACTTACAACCTTAACCCTATATACTCTTAACACTTTACAATATTTTATAAGATAATTTTGTATAATTCCTTTGGTTTCTTAAATATTCGTTTATTGCAAAAAGATTTCCCAACAAGCAAACACAAACAATAAAAATAAGGTTGTTTAAGTATTCATTTACTGTCAGGTTTTTGTTTAAACGTAACACACTAACATGTATAAACTTTTAGTTGTGTTCGTCCATTTTATTTACAACTGCTCCTTACCATGTTTAGGAGGTAACATGAAAAGACCAAGAATTACGTATTTGTAATCCATACGACTTTTTTAAAGTTACATATATGTAACTCGTTCTGTCATAATCTTTATCCCATCACAATATATATTAAACAGCTAGGTTAAACCGCCTATGTATAACATATGTTGATAATTAAACTTGTTAAAACCATATTTTTTCTATTATTAAATGAAACCCATATTATCGATTGGAATTTTTTTGTTTAAGTTTTCATTTCAGTTTTATATTATTATTCATCTTATTTTCTAAGATTTTAAATTTTAAATATTGTCTTTCTATTTATTTTTTATTTTAACTTTAGCTTTCTTTTATACTTATCTTTTTTTTATTTTTAAAAATGTTTAGTAAAAGTCTTAAAAAGAAATATAAAAATGCATTGATCCTATGAATAAACATATAAAGATTATGTTATTATATCACTATTATGTTTAGTTTATTTTTGTTACTTAGGAATATTAAGTCTTGAATAAAAAAATATATTAATTATTATTAAATGGTTTTTAAAAACTTTTAAAACGAATTAACATAGAAAAAAAAGTATCAAATTTTCAAGGGCAAATCAAATTGTCGTCTATTATTTATTTTAAGAATAAAATTACTTTTAAGAGTAAATTACACAGATAGTCCCTGTGGTTTGCACATATTACAAGTTTAATCCTTACTTTTCAAAAATTACAGATGCGGACCTGAACTATATACGATATGCACACCGGCAGTCCCCGACGCTAACTGAGGTTAAGTTTCTTTGTTAAGTTAGTGTAAAATTACCAATATACCCCTAATTTAAAATATAATAGTTTTCAAATAAAACCTAAGTTGCTCTCCAACCAAAGCCCACCCACCACAGCTAAACCATCTCTCCATCTTCTTCTCCTATCTTCATCTTCTTCTTCCATATTCATCTTCTTCCTCCATCTTCATCTTCATCATCATCACCACCATTATATGAGAAATCAAATATCACCACTGGTCAAAGTCTCTCTCTTTCGTCAATTTCAGCAAAGGATTGACTCCACCCTTTTCAATTATCAGCTTCCCGTAGCGATCAGTGTCACGAGCAAGCGACACCAGCGACGCTGCGGCGTCGGACCAATCGTCTAAGATTATGGTGTACAAAATCGCGATCTGTTCCCAAATTAAGCATAAAATCGGCTCATTGGTTGCAATCAGAGGGAGACCCAGGTACTCATCGGTGGAATTGTTGGGGGCGGAGACACGAAGGAACCATGAGGCATCTCCGATGGAGTTTTCAAGCTGCGTGACATCTTGTGGAAGGCGACAATGGGGATGATGGTGAAGGGATTTGCGATGGTTGTGATGATGATTTTAGGTGGTTCATAAGGTGGTCGATTTCATGATTCAAAGGGTTCATAGGGTGATGGTGGTGGTTGGAGGAAAAAGAGCTTAGAGTGAGATGGTGTGATGATGATGTGGGAGATGAAGATGATGGTGGTGGTTGCTGATTGTCGTCGGAGGTGACGGTGGGGCTGCCGGAATAGTCGTCGGAGGTGGCGGTGGGGCTGCCAGAATAGTTACGGGGGAGAAAAGGGTGGGGGGTGTGGTAAATGTTTAGAGGGTATTTTTATCATTTTCAAACATTTAATAGAGAAACTTAACCTCTGTTAATGATAAGGACTGCCAGCGTGCACTCCTTGTATATTTCAGGGCCGCATCTGTAATTTTTTAAAAGTAGAAACTGAACTTGCAATACGTGCAAACCCCAGAGACTGTCCGTGTAATTTACTTTATAATTAGTCATAAAGTATTAACATTAATATATATATTTTTAACTTTGTCAAAAATAACAATAAAGAATTATATTAATTATTTCTCTAAATAATTGTACTAATTATATTAACTCGTATTGACCGTTTAACTTTTTTTTTTTTAACAGCAAAAATATTATTTAAACGTTAGTTATTTATAGACCGTTTAACTTATTTAGACACAAACTTGATTTGGCGTTGTTAAATGTATGACCCTTTGGAATCTGTCACGTGGATTCTCGACGTACTTGTCCGAAATTTATATGTTCATAAATTATAATCATATTGTCACCTTAGAATAAATCAAAATAATAAAAGTGTTATTATTCTTCTTTATCAAATCTTTTTATCCTTGTGAAAATAGAATTGAAGTTTTATTCCTATATACAGTTTGATACAAGTTTTGGAACAAATGATTGTGACACTCGCATGGGATGTTGGATGACACATGTACCCCAATCATTTTAACCATTTTTCCTCGAATCTTTTTAATTATCATATTATATTTATCCACTTTTAATATCCTAAACACACAATAGCATCTTTTTCTTCATACTTCCATATTTTCTTAACTTTCAGCCTTTTTTAATTGCATACTTTTTGTTTTTGAATCTACGTTAAACACGTAATATACATACTAGTGGGGTTGACCCGCGCGATGCGACGGGTGTCACTGAGTCTCTTTTGAAGATCGTAAGGCAACTGACCTGTTATAAACACTGATTATATATGGATATTATTATTATTATTATTGTTGTTGTTGATGCTACTGCTACGGTTGCTGCTGTTGTTGTTATTATTATTAGTATTATTGTTATTGTTATTTTTGTGTTGCTGTTTTTGTTGTTTTATTTTATTATTATTATTATTATTATTATTATTATTATATATATTATTATTATTATTACTACTACTACTACTACTGTAAATATCTAGTAGTTATATACTTAATTATGAATTAATTAATTATTATAAATAGTATGTATATAGAAATAGATATAATAGTATAGATCCGTTATAAATTGTTTAGGATTTGAAGTTTCAAAAAATATACAAATTGTTTCTATATTTATTTGGGATTGGATATTTAGACACCCCAAAATTATAAATTAATACCCCAAATTTCTATACATGTCGTATAGCCTCATACGCGTCGTATAGGGGGGGTCGTATAGCCCTATACGGGGCGTATAACCCCTCTGACAGCCCCCTGAAATTTTCCCTATAGTCAGTGTCGAAATTTGCTATACGCGTTGTATAGCCCCATATGTGTCATATAGGGGGTCGTATAGGGCTATATGAGACGTATAGTCCTCTGATAGCCCCCCCTGAATTTTCCTCATTTCAGTGTTTTCGACCCTATACGCCTCGTATGCACCCATACGCGGCGTATAGGAGGGTGTCGATTTATCCAAGTGGGTGTTTTTATATTAGGACCCATTGATTTTTACTAGCACCTAATATACCACTATTAATTATTCTTAACACCACCATACCTACAAACTACACACTAGTTGGTGAAAGAATACACAATATGCGTGTGTGTGTGTGTAAAGATGATAAAAAAAACTCTTCATGAAAAATTCTCTCTCTTTTTTCTTTTATTTTTAGTACAATTTTGTTTTTTGTTTATAACCTTTTACGTACAATGCTTAATAGAAATATGAATATACCCTTATAACGTTTAAATTTATATATATGCTTGTATAAATTTTTTAATTAAAGTTGGTTCTTTACCTGTACTTTTACTGGGGACGTCATCAACTCGAGTTTCTACCTAACATTTTCCCATTTTATGAATCGTCAAATAACGCAACTTGAACGTTTATTTTAATTTTTTTTCCTCCTAGATTTAAAACGTACTTGTCCCATACAGCCATACTTCACAACATAGATCTATAAATAAACAGGGGCAGACGTATGCTTTGTATAATGACCACTCAATGATCTCCACAAAAGAGTGGAGATATAAATATATAGACAATACAAATTACACAAAGGTGATAAAAGAAATAACAATTTACACATACAACCGTCAAGAATAAAAAAAAAGCTTATAAAGATGATAGTCTAATAGGAAAAAGCTTATAAATATGATAGTCTAATACTTTGCCTAAGGGTGAGGTCGCACCCTATGAAATTTTACTTTTTTGTGTATATATATGATCTCGTCCCGACCGACCTCAAGAAATTTGAACACCATCCTCCATGAAACGTTGACGCCAACACCAAGAAATTTTGATATTGATACCATGGAAAACAAATTTAAGATTTCAAATTATACATGCTGTAAATTGTTAACACTTATTTTAAAATTTTCCATAAGCTCATTAACTATCTATAATTTAAGCTAGTTACTCATTTAGTTCATATAAACTTAATTACCTAAATACCCAATAACTATTTTATAATTAAAAAGTTAACTTAATTACTCCATTAGCCCAAACACTTAACAATTAACCTAATATTTAATAAACAATCGATCACAATTTACAAAATTAGAATATTAACATAACTGAAGAGGCAATTAGTTCGATCACATATATGATTCTAAGCAGTTTGATCGACGTTGTCAGCCCATGCTCCCAACTGCTCGGTCTTCACTAGAATCCTTGGTGTCAGAGTGCATACCGTTGACTACCCCTTTGTCCATAGTTACATGCACATTCTCTACTTTATTGTTTGATTATTTGCTAGTTTATTTGTATGATTATTTGAATGTTAGCTTGAAACTTAATGGTTGAATATTTCGTGAATTGCTTCTTGATTTTTTAATATTTTATTCTACTTTAGAATATCTTCTGTAGATAATGTAATCGAATAAGTGACAAGAATTCGAACGAAATTGTTATTGTCATATTCAAATATTATAGTTTAGAATGTCTCAAAAGGTAAAAACTCGTAGGGAGCAAATGTAGAAATATCGCATTTTTATCATCTAATTCTAGTGACAAATAACGTAATTTTATTATATATGTAAAATTTAATTTGGTTTTGTCTTGTAATCTTGTTATTATATGACATGAGTTGAATCGTTTTTTGTGCCCGATTCAACCAGAATGAAACCAAAAACATTTAATATTTAATAATAGACGATTAAATTCTAAAAATTTCCGACCCATCCTAAAAAATTCTGGATCCGACCGTAAAAATATAATGAAACTATGAAAACAAGTTTGGGTTTTTACTTGTGAGTTTTTTAGGCTTGTATTCCCATTATCATCATGGCGAAACTGATCATCTTCAAGATTCCGACACCAACAACATGGGCGGAGCTTCTCTAGGACCGGGGGGCCACCGCCCCCTTTTTTTCATAGATAGTGTTAGTTTTAGGCCCTATAATCTTAATTTTTGACTCGGTAGTTTAAAATTTCCTATATATATTGACTTCGCCCCCTGTAAAAATAATTACTTTCGCCCCCCGACCCTCTGTAAACTAGTTCAAACTCCGTCACTGACCAACACCATTGCTTTGATATCAGTTATACTATTGCTTGATTACCAGTTGCTCGGAAGGTATGCATGTTCATATAAATGTTCATATGTGTCATCTTTCATTATAAATGTTAACATTTTTTTTATAAATGTAAACATTCAACTGGAATGCTCTTAAAGTGTTAGATGAAATGACAAGCAGAAGATTATTAAAATAATGCTATTTCTTTTGTTCGTATCATCTGCCAAGTGACTCCACATTGTATCATTATCGTAGTTTCCTTGAGATTTTAACATTTTATTACTGTAAGAGTATGTCTTAAAGCAACTCTTAAGAATGTTATTTTACGAATTTAAGATTGTGGGTTCAAGCTATAGAAACCACCTCTTACTTAAGAAACTAGTTAAAAGCTATATAAATGAAATAAAGCCCTATAAGTAAACTCATATCTGGCCCCTCCTTAGACTCTGCATAAAGCGTAAGCTAAGTTAAACACTTGATACGCTCCTTAATTTCTTTCTTTATTTGACAATGGTTACTGAAATTGACAAAAAAAAAAAACAAACAAAGCAAAATTGTTTCCTCCAAAAACCATATTTGTGAATGTGATTCGAAATTGGTAACTTTACGTGATTTTCGTGGTTTTCATCAATAGTTGTAGCCTCCTTATCCTATGAGATAAAAGTAAAATTTGCACTCATATCACCCTTCTAGACCAGTAGACCCTACTTGTACGAGTGGGATTTCTGCTTGTTATGTTTGGTTGTTTGTTTCATCAATAGTTGTAGTAACAAAATATGTACTTTATGCCAGACACACTTCCAAAGTTATGTGACCTGTAATCTGCTAAATCTTGTTTACTATATGTGCTTTATTCCAAGCTATCAGTTCATATTCATCCTCTTATTCATCATTAGATCTTGCTATAACTTACACTAAAAAGAAACAAAAGAAAGATAAAGAAACAGAAATATCAAGCCTTTTATTTTACAGATGAAGGGAAGTATCAACATCATGTTTGTCATGAACACGCGATGTGCTAACTGGTACCGAATCCATGGACCAGAAGTCTCTGAAAGGTGGAGTCTTTGATGGTTGCTGTTCTGTTTTCTTTCCATATAAATCAAGCCCAAGGGACAGTGAATCTTGAAAAGACGATCTTGCGGTCATAGCTGGCTTGTGATGGATCATCTCAGGATGCACCAACAAGTTTCTTGATTTCTTATAGTAATTGGTTTGCCTCGTTGTTTCCGGCTCAGAGAACAGCTTTAATAGCTGCATTTCTTCTCTCCTCTCCCGCCTTTTCTGCAGTTGTCTGAATCTTTCTTGCAGGAGAGCAATGGAGGAAGAAGAAGCACCACTGCCGCCACTACCTGCACCACCACCACTTATATCCATTGGATCACCATGTTTATGTCCCATGGAATGAAGAGCAATTGTCAATCTTTAGAAGGGTATGATCAGTATGTTTGTTTTAACTCTGAGAATGTGTTTGATCATCTGTTTGTGTGACTTTTTATATATACGTAAGTTTGTTTGGTACTGACATTTTGGTCTGTTGGCCACCCTTTGTTGATTCTATGTGGACTGGGATCGGCAACAGTAGCACAAGATCCAAAGAGAAAATGTCAGGAAGATAATAAGAGATTAAGTTGTTGTATATGAAGGCAAAAGGACTTTTGAATCTGCAAAGAGTTGAGGGAAAACATCCAAATGCAAGAGGTTTTAGCATTTGGAAGGTTGCTTGTGAAAGAATATAAGGTTAGGTATGATGTTGGGTCAACTTTTGAACTTTTGTACTCTTTTAAGCTATGCACAAGATGGTAAGATGTCACCATCTCCCTTGAAACATGCATTTTGTTTGGCCACACTTCCATTTTACAATCTTTTATGACAATATAGAGGTGTTTACTGTTTAAGTATAAATTATACATATATGTATTATCCTGTAATTCAAGCTTTTTTATAAAAAGGAGAGATAATTGAAATTCTATTTTAGGTGGGTGATATCGCGTCCCTTATGGTTGAATAAGCACAAGGACTAAGGTGCAAAAGTTTGGTGAATCTTATGCCGAAAGAACAACTTAATAGTAGCAACGCCGAATCCCAAAAAGGTAAACAAAATGTTTAACATGTCCCTTTGTTGTATAGTGTTTTCCAAAGTTCTTTTGTCTGTATGCATTTGTATATGAACCATGGTTCTAATCCTCATCGTGAGTGTCGAATTTGTTCTATTTGCCAATATTAGCAACTTACTCACAATAGTTGTTACTCCTACTGTATGTAAAAATGGTATACTCATTTTATTCCAAACTAGCTAGAATTTTATACATAAACAGTTGGATGCTTCAGAGAAACATGAAGTACCAACTATGGTCCAGATCAATGTTACGATTTAATATAATAAAGGGGCTATTATGGCAATGTTCAAAGTAAAGGCGTTAAAACTAACAAAACAAATTAGTTTAAAGGGTAATTAATGGTAGTTACAGTTAGCTATGGTTTGTAGTTAAGACACTGAGCAGGTAATGAACAGTAATTAGCATGTTGAACAACATCCTTTCTATTTTGATTATGTTCTTCATTCTGTTCTTGTAATTTCATTTGTGACATTGGCAGCTCCTCATTGGAATGGAGCGCTCAATTATCGTTCCAATCAACAATTCAGATTCTAGTGATTTTAACATGCAATGGAAGAGCTGACAAGATTGTTTCAAAGGGGATCAAGTAAAGAGTAATGTCACTCCTTTGATGCATTGTTAAATAAGGTCACCATGTGTATCAGTATTTTCTACTGACATTGGTTTATATTAAAGATTTGTAGCAATATGTGCAACACTTTGAAGAAGTCTTGAAGTTATCAAGAAAACACAAGCTTAATGTGATAGTATTGTGATATGACAATGAGATCATCCACAAGAAGGAAAAAAATCAGCCTGCAAATGTGTTGTCTAGAGTACAAGGTGTGGCTTTATTCATGCTAACCTTATCTTCTTTTGATATGTTGTTATTTGATAGAGTTAAAAGAAGTTGGACTGATGATATTAACATACAACAATCATTAAAGAGATGGAACAAGGTAATTAGACCCAACAAACAAAAAGTTAACGCTGGTTTCTACTTTCAACGAGATCTTTTGGGTCCAACTCCCAAAGAACACCAAAGCCCAAAGGTATTAATAATACGTCAAAGTACATCTTTTGGGTTGGGCTAATTTGGCCCAACAAACAAACAAGTTAATGCTGTTTCCTACGTGATTTTTTGAGCCCCAACTCCCAAAGAACACCAAAGCCCAAAGGCCATTGAAAACTGAAATACATCAAAATACTTGTAGTAAAAGAAACACACTAAAAGCGAATAAAAATATATAGTAGCATGTACAAAAATCAACGAACTAACAAAGTAATAAACATGTTATTCACTTGTTCCAACAAAGGCATATAGTATCATCCGATAAAAAGCAAAAAATTCTAATACATGTAATACGTTAACTATAAAAAGTAAAAACATAAAAGTTGGCTTTAGGAGCATTGGTTCGGCTCAATTAATTTGGTTTTTAATACGTATATAATCAACATCAGACCAGAAGTAGGCTTCCGAAAAATACTAACCACACCCTTGGTTTTTCAGTTGGTTAGATTAGTTTGATTGTTTCAGATATGATTTGATTCTCAATTTTCCTACTCAACCAAAGTAATACAATATTCATACACAATAATTGGAATCAAGTGTATGTACAATGTTCACACAATATGTTTATGAACAAGTTCTATAAAGTGTTTGTAGAATATTCTAATGATAAGGTGTTTTCTCCTTATAAATAAGGTTGAAAATTCAAGTATTACAAGATAGAGATATAAATAATTAATATGAGTAGGTTAAAAATGTTTAAAATAATAAACTTTATCATCTCTTTCTTCTAAATAAAACATACCAAGGTACGGGATTGGACCTATGTAAACTTTAAAGTAACATATTTTGACATAGATATAAAAGTATAAAAGATAGAAACTAGTTTAACATGATTAAATTCATTAAAAATATTTTGTGGGGTTGAAAAAAGGTGCATGCATAGAATTGTACTTTCCCAACTACTATTGCGCGTGCTTCAATTTATGATATTTAAATGAATATAATAATTTGTATTTGATAAGGATGTAACATATATAAAATCTATATCATATTTTAATTTTTTCAACAGCTGTAAATTGTTAAAAAAAAAAAGAAAAGCTAGCAAGTAGCTAGGTCAGACGAATCTACAGGTACATTACATTTACGACTTAATGTCATCAACCGTTTTCGATAAGCAGATCATGGCCCCTTAAACACCAAAGAATTGTGTACGACTCATAGAAAACAATAGGTAGCGTAAATAATTGGACAATTAAGTTTCTTCACATCTTTTGAACATCCCACAGTAGATGATCAATCTTTAAATTATTTAATGAACCTGACTCAGAGAAATTTTTATCGTTATATTACCGTACAATTTGTCTTAACTTCCTAACGTTCTCTTGGTTTGTCATTTCGAATGAACACTATATTCTTTTAAATAGTTGTACGAATCATCTTCGTACTAAGAATATTGTAAGAGAGAAATAGGTTTTTATCAAAAGTTTAAAACGATAAAAATTCAATTTTATAATAAAGACAATAAATATGATATAAAGAAAATCTCATGGGACCCTTGGAAATTGCAATAAGCGCATGATGTCTATCATCAACAGGACTCGAATTTTAAACATACAGAAATCATATCATAAGTTTTGGTGCTTTCTTATCACATTCATTCTTACTTTTCATTTGTTCTTTTGGATTTAGTGGTTTATCGTTTATGATATGTGTTAGATCTATTGATATCAAATTTAGCCTGAAAACATGTTCGGGTTGAAATAGCATAATGTTATCTTATGTATCGTTGTATTTTCAAGTCTTTTTTACAAAAGAAGTGTAAATAATTTGAAAGAAACTAATAATTCTTGTGTTTTTGAATTTTAGAAGAAGGAAGTGAAAAGAAGATAAATAAATATTTTTAATGATCTTTCTTTCAACTTTTCTTTTAATACGGACGTTTTAGTTTTTAAGGTGCATTCCGGTGGTAATGTGTTTTTTCTACTAAGAGATGGAGGATTCAAATCATGTAATATGTTGGTATAAGTGATTAATAAGAGTATGTTATGAGTGTTCTAATAAATTGAACGGATTTAAAGAGAAAGTAATTAAATAAAAAATATAAGTTTGATCATTTATTGATTTTACCCTTTCACTTATATTATTAAAAAGGTACGAAGCCTCTATAATCACATACTTGTAACTTTTTTCCTCTTAGTTGGAAACAGATTTTCTTTAATTTCTTTTTATTTACATCAAACTCTGTAACATGAATGACAACCGGCAAGACCCTTTCTTTATTTTATTTATTTTTATTTCTTTATTGCAGGTTTTTAACTTAATTTGTTTTAGCTGTAAGTCATAATTCTTATTTTTATAATTAATTGTAAATATGTGCCACTCCAGTGATGATTGATTGAAATACAACTTGAAAAGAAACACATTCATAAACCGTTAAACTGATTCTTTTCTTTATTTAGCAGTTTGACTAGTCTAGCCGATCCGATCAACGTAACTAGTTTAGTTTGTCTATTCTTACAATCATTTTTATTAGTTCGGCTACAAAAGTCCCTCTAAATAAGTCAATTAAAGTGTTAAGACAACCTAATACAAACATCTACCCATATAGCAATGTACTAGCAACTTAGCATGAAAACAAAACCAAGTTGAATGATAATCAATTTGATTGTTTAATATACGCATAAAGGTTTCGTTCGCTACATCTATCTTTCTTTTTTATGAATGGAAAAATCATATAACCATTATACTTAGTCCTAAATTTGCATAATATTTTTATAGCGATTGTTAGTCCTTAACCATTTCAAAGGAGTTCATTCCGGCACTTTAATACCATTGTGCGAGAGGCCATTTGGATGGTACATCTTATTTGAGTATAATGATTATTAATACATTGTGTTTTTGTTTTTAATGATGAACTCACTCGTCCACTAATCTACTTCTAATACAGCCTTTATCTATGACATAACTTAAGCATCACTTAGTGAAAGCAACACTACATCTTTACATCATTAGATTATATGTATTTCTCTATCTTTTTATGTGGTTTATAAAGTTGTGTTAGACATTAATTACTCGACTAAAGAGTGAACCAGATATTTTATTATTATAATCCCAAGTGTGAGGGACCCTCCTCCTCTCCTTATTTATTTTCTAGAAGGATTGTACGTAATGTCTCTATCATGCCACTTGTGACACACTACCAAATTGACATTTACCCTTAGAAATTAGAATACGATTTTGCCAAACTAGTGAGCCAAATCAATGAACGAAAGTACGAAACCGTGCGTTTCAGCGGATGTGTTATAATTTATATGTCTTGTACAGGCATTCACCCCATAACAAAATTATATTGAGTTGAGAATTTATAGAACATCTTATCTTAAAATAAGTTATAAAAGGGAAACTAAAATATGTAATATGAATAATTAAGAAATGGTTGGCATACTTCCAATAGAAGAGCAGACATATATATATACATAAAGAAGTTACACAATACAACCATGAAGAATAATATTGTTTACATAAAAGGCACAATGAATAGAAATTAAATATGTGCTAGGGTAGTCTAACATCCCCCCTCAAGCTGAACGGTGGCGGACCCAGGCAAAGTTGAGAACGAAGAACTGGAACTGAGATCGGTGGAGTCCCTTTGTAAATATACCGCTACCTGAAGCTTGGTAGGAACAAACTTCGTGTGTAGTTTTCCTGAAAGAACCAATTTACGTATAAAGTGGTAATCAAGGTCAATATGTTTAGACCGCTTGTGAGAGACAGGGTTTTGTATGAGGAAGAGAGCACTCTTATTGTCACAAAGCAATGTCGGGCGATCCGAGGTAACGCGTGGAGCTCTTATAAAAGATGAGTAACCCAAATGATTTCAGCTGCAGTGTTTGCCATAACTCTATATTCGGACTCACAACTCGAGCGAGAGCCAGTTGGCTGCTTCTTAGCACTCCATGAAACAAGATTTCCTCCAAGAAAAATTGAGTAACCATATGTTAACCTCCTTGTTTCAATACACCTAGCCCAATCAACATCTGAGTAGCCAAGGATCGAGGTGCGTGGTGATTTGGAGAACGTGAGACCAAAGGCAAGGGTTCCTTTAACATACCGTAGAATACGCTTTACACAACAGAAATGGTCGATGGTTGGGTGTTGCAAGAACTGACTGGCTTGATTTACTGCATAGGAAATGTCAGGGCGTGTGATAGTTAAGTATTGTAGAGCACCTACAAGAGATCGGTAGCGAGTTGGATCTTTGTAAGGCATCCCCAATGAAGTGAGTGTCTCGTTTGCGGCAATAGGGGTATGTACAGGTTTAGACTCAAGTAGATCAGCTCGTTCAAGTATATCATGAGCATACTTGGAGTGGCAGAGAAAAAGACCATTATCAGTGTGGGTGACTTCAAGACCAAGGAAGTACCCAAGTCGGTCGAGGTCTTTGATGGCAAACTCTTCGTGCAATCGATTGATGAACCGAGTTATAACCAATTCATTGTTACCGGTCAATATCAAGTCATCCACATATACAAGGAGGTACATGATGCAAGAGTCACGCTTGAAAATAAAGAGGTGTCAGATTTGCAGCATGTAAATCCATGTTGGAGGAGAAAGGTGCTTAGTCGATGAAACCAAGCTCGTGGGGCTTGCTTAAGGCCATAAAGAGCCTTGTTTAATTGACATACATGATCAGGAAAATGGGGATTAATAAAGTCGGGGCGTTGTTCCATATAAACAGTTTCATTTAGGTGCCCATGCAAAAAAGCATTATTCACATCAAGTTAGTGCAACTTCCATCCATTGATGACGGCTAGAGATAAGACTACTCGAATAGTGGAAGCTTTAACAACCAGACTGAAAGTGTGGAAATAATCAACGTCGGGTATTTGAGTGAAACCTTGAGCAACAAGCCGGGTTTTATACCGATCAATGGTTCCATCCGAGCGATATTTGGTTCGAAACAACCATTTGGATCCAACCACATTATGGTTTGTTGGGCAAGGGATTAATACCCACATGTTATTGTTACATAAGGCAAGTAATTCTTTAGTCATAGCCTCAATCCAGTGAGGATGTTTGCAAGCGGATTTGAAGCCTTTTGGATCACATTAAGCAAACAAGCTTGAGTGAAGACCCGGTTTCGTGATATGGGCTAAGTTTGCTTGATGTTTGGGTTTGAAAACTCCAGCTTTGGCCCTAGTAACCATAGGATGAGTGGGTCCGGATAACGGTTGTGCACCCGGTGGAGACGAGGTTGGAACATTTGGCTGAGTAGCCAAGTGACTGGGAGAGGAGGTTTCGATAACAGGTGCAGTATGGGAATCACTATGTTCTGCTAAATTAGAAGGCCCAGTTGAGGATATAATAGGCTCGATTGGAGAGGAGATGGGGGCCACAACATCCGACCCATTTGGATCTGAAATGGAAGGGGCGTTGGCTGAAGGGGATTGGGCTGAGGTAGTGGACTCGGTTAAATTTGGGGGGTCATTATCGATGTGAGGGCCAGTGGGTGGTTCTGGAACAATCTTAGTTGGGGAAGGCCCATCAAAGAGAGCCGGAATGACACAACAAGGTTTTATAATGGGCTGTGAATTGTTACAGGTTGGGGTGGTGTTGGTAGAAGGTGTCGGCAATGGGCTTTGAGGTATAACAAAATTATCCAAGAAGCTATGCAATGGTAGAGATGAGAGGTCAGAGTGTGTAGACGTTATTCCACCATTTTTAAATGAAAATAAATTTTCATCAAACCTTGCAATATGTACGTGCGATTTGTAGTAGGATCAAGATATTTGTATCCCTTATATTGGGAGCAATACCCCAAGAAAACACACAGAATGCTATGGGGGGAGAGCTTGTGCTTAGAGTAGTGACGACTGACGAGTATAAGGGTAGAGATGACATCCAAAGGTTTTAAAATTATTGTAAGTTGGTTGTCGAAAGAAGAGTGATTCGAAAGGTGACCTTCCACCTAATATTCTAGTTGGAAGGTGATTTTACTAGAAAATTATGTCTGCACAAAGTTCACAAAAATATACAGTATATTATAGAACCCGGACTTGGTTTAGTGGATAGAACCACGTGAAACGAGAATATTCATCCATGAAAATAACATAGTACCGGTAGTCATCAATAGAGGTAACGGGTGATGGTCCCCATAAATCACAATGTATCAAATCTAAGGGTTTAAGGGCTCTTTTTTCATTAAGATCAAATGATAAACGATGGCACTTAGATAATTCACAAGAAGGACATATCACTGGTTTGGGAAGAATAGAAGTAACAGACAAGCATTTTAATTTATTCAACATCAAAATTGTGTCAAATGACACATGTCCTAAACATAAGTGCCAAAGTTCAAATGAAGCTTTTGGGAAAGTAGAAGATGTTGCAGCCAATGCTTGGGGACCGGTATGCAACACATATAAGCCATCTTCACACCGACCTTACGCGATGACCTGTTTCATGCTTCGGTCCTGAATATAAAAATTAGGATAGGAGAGTAACACATCCAAATGATTTTGAGAAATTAACTTGCTTATGGACAAAAGTTTTTTTTTTAAATGGGGAACAACCAGAACATCATTTAAATGAATATGCTTGGAGACTATAGCTTGGCCAATTTGAGAAATGGGAAGAGATTTACCGTTTCCAAAGGTGACATTAGTGTCTCCAGGGTATGAGGTGGTCTTGTGCACATTGTTGGAGTGAGGGGTCATATGATCGGTCGCCCCTGAGTCAACAACCCAATCGGGACCTGATGTTGTAACATGGCACTGGGCATGAAACGCCTTAGCCAACTCAGATTCAGACGGAGCAGATTGAGAAGCAAATGAGGACAGATTCGGGCACATGTTGGCATAGTGTCATTCCTTACGACACAATTGACAGTGAGGTGTGCGACGTGCCCTACCACGACCACCGGAGTAGTTCCCATGATTGAAACGCCCACTGTTACCACGAGACGGACGAGAGGTTTGAGCGTTAAAGACAACCGGTACAGTTTGAGATCCATGGAGGGAACCCATGAATAACTCGTGGCTTTCAGCTTGGATCAAAATGTCGTGAGAGGCAGGCGGAGGTTTTGTGGCACGGATGGTGGTGGAGAAAGTTTCAAAGGAAGCATCGAGACAGCAGAGAAACCAATGCAGTTTATCGGTTTCATCAACGGGCTGACCAACACCCGACAACTGGTCACATATAGTCTTGAATTTTTGAGAAATTCAGCAACAGAGGCTGTTCCTTTAGAAGTATGACGTAGTTGGTCACGGAGATTGTGAACACGTTCAATAGAAGTATTGCTATAGGCCGTCTCTAGAGTAACCCAGATCTGTCGAGCAGTTTCAAGACCCCAAATTTCGGCCACAGCCTCCTCCGACAGAGAGGCATTGAGGATGATAATAGCCTTCTGGTCTTGAGAAAGCCACTGTGTATAGAGAGGGTTGGGCATGGTTTGTTTGTCAGCCGAAATCTCTCTAGCCGGGACCACAGTGGTGCCATCAACATGAGATAAAAGGTTCTGAAAAGATAATAGGGGAAGCATTTGACTCTTCCATAGGGGATAATTGGATGGAGACGGTTTAATGGTTATCATGTGAAGAACAATATTCAAGGATAAAGTGCCATCTGTAGTTGATGAGGATGCAACCATGGAGAACAGAGGAAAGAAGGAAGAAGAATCGGGTGGGGAAAGGGAGGGGATAAGGGAATGTGAAGAACAAAAAGGCAGGGAATTAAGGGGAGGAGGAAGGTAGGTGGATCGAATGTCTCTGGATACTATGTGAATAATTAGGAAATGGTTGGCATACCTCCAATAGGAGAGCAGCCATATATATATATATATACACAAAGAAGTTACACAATATAACCATGGAGAATAATATTGTTTACATAAAAGGCATAATAAATAGAAGTTAAATATGTGCTAGGGTAGTCTAACATGTAAAAACAACCGAAACCTTGAAACAATTTTGACAACTTTTAACTGATACGGAGGCTTTATCCACAAATCTATCATATTTGTCTATGTCCATATGATGCAGAGGTTATACCTCACGTACGTGCTGAGGCTAAAAGTCATTTTCTATCAAGTATGGTGACATGCAAAGGTTATGATCAGACAAGGAGGTCATAGACAATAGCGGAGCAACACGGTTTAGATGCAGAGGTTACAATCACATGAAGAGGCACATTTTAGGCGCGGAGCTTCTATACTTCATCTTTTCTCTCTAGCTGCAGAGACCATAATCAGTTGCGGAGCAACAAATATTTAGATACGGGAGATCTATTTAGACGCAGAGGAACAAATGTACTCCAACCCTACTATTCGAGTCATTTAACAAACACGCCAAATAAATATTTTATAACAAATACGCAACAACTTTTTACCAACAACATATGTGTTTATGTTCATTCAGGCATTCAATAAAGACCCCACAAAGGATAAAATCTTCTCCTACCTAAATTTCAACTACGTTTCGATATTGTTACAAACTGTATTTTATTTTTTGTAAATACTCATAATACTCGTCACACCACATAGAAAGAATTTCACTAGTTATCATCTATTATTTATCTTACATAGTTAGCCTTATGAAATTCCACTAGTTATCATCTATTTTACATATTTAGTCCACGGTAAACTATAATAATAAATTCTAGCTTCGAATACATTCTACACATGCGAGTGGTGCAATTTTGATTTATGTGGACCCTAAAGGTGTCCCAAGGGGTAGTTTCTAAGTAAAGCACTAATAACCTTGATTAATAAGTTGACTAAACTCATTAACAATAAGTTTAGACCAAGTTTCAATACCGCAATAAATTAAAAAAGGGTGTGTAGAATGTGACGGAATACAAAGTTAATTTGTAGGAAATGACCTCTTTCCAGTTTATCATCATTTTCACTTTTGTTTTTTATGTTACTTTGGATGTACCTTACTATATAACATGTGATTTTGATTCAAAAGTACAAATATGCATCACCCAAAATCTCAAATCAAAAAAGACTACATCAAAGATCACGTCAAACATTCATGAATGAAGTTTAAATTGTATATATTATAAGAAAAACATTATACACGCTGCCTTAACATTTTTTCTACCAGAGTTTGTTAGTAAGTTTTCAATAAGACAACATGATTGATCCGATAGTATCTGTTTATATTCTAAGTACTGAAGTGTCAAATTAATAATATTCTGAATTATATAGTGTATGATGAGGATATACGAAATAATGATATAAATTTTATATTTATAACAAACATTATACTCTTATTAGAATGATTAAACAACCAATTTATTGTATGGTCAGTTTCAAGGTCTTTATTGTATATGATGGTTATAGTGAGTATGAATGAAATAAGTTGTCGTCATGTATGTTCGTCTTTCTTATAACATTAGTACCTCCTATTAAGACCCTTTAAATTATTCTAATATTTTTAAATCTGGGTGGTATTTATAGAGTCTTTACTCTACCAACTCAAGGGACAAGGGGTCGTCTATGTCCGTCATATTTTTTTTTACTAACTATGGGTGTGTGTGGTACGGTTTGGTTTTCACCTTCCATAGAAACCGAAACCGACTTGATTGGTTTTTAAGTTTTTCCTACCGATTGTTTTTTTTTTCTCAATCTGGTTTTCAGTTATTCGGATATTTTAACTTTTTAAAAACTTTTTTTAGACCGGACGTGAATTGAAAGAGATTAAACCATCAAACGACTAAATAAATAAAAAAGAGAACAGTGGCTACAAAATTAAATGGTTCATCACTAAAAACATTAATGTTCTTGTTCAAGAACAGCGGCTTCATTAATGTGGATACAAAACTTCAGTTTACAAAACACAAATTTATGTTTACTGTTACTACATTAGGTTATCGTTTATCACATCTTCAAGAACTTAAGTTCGGGTTTTCGTTTTTGGTTTTTTGTTTTGACTCGGAACACATACAAAACTAAATTAAATACTATTACACTTAAATCATTCAAATTTCTGACAATTAAAAGAAAACCGCTTCGGTAAATTTTGGTGTTGGGAGATTGAATAACCAAAACCAAATCAAAAATGTCAGTTTTATTTACTTACGGTTCAATTATCTTTAGTTTTCTATTCGGTCCCGTTATTCGATTTGGTTTTTCAATTAATTCGGTTCCAATTAATCAAGTTTTTTACTCACCATCACCAACCATTTGGTGTAAGTTCGAGTCCTACTAGCAGCAAAATGCTATTGGTGGGCCGAGTTTTATCGCAGTGGGCCTTCAGGTGGCGGGTTTTTCCTAAAATTGATGGTTGGTAATTTGGGCTACCCAACGCTGTCTGTATTCGCGAACGTATTGGATGTCTTTGCGTCATTGAAGTACCTCGGGTAGCCGGACTTTAATTAGTTGGCCGTTAAAAAAAAATATTTTTTCCTCAACTTTACAATAAAAACAAAAATTCATGGCGTTAATGTAATATTATGGTTTTCTAGAACCAATAATTAAAAAGGATATATTTTACAACCCCACTTCATATTCATATTCATATTCAGATTCAGATGCTGATTCTCTTTTTCCCAAGCTCTGCATCATCATCCTTCACTCCACTTTCTGCTTCAGTTGTGGTTCTACTATTCTGTGATTCACACACAAATTAAACTTGTTTGTAAGCAAATAACTCCACTCATTTCTACAATTTCTGTTCCCTTTCATCATCCCCAAACTCGTCTTTCTTGTTTCATCAATTCTTCAAGAATCCCCCTTCTTGATGATCTAACTTTCAGTACTTCCCTGCAGATTTTTGAGTTCAAGAACTCATTTTTATGGTGTTTCTGTAGGTGGGTCTCTTTTTATGTTTGTTTCTGTGGTTGTTTGGATGTTCTTATTCTTGATTAATCTTTTACCTGAGAGAAAAATAGATGATTGTTTCTTGTTTATACGATTCATTACACTTAATTTCTTGATTTAGGGCTTTATTGACAGAGTAAATTTGTTTCATGATGGTGACGGTTTCATACCCAAATCAAATTGGGGGGAAAATCGTCAAGAACATTGAAATTTGAGATGGGGTCGTCGTAATTTTCTTCAATTTGATGGAATCTTTAAGCTATCATTTGACGGTCTTAGAATTTTGTTTTTAGGTTTTTTTTTCCATGATATTGATGGGGGAATATTGACCAAATCTATGCTGATTTTCCATTTATTTTGACCATGACTTCCAAACTGTTCTTCATTTGAAGCTTCCTCTTTTTCTGCAGATCATTGAAGTTAAAACTTCCTGCAATTGAGATTTGTACTCTGTTTTTATACACAAGAATCCCAAAATAGAGCATCTGCGATGTCGAATGCTTCGTGCTACCAATCGATGCAAGAATTTGATGTTGTCTGTAAACATCAGTTTCAAACTTTTGAGAATATTAATCATGGAAGCAATTTGTTCATCAAACCCGAGCTGTATTGCACACTCGATTCTTCTTCGGGTAGTGGTAGTTGTACCCTTGATTCTCCGGTGACTGAATCATCTGTGACTGATGAATTGAGTGATTTTAAGCATAAGTTGAGGCAATTGGAGACTGTAATGCTTTCAGATTTGTATGAAGATTCAGAAAATGGAAAGTTTTTGGTTGGCAATGGCATTGTTGACTTTCCTGATATAGAAATATGGAAAGAAATGGTGGAAGGTGTTCAAAAAAGGGACTTGAAAGAAGTTCTGATAGCATGCGCGAATGCAGTTTCAAATAATGATTTATTAACAGCACAGCGCGTGATTACAGAGCTGCAGCAGATGGTTTCAGTATCTGGAGAACCGATACAACGGTTAGGGGCTTACATGTTGGAGGGTCTAGTGGCTCGGCTCTCAGACTCTGGAAGCTCTATATGCAAAGAGCCCGCGAGCCACGAGCTCTTGTCATACACAAACATCTTGTACAAGGCTTGCCCATATTTCAAGTTTGGTTACATGTCTGCAAATGGTGCCATTGCTGAAGCTATGAAGGATGAAAACCGAGTCCACATCATTGACTTCCAGATCGGGCAAGGAAGTCAATGGGTCCCGCTGATCCAGGCATTTGCAGCTCGGCGTGGCGGGCCCCCTCGTATACGGATAACAGCCTTCGACGACGCGAGGTCAGCACACGCCCGTGGAGGTGGGCTGCATATTGTAGGTCAAAGGTTATGTAAACTTGCAAGATCATTCACCTGCCTTTTGAGTTCCATCCAGTTTCTGTTTCTGTTTCCGAGGCCAGGACCCAGCATTTCCGACTCCGGCAGGGGGAAGCTGTAGCGGTTAACTTCGCCTTTGTGTTGCAGCATATGGCAGATGAGAGTGTGAGCACTGAGAACCATAGGGACAGGATGTTAAGGCTTGCGAAGAGTATGAACCCAAAAGTGGTAACTTTAGTTGAGCAAGAATCAAACACAAACACAGCTGCATTCTACCCTCGGTTTCTCGAGGCGCTTGACTACTACAATGCAGTGTTTGAGTCAATGGATGTCAGTCTTCCACCCGAGAACAAACAGAGAATAAACGTTGAGCAGCATTGCTTAGCGAAAGGCATGGTGAATATCATAGCATGTGAAGGGGATGAAAGGGTGGAAAGGCATGAGCTTGTTGGGAAATGGAGGTTAAGGTTCAGGATGGCGGGGTTTAGCCCATACCCGTTGAGCTCATTGGTTAACGGGACGATAAAGACACTGATGAAGAAGTATAGCGAGAGGTATCGGGTTGAAGAAAGAGATGGAGCTCTGTATCTTGGGTGGATGAATAGAGATCTGGTTGCTTGTTGTGCATGGATGTAATTCGAACATTTCGTCATCGTTTTTTGAGTTGATCGAAGAATGTAATGTTAGAGTCGACTGAAACATGTGGTGGTTTGGTCATGTACCTAGAAGTTCAAGTGCTATGCTTGCTGTTTGTATTCAGTCTTGAATGATCCACCTATAGGGTTGTGTCCTGTTGGATGAATCTAAACAGATCCCATTTTAAAACTTTAATTACCAAATAGATCTAAAAACATAATTATTAGAACTGAAAGAAAAAGTATATTGTTATTCTATTGTATCATCCCTTAAGATATATAATATCATATTGGGAATTGAGAAATGTGAAAGCTTCTTTCTTGGTAAGTTTAATAAGGCATCAAATGGATGGAACACAAGAAAGACAACTACAAAAGCACAATAAAGAGTTGACCACAAAAGAACCAACACTAAATAAAAAGATAAACCAATATACCCCCCACTAAGGACTACAAAGTGTTCAAGGTAGGGTGCAATGGGGCTGCAGACAGCATAATGATCAAACATTTATGGTTAAATGAAATCAAAGATAAATACTTGTTCATGGTATCTATAACTCACTTAAATAAACCAATCTTTAATCTGCAAATCATAAAGATTTATAGGTATATAACAACGCTATATGACTATCATTATGATCTAAGAGTTGATGGGATAAACTAGACAACGACAACTGCAGCGCTTGTGGCTCATGTAGCACTAACATTAAGAACCATTTCCATACCACTAGATTCTGGTTGAGGTCTTGAACCATCCTTTTCAACAGATGTTGGGCCAGTCCCGGTCCCTGGCATGTTTTGAGTGACGGTTCGACCACCAGCAGGCATATCATGATCATGGCGCCCTTCATAAGTTGTAATCACCACTTTTTCATCATGAGATGACCGTTCTACATGTTTTTTAGCAGGGCAACCAGTACTTGTACACCGGTAATAACTCCTGTAATAAAATCAAAACATCTTTATGACCCAAACACAAAGTAGTCTCTGTGTATTAGAAGTTTAATCAACTTGTTACCTTGGATTACGATTGCCTTTCACTAATTTCTGTCCGTATTTGCGCCACCGATAGCCATCATTTACATATCAACTACACTTGTTGTCTGAACAACTACTCGCGGCTCACAGTTCGTCTTGGTTGGAATACCTTCATTCATGCTAGAATTCTCTCTCTTCCTACAATGCACCAAATGAAGATATAAGTATTCCAAAAATTTTAAAATATGACAGAGTTATGTAGTGTTTTAACTTACTGTCTCTTCGAGTCTGATGACATGTCATTATCAATCTCACTTTTCGTTTCATTTGCCTTGACAGCAGCTTCCGCATTATTCTCACTTACAGGAACCACTGCAAGCTGACAAGTGTCTGTTTCTGACATCTCTTGATCATTAGTTGTTGCAGGAAGCTCAGATGAATGGTCTTCGCATAACAAAAGGATCAATATTTTATTACCAAACATGAAATTGAAAATATAAATTTTTTCGTGTACCTTCAGAAGGCTTATCAGACGCTGTTGGTTGTACAGGAAGAACAAAAGCCGAGCCTTTAACAGGGGTATGTGGAGGTTTAGGGTGTTCATGCTTCCATAAGTAATTTATTTCTGTAATATTCCCATCATTTGAACGCTCCACTTGTTTTCTTGCTGGGCAACTAGAAACTGTACATTTGTAATAGCTTCGGATAAATGTATTCCCTTTTACAAGTTTTTGACCATATTTTCTCCAATTATATCCATCATCAGTAGGTTTTTCAGGCACCTTAGAGAAAGTGACACCTTGATCAGAATGTGCTGATTGGGCAACTGTTACATTGTCAGCATTACGTCTTAGTGGTAATTTATCAAGCCCTTTCTCGGGCCTTAACGCCACACTATTATTCTCATTAGGAGGTTCTGAAGCAGGAGTTTGCTGTGCAGTGTTAGTGACCTTTTCTAGAGAAGATTCTGATATGGCACTTTCAGTATGAAGGGTAGATTTGTCATTTTGATCAAGTTCTTTAGCATGTAGTACGGTTGTGGAACTTCCTTCTTGGTTAGAATTATCATGAGACTCCTTAACTTTTATAGACTCTAATTTTGATCTTGAGTACGCAGGTTTCCACTGTTTGAGTCATTGGCCGACTCCACATTGTTGGATGACTTGTCCATTATTTTAATTTCAATACCATCTTGGTTGCATTGTGATTTAACTTCCTTGTTATCAGCACCCAACTCTAGCTCAGATAATAGATAGATGTTTAGACATATATCTTTGTTACGAGATATCACAATTGTTTAATGTTATCTAGAAATGAAAATTAAGAAAGAGTAGAATTCAAACACATCTTAAAACACTTTTGATCAAATTAAGCATATACTAAATACTCCCTTCTTTCATACATGTTATTTTGACATTGTCTGCATAATATAAGTTTTAATTGTTGAAAAATATCTCATATGAAGAAACCATATCCAGTTGGAGAGGATCAAGATGTCCTTACCTTTATTAGCAATTTAGCATTATGATTCTTTGCATCAATCTTACACATTAGAAAATAGCTTTTGAAAAGGAACCCATTTACTCCATATATTGCAATGGAATTTCAGTTAAAAAGATTAAGAACACACAAAAAATACAAAAGTTGGAGCCACTGGAAATTTTCATATGCATCCTCAAGAGAAGAATTTAAGCAGACATCAAGCCCTCGGTTTCACATAAATGCTAAAGTATGTTGATTATTGATCAATATTTGCCTAACAACCCCAAAGGTCAGATATAGATATATAGTCAACCTAAAAAGCATTATAAACAATAGCTCTTGGGCATATCTTTAACACAGCTTCAAAGTCCTCAGTTCCACATAAATACTGTTTTTGACATTCGAAAAGCAAGTCCTCATTATGGCCAAATCAAATACCAAGGTACAGGATCATAGTATAGTTGTTCTTTCCAAACGTTTGTAGAAGTCAAATTGTAGACAACCGGCTCCATAAGACAAAATAGGAACTTGTAAAGTGCAAGCAACGGTTTAGCTAGCTCTTAATCTAAACTTGGACATACATATAAACATCATTCTAAAGATGTAACAAAATTCCCATACGATTAACAAAAGTGTAAAATTTCCTATTCACCAGCTCCTAAAACATAATTAACCACCCAAAGACCGTTTATCGCCCCTGCCCCGATTAAAGTAACAAAATTTTAATACCGAAACTATCCAATTTTCCGGTCAAAACAACACAACAACAGCACCAAGGGCAAACATCAATCTTCCTAGCACCACAACAACCATACCGAACAAATGAAAACATCAGTCCAGAACAAACCCCTATATACGAGCAATCGAAGTAAAATTCTACTCAATCCTGTGATATAGAACGATCCATTCAAACCCTGTATCATTTCCTCTACTAGAACTAATAACCAGTCAAAATTAACAAACTTGACACAAACCACCCTGAAAAGTCAAACCCTTTTACAGTCAACCACATCCAATTTAATCACAGAATTGCAGAACTAGACACCAAATTCACTGAATTGCTAGCCAATCAGAGCTGCAACTGATCAAGATACAGTGAAAAGAAAGTAAAGCAGTAGAATCCTGACCAAAACCCTAAAGTTTTACCTTTTTGGTTGAATTAAAGGTGCCGGAGGGGCAATCGGCGCAGGCAATCACACGGCGGCGATGTGTGAACTCCGATGAGGTGAGTGAAGGAGTTGAATTGAGCAGAGTTATGGAGTTTAGAAAGAGGGAAAAACGATGGATCGAAGGGTGAATAGAGAAATGGTGTGTGTGTGTGTGTTTGTGTGTTGTGATTGTGTGTGGTGGAGTGTAGGGAAGAATCTGATGTTGCTTTGGTTGGTAGTTAGAGAAGTTGCATCAACTTCCCCTCTACTTCTTTTATTTATTGATACAATGTGTCCCTCACTTTTTGCTAAAGTATTATGTCCCGGTGCTTAACCATACATGTTTGTATGGAGTTTCTAGTCTAGAAGTGTTTTGACATTTCTGATAGCTTAACTATTCAAAGGCAAATATCTGACCAATTCAGATAAGAGGTCTAACCATTCAACATTAGGATAATGCTTAACCATTCAGAAGCAAATATTTAAACCATTAAGACATTTGCTCGCAAACAAACAGTCTGAACTATTTAGTGCTGAACCATTCAGACGTCTGAATCATTAAAAGGCTGAAACAAACAACCCCTAAGTGTCAATTCGATTCTAAGAACTTGATTATAGATATATTTCATGCAGTTGCTTGTTGTGGGTTATGGTTTTAAGAGCAACACAGTAGGTGTTCTATTTTGATGTGAGTGTGTACTCTATATTATGGAGGATTGTTGTTAGTGATTATGAGTGAAAGAAAGAGAAAATTTATGAGGATTGTACCGTGATTCTCCATATTTGGGGAAACACGGTACAACCCTCATAAATTTTTCAATACTTTTAAAAGTGGTTGTGAGTGGATGTGAGAGAAAAGATAATAACAAAGATATAAAAAAATATTATTTATTTGAAAGAGAGAGTAAAAAAGTGTGTTTTTAATGTAAATATGTGAATAAGGTTGGGGAAACTAGTGTGAATGCTCTAAGAGTATTTACAATTCATCCATCATCCACATCCTTATAATTACAACAAGCATCACTAATTTTTCTCTTTACTTTATAATTAAATAATATTTTTTCATATCTTTATCATTATTTTTTTCTCTCATCCACTTACAACCACTTTAAAAAATTAAAAAATTTATGAGGGTGTACTATGTTTCTCTAAATATGGGAAAACATGGTACAATCTCATAAATTTTTTAAGTCTTTCAACTTACAACCACTTAGAAGCATCCTTTATAATATAAAGTACACACTCATATTAAAACGAGGAACGAGCTGTGAATGCTCTAAGGTCAATAATCTTGTTTCCTACTGTCAAAAACTATAACTAAAAGCATTGACAACCCATTCCCGATTCACATCCATATAATTACATTAAAAATCTCTTTACTTTTCAATTAAATATTACTTTTATATTTTTATCATTATTTTTGTCCTACACTCACAACCACTTAAAATATATTAAAAAAAATTATATGGGTTTGAACAATGGTTTCATAAAATATAGATTGAACAGTAGTTTTTCTCCCTTCTTTACTCACAACCACCTATAATCATACCATATAATATAAAAAATACACTCACATTAATTTTGAGAACGGGTTATGAAAACTCTAAGATAATGTAGTCTAATGTAGATATGATAACTATAACAAAGTACATCTATAAAATATGTAATATATAAATGGATAGGGCTGCAACCTAACCAGTTGAAGTATTATATGCTGGGATTTGTACGTCAGTTTTAAATTATTTTGGCAACAAAATTAAGGAAACATACCATCACTTCCTTACCCAGGAATGGGTTCGAATGAAATTGAGATTGGGAGATCAACGTCTCACTTTTTTTTTTCGAATTCTTGATTGTTTTGGACTTGAGACTTTTTCTAATGTCAAAACTTGTATTTTTAGTTTTTTTTTTTATGTAACAAATGCATATAATAAGAATTAGATGGAACTAACTATCATCTAAATGGAACTAACAAACTTGTATTTTTAGTTTCTAATGTCATTTTATAATAAGAATTATATCTATAACATCTCAACCAGACTAGGTTGACATGTAGTGTTAGAAGTCACAACGCTAATCCTTAAATCCTTGCAATGAATCCAAAAGATTTCGGTAAGAATTAATTCACTTACATATATTGATACCAAGGTCGTCCTTATAACATAATAGATATATTACATAATCATAATGTACCATCATAGGTACTCGAAGTTTATATGCTTCAATTAATAAATGTGGTGACATGGGGTTGCTAGCTCATACGTGCATGTGGGAAGAGATGTGCATGCGTATTACACTAACCCATCTCTTGTGGTTACATGTGCATTTATTTTATTCTAGAATAAATCTATATGCCTCTACGATTGTACTTAACTTGAGACATTCAAGCGGAGTACCATACATGACATTACTTATAAGTATTGTATGAGTTTGAATGGGGTATTCTCATTAGTTATTAGAATCTTGTTACCCAAAAATAATCTCATTCTAGTTCACCTACATCAAAACCGGATATATTAATATATTATATAGATTTAAAAATATAATAAACAATAAATTCAGTTGTTAAACATGAAATTATTAGAAAATAGAGTTAATTACATAAATGGTCCCTGTGGTTTATCTAAAATAACAGGTTTAGGCACTAAACTAAAAAAGTAACATGTTTGGATATGCACTTTTAATTTTGTAACAAGTTTGGGCATTAACACTAACAGATGTTAGATTTTATGTTAAATTTAAGGGCAGGGGCGAAGCATTGAAGGTACCGGGAGGGGCCCCCGCCCTCTCTCTTTTTTTCGTCAGTAGTGTTAATTTTTGGTTCGGTAGTGTAAATTTTTGGTCCAGTAGTGTAATTATTTTTATATATAACGAGTTCGCCCTCCATAAAAGAAATTAATTTTGCCCCCGCCCCCTTATGAAAATATCCAAGCTCCGCCACTGTTTAAAGGCATTTTTACTCTTTTCACATCATACGACTACTTATGTAAATTAGAGGGACTATTTATGTAATTTAGTCAAACTTAATATATATATATATATACATATAGATATATATATAATATATATATATATATTATTATATAATATAAGTTATAGACATTGACACATATATGTCTTCACAATCGAGTACCGCCACCGTCGGCCATCATCGCCGACCACCACCGACATCCATCGCTGCATTCCACCGCCGGCCACCTTGGTCTCCCCACACGTTCGACCACACCACCACAACCATTTGTACGCCACCCTTTACCCCCTCTCTAACTCCATCATCGTCACCCACCACCGACTGCTCCCCCCAACCTAATACCTAAATCTTTATCATAATCATCTTCTTAGAATCCTTAAACCTAAATCTTTCTCAAACCCCTATAACCTAATTTAGGGGGTACTTGATTTTAGGGCTTATAGATAGATCTTTGAACCCAGGGTTAGAACCAGCATCAGTGGTCGTTCGATGGTGATGAATCAACGATGGATGCTGCGATGGCGGTGATGATGCGATGATGATGGCGGTGATGATGATGCAATAATGATGGTGATGGTGATGCAATTGATGTGGGTTTCATACAAATTAAGTAATGGAAATGGTTCAAAGGTCGAGAGTGGTGGTGGCTGGTTGCACATTCGGTGGTCGATGGTGGTGAATGAAGATAAAGATGGCGTTTGTGGTGCGGTTGTTGTTTCATTTCAAGAGCTAAAGACGATGGCGGTGGTGAGGAAGATGTACGGGGTGGTGGCCGGTGCTAGCGGGCGCTGGTGGCCGACAATGGTGCCCGGCCATGGTGGTGGTGAAATTAGTCTAGACCTGAAGGTGTGATTGTATATATATGTGTGTATAACTGTATATGTATATATGAGTATATAGTAAATTACGCAAACAATCTTTTATTTATATTAAATGACACAACCAGTCCCTCTATTAATACTAATAGTTCTTGTAAGATTTAACAGAAAAGTTAACGTCTGTTAGTGTTAATACCTTAACTCGTTACAAATTAAAAACATAATACCTAAACTTGTTACTTGAAGCCCTAAGTACTCAAACTTATTATTTTGGATAAACCACAAGAACCATTTGCGTAATTAACTCTAGAAAATATAATTTGTTAGAATTGTGATCGAGTAATTGATATTATATATAAGTTTCTAAGGCTTTAAGCTCAAATTATGATTAATGGGAATTTTAATGCGTAACTTTCAATGGAAGTGGTTGGTTTCTTTTTAGTTCCAGCATACCACATCTTTACGAGTCATAGGTTGACCTTTCTTTTCTAGTCATGACTGTCACAAAACCTAATCGGCAGCGGAAGCAAGACATGACAGACAACAACGCCACATGTTTCTTTCTGCAGTAGTGGAACAAGTGGTAAACGAGGAGTGGGCAACAACTATAAACTTACTGCGGCGATCGGCGACGAAATGCGTTCCTTACAATTAGATTCTCTATAAAAACAAAAAGCCTAATGTTCGATCCATGAAATAATGATCAAAAGCTTGAAGTTTTGGTACAAATCGTTAGGTATTCACACACAATCATAAATACGAAAAAACTAAAGACCACGGAGATTTAACATGGCTTGGCTTAAGCTGACTTAGGTCAACGAAATGCAACTCGTAGTTTTTATTTTTTATTTTTTGGAGGGGATGATAATTACAATGCAAAGACATCTATTTATAACTCTAGATTAGGGTTGTAATCTAGATTTACAAGAAAAACATAAATATGACAACCTATAATATTCTAACGGAGAGGCGCGTTAGGTCTCGTTGGCCATGCGTAACCTCCATACCCAACAACACCTATGCATAAGTTGACATTCTGGTAATAACTTATAGCACTCTCTATCGAAGCATTGAAATGTTTAAATCCCGCAAGTTTAAACATAGATGACTAATGCAATTATATTAGACTTTTACAAGAAACAACTAATTGACTCATCACATCTAAACCTTTGACCTCGCGTGTCAAACACGTAACCCAGTACTCGAGTGTAACAAAATTCAAACAGAAGCATACCATAAGCCAACAATCAACATACCAAAAGTCAAACACACAATCTCGTTCGCACACGTGTACACCATCTTTCTTCACACACAAACACCACTGAAGAAAAACAGTTCTCTCGCGCTTTCAAATGCCGTGAATAACGATTCACGAATCTGATGTGTTAACCCCTTCCACACGTAAGGTTTCGTATCATCGGAAATATTATTATTTTAGGTTTCCGGTGAGAGGTTTGACGGAGATGACAAAGAACCGGCCACCGGAACCTCTCGATTTCTTCATCTGGACAGTTGAGGTATGCTTCATTTCTTCATTATTAGTGTTTTAATCTTCAAAAAATTATTTTTTATTATCTTGATCATGCATGATTGATAATTAACTAACTAATTGGGTGCATAAGGTAACACAAATCTAAAGTTTTAGCACAGCTGCGGAGTTGAACCGTACTAACCCATTGGACTAATATACAGTGTGGAGCTTGAACCGAACTGTAAAAGTGGGTTTGGGGGCGAACGTATATATATTTCCTATCGGGTCTAAATTAACACTAATGACGAAAAAACGATGGACCACAGACAAGTTTCATGACTTGCAATTGTTAAGTCTATAACAATTGGCATCGTCCTTGTTGGTTCCCTTCATGTCATCACTTTGTGGGCCACCACTCTAAGTTTTTGGCTCTAATACTATTGTTATAGTCTAAACATAAGGACTTATCGCAAAAAGACCAGTGTGATGGGTGATTGATGTTGATTTAGTCTATAAACCTTATATTTGTAGTTCATACGGTCTCATATCTTGTCATGGTTAGAGCCCGGAACATACCTCTATAATGTCATAAGTTTTGTTAAGTATGTTTTGCGAGCCAAACGCGCCTGATGCGCGATATGTGCAAGGAGATCTAGAAAACGCCTTGAGGCGTGATCATGTAGATCTAGGTCAAAATTAGGTCCGTAGAAGGCTTATATGTAAAAACAACTAAAGGATGAACGGTTCAAGAATGGTCACTTGATAAAAAGGCCAATGTATAAAACAGATGAGACACATTCAACTTTTGGTTGCAACGCCTTGCATACCTAAAGCTCTCAGCCTCGTGTCTCGGCTCTTGTGATCTACACGTCTCGGAGCCTTCACGCTTTTTTAAACGAAGCTGTCAGCATTAAATTTCTCTGTTGCAAGATTTAGGTTGACTGACTCTATAGTCTCTGTTTTTTGTTCTGTGAGGATGTTGGCCTTTGGTTAGTAGAGATAAACCTCGGCGCCTACCGACAAATTTTCAAAGAAAATGGTGTGAATGGAGAATATCTTGAAAGTATGTCAGTGTTTACAACTGAGCAAATACTTCGGTTTATTCGTCGTTGCCACATGAAATGGGGAGACTTCATAACACTATGCAAGGAACTCAGGATGATCAAAGGTTACCCTCTTGATTACACCACATATGTTTCTTTGTCTCTTTGGTTTTATTTATCTTAACCGATTCGATGCATTTGTTACTCAAGTGGCTTGCTTGAAGGGGGAGCAAAAGGTTCGGAGGCCACGATGGGCGCCATCTTGCTTATCTGTAGTCTTTGTGAGGGTGGCAAAGCGAAATAGGCAATCGCGTGTTGTTTCCTTGAAGATAGAACCTTGATCATCTATGCATCATTTGTTGCTGGCTATATATGCTTTTTGATGTGTTATTTACACTACTGCAAATCTGCATCAAAGTATTTGATATATGGTACATTCTATCTGCTATGAAAGAATCTCCTCTTTTCGTGACTGCACATCTTTTTATCAGTGCTATCTGGTTGTGTGTTGTTGTGGAAGGTTTGTAATATCATAGTATATACAAAGATATGAAAGATTGTATTGTTACATTTAAAGCTTGTAAGCACTGTTATATTTTTTTCTTTTGGTATGATTTGAAACAATATATCATTTGCCTTTTATTCGCATATGTTAAGTTTCAACAGTGTGTTAAGAATTCAACATGGATCATATATGAGGGGGCGTATGCTTCGTTGTTACTAGTGCGCACTTGTATAATTGACACTCTCCCTACAAAGAAAAGACCTGTATCAACTGTGTTTTTGATCTCTTCGAGTGTATTAGCTTTTGATATGTTATTCAGCTTGAATGTGTTTGAGCAGGTCAGAGTTTCTTGGAGCTCACCGGGCTATGCATGACTCGATCATGTATCCACCGCCTTCATGTCCATCAAATCTTGTAATCTTTTTGGACGCTTGGTGTTGATTAATGATGTGTTACAATGCATCATTTGAACATATGAGTATTTATACCTGCATACTTTTTTGTCATAAAATAGTTAATACTATTGTTCTTTTCAGATAAAAGTTATATGTAACATTTGAGTTTAGTTTGTGAGGATTCCACAAAATACAAATAAAATAGTAAAATCATTTACTGTTAATGAATCTCACCTGCAGTCCCCTGTGCACATATACAAGTGCATACAGACATATGAACTTTGGAGAACACTATTCAACAAAGGGACATGATCAATGTTTTGTTTGTCTTCTGCGATTCGGCATCGGTACTCATTCAAGTTGATCTTCCGGCTTCGCATTCACCAAAATTTTTGTCACTTTAGCCGTTGCGAGACAGAATTTTAGATATCGGCTTTGTTTTAAAACTCTAGACCTTTAGATTATCATAACTTGAAAAATGAAAGTGTGGTCAAACCAAATGCATGTTTTAGGGAAGATGGTGACATTTTACCATCTTTTACATCACTTAAAGGACTAATAAAGGTCAAAACAGACAACATCATACCTAACCTTATATTCTTTCACAAACAACCTTCCAAATGCTAAATCCTCTTCCATTTGGATGTTTTCTCTCAACTTTTTGCAGATTCAAAAGTCCTTTTGCCTTCATACACACCACCTCACTCTATATTTCATCATCTTTCCAACCTTTTCTCCTTGGATCTTGTGCTACTGTCATTGATCCCACACCCGCCCAGAATCAACAAAGGGTGGCTGACAGACATCAGTATCAAACAAACTCATGCTATATATAAAAACTCACACAAACAGTTGATCAATCTAACACTCTAGTTAAAACAAGAATCTTGATCACACCCTTCTAAAGATTGATGATGGCCCTTCATTCCATGGGACGGAAACATGGTGATCCAATGGCGGTAGGTGGTCGTGATGGTGGTGCATCTTCCTCCTCCATTGCTCTCCTGCAAGAAAGATTCAGACAACTGCAGGAAATGCGGGAGAGGAGAGAAGAAATGAAGGTGTTAAAGTTGATTTCTGAGTCGGAAACAATGGGTCAAACCAAGTACTATGAGCCATCAAGAAACTTATTGGTGCACCCTGAGATGATCCATCACAAGGCAGCTATGACTGCAAGATCATCTTTTCAAGATTCTCTATCTCTTGGGCTTGATTTATATGGAAAGAAAACAGAACAGAAACCATCAAAGACTCCACCTTTCAGAGACTTCTGGTCCATGGATTCAGTGTCAATTAGCACATTGAGTGTTCATGAGAAACATGATGTAGATACTTCTCTTCATCTGTAAAAGTAAAAGGCTTGATTTTTATGTTTCTTTGTCTTTCTTTTGTTCCTTTTAGTGTAATTATAGCAAATTTCAATAATAAAAAGAGGATATGAAAATGAACTGATATCTTGAAACAAAGCACATATAGCGAATAAGATTTAGCAGACTAGATATATTTTAATCATAGAAGTAGCTTTGAAGCATCCTGAATTTCATGTTCTAGTAATTGTCTTTGTAAGTTATACTGTTAGAGTGATTCACTACATGTATGATTAAGTGGAAAACAGACAGATGCAAATAGAACTCAAAAGATTTAATTGGACATGTTGTAAGCATTAGCTAGAATATCATCAAATAGGAAGAAATTGTTAATGTGGTGTCATCCTTTATAAATGCTCATCATGTACGCCAACTTAGGTGTATTCACTAAGACGAATTGTGAAGTCAGAAAAGTAGATTGTTATTTTCACCCATGAGTTTGAACAGAAAATCATCACAGCACGCACATTCTACTTTAAATTATTGTCATTGGTAATCCAATTT
>CM046435.1:56878835-57041104 GCA_025506505.1 Flaveria sonorensis
TTAATCATCATCATCATCATCATCATTAGTATTATCATCATCATCATCATTAATTCATCATCATCATCATCATCATCATCATCATCATATCATCATCATCATCATCATCATCATCATCAATCATCATCATCATCATATCATCATCATCATCATCATCATCATCATCATCATATCATCATCATCATCATTATCAGTATCATCATTCATCATCATCATCATCATCAATCATCATCATCATCAGCATCATATCATCATCATCATCATCATCATCATCATTCTCATCATCATCATCATCATCATCATCATCATCATCAATCATCATCATCATCATTCTTATCATCATCATCATCATCATCATCATCATCATCATCATCATCATCATCATCATCATCATCATTAATCATCATCATCATCATCATCATCATCATCATCATATCATTCATCATCATCATCATCATCATCATCATCATTCATCATCATCATCATCATCATCATCATCAATCATCATCATCATCATCATCATTCATTTCATCATCATCATCATCAGTATCTATCATCACATCATCATCATCAATCATCATCATCATCATCATCATCATCATCATCATCATCATCATCATCATCATCATCATCATCATCATCATCATCATCATCATCATCATCATCATCATCATCATCATCATCATCATCATCATCATCATCCCATCATCATCATCATCATCATCATCATCATCATCATCATCATCATCATCATCATCATCATCATCATCATCATCATCATCATCATCATCATCATCATCATCATCATCATCATCATCATCATCATCATCATCATCATCATCATCATCAATCATCATCATCATCATCATCATCATCATCATCATCATCATCATCATCATCATCATCATCATCATCATCATCATCATCATCATCATCATCATCATCATCATCATCATCATCATCATCATCATCATCATCATCATCATCATCATCATCATCATCATCATCATCATCATCATCATCATCATCATCATCATCATCATCATCATCATCATCATCATCATCATCATCATCATCATCATCATCATCATCATCATCATCATCATCATCATCATCATCATCATCCATCATCATCATCATCATCATCATCATCATCATCATCATCATCATCATCATCATCATCATCATCATCATCATCATCATCATCATCATCATCATCATCATCATCATCATCATCATCATCATCCATCATCATCATCATCATCATCATCATCATCATCATCATCATCATCATCATCATCATCATCATCATCATCATCATCATCATCATCCATCATCATCATCATCATCATCATCATCATCATCATCATCATCATCATCATCATCATCACATCATCATCATCATCATCATCATCATCATCATCATCATCATCATCATCATCATCATCATCATCATCATCATCATCATCATCATCATCATCATCATCATCATCATCATCATCATCATCATCATCATCATCATCATCATCATCATCATCACATCATCATCATCATCATCATCATCATCATCATCATCATCATCATCATCATCATCATCATCATCATCATCATCATCATCATCATCATCATCATCATCATCATCATCATCATCATCATCATCATCATCATCATCATCATCATCATCATCATCATCATCATCATCATCATCATCATCATCATCATCATCATCATCATCATCATCATCATCATCATCATCATCATCATCATCATCATCATCATCATCATCATCATCATCATCATCATCATCATCATCATCATCATCATCATCATCATCATCATCATCATCATCATCATCATCATCATCATCATCATCATCATCATCATCATCATCATCATCATCATCATCATCATCATCATCATCATCATCATCATCATCATCATCATCATCATCATCATCATCATCATCATCATCATCATCATCATCATCATCATCATCATCATCATCATCATCATCATCATCATCATCATCATCATCATCATCATCATCATCATCATCATCATCATCATCATCATCATCATCATCATCATCATCATCATCATCATCATCATCATCATCATCATCATCATCATCATCATCATCATCATCATCATCATCATCATCATCATCATCATCATCATCATCATCATCATCATCATCATCATCATCATCATCATCATCATCATCATCATCATCATCATCATCATCATCATCATCATCATCATCATCATCATCATCATCATCATCATCATCATCATCATCATCATCATCATCATCATCATCATCATCATCATCATCATCATCATCATCATCATCATCATCATCATCATCATCATCATCATCATCATCATCATCATCATCATCATCATCATCATCATCATCATCATCATCATCATCATCATCATCATCATCATCATCATCATCATCATCATCATCATCATCATCATCATCATCATCATCATCATCATCATCATCATCATCATCATCATCATCATCATCATCATCATCATCATCATCATCATCATCATCATCATCATCATCATCATCATCATCATCATCATCATCATCATCATCATCATCATCATCATCATCATCATCATCATCATCATCATCATCATCATCATCATCATCATCATCATCATCATCATCATCATCATCATCATCATCATCATCATCATCATCATCATCATCATCATCATCATCATCATCATCATCATCATCATCATTCATCATCATCATCATCATCATCATCATCATCATCATCATCATCATCATCATCATCATCATCATCATCATCATCATCATCATCATCATCATCATCATCATCATCATCATCATCATCATCATCATCATCATCATCATCATCATCATCATCATCATCATCATCATCATCATCATCATCATCATCATCATCATCATCATCATCATCATCATCATCATCATCATCATCATCATCATCATCATCATCATCATCATCATCATCATCATCATCATCATCATCATCATCATCATCATCATCATCATCATCATCATCATCATCATCATCATCATCATCATCATCATCATCATCATCATCATCATCATCATCATCATCATCATCATCATCATCATCATCATCATCATCATCATCATCATCATCATCATCATCATCATCATCATCATCATCATCATCATCATCATCATCATCATCATCATCATCATCATCATCATCATCATCATCATCATCATCATCATCATCATCATCATCATCATCATCATCATCATCATCATCATCATCATCATCATCATCATCATCATCATCATCATCATCATCATCATCATCATCATCAATCATCATCATCATCATCCATCATCATCATCATCATCATCATCATCATCATCATCATCATCATCATCATCATCATCATCATCATCATCATCATCATCATCATCATCATCATCATCATCATCATCATCATCATCATCATCATCATCATCATCATCATCATCATCATCATCATCATCATCATCATCATCATCATCATCATCATCATCATCATCATCATCATCATCATCATCATCATCATCATCATCATCATCATCATCATCATCATCATCATCATCATCATCATCATCATCATCATCATCATCATCATCATCATCATCATCATCATCATCATCATCATCATCATCATCATCATCATCATCATCATCATCATCATCATCATCATCATCATCATCATCATCATCATCATCATCATCATCATCATCATCATCATCATCATCATCATCATCATCATCATCATCATCATCATCATCATCATCATCATCATCATCATCATCATCATCATCATCATCATCATCATCATCATCATCATCATCATCATCATCATCATCATCATCATCATCATCATCATCATCATCATCATCATCATCATCATCATCATCATCATCATCATCATCATCATCATCATCATCATCATCATCATCATCATCATCATCATCATCATCATCATCATCATCATCATCATCATCATCATCATCATCACATCATCATCATCATCATCATCATCATCATCATCATCATCATCATCATCATCATCATCATCATCATCATCATCATCATCATCATCATCATCATCATCATCATCATCATCATCATCATCATCATCATCATCATCATCATCATCATCATCATCATCATCATCATCATCATCATCATCATCATCATCATCATCATCACATCATCATCATCATCATCATCATCATCATCATCATCATCATCATCATCATCATCATCATCATCATCATCATCATCATCATCATCATCATCATCATCATCATCATCATCATCATCATCATCATCATCATCATCATCATCATCATCATCATCATCATCATCATCATCATCATCATCATCATCATCATCATCATCATCATCATCATCATCATCATCATCATCATCATCATCATCATCATCATCATCATCATCATCATCATCATCATCATCATCATCATCATCATCATCATCATCATCATCATCATCATCATCATCATCATCATCATCATCATCATCATCATCATCATCATCATCATCATCATCATCATCATCATCATCATCATCATCATCATCATCATCATCATCATCATCATCATCATCATCATCATCATCATCATCATCATCATCATCATCATCATCATCATCATCATCATCATCATCATCATCATCATCATCATCATCATCATCATCATCATCATCATCATCATCATCATCATCATCATCATCATCATCATCATCATCATCATCATCATCATCATCATCATCATCATCATCATCATCATCATCATCATCATCATCATCATCATCATCATCATCATCATCATCATCATCATCATCATCATCATCATCATCATCATCATCATCATCATCATCATCATCATCATCATCATCATCATCATCATCATCATCATCATCATCATCATCATCATCATCATCATCATCATCATCATCATCATCATCATCATCATCATCATCATCATCATCATCATCATCATCATCATCATCATCATCATCATCATCATCATCATCATCATCATCATCATCATCATCATCATCATCATCATCATCATCATCATCATCATCATCATCATCATCATCATCATCATCATCATCATCATCATCATCATCATCATCATCATCATCATCATCATCATCATCATCATCATCATCATCATCATCATCATCATCATCATCATCATCATCATCATCATCATCATCATCATCATCATCATCATCATCATCATCATCATCATCATCATCATCATCATCATCATCATCATCATCATCATCATCATCATCATCATCATCATCATCATCATCATCATCATCATCATCATCATCATCATCATCATCATCATCATCATCATCATCATCATCATCATCATCATCATCATCATCATCATCATCATCATCATCATCATCATCATCATCATCATCATCATCATCATCATCATCATCATCATCATCATCATCATCATCATCATCATCATCATCATCATCATCATCATCATCATCATCATCATCATCATCATCATCATCATCATCATCATCATCATCATCATCATCATCATCATCATCATCATCATCATCATCATCATCATCATCATCATCATCATCATCATCATCATCATCATCATCATCATCATCATCATCATCATCATCATCATCATCATCATCATCATCATCATCATCATCATCATCATCATCATCATCATCATCATCATCATCATCATCATCATCATCATCATCATCATCATCATCATCATCATCATCATCATCATCATCATCATCATCATCATCATCATCATCATCATCATCATCATCATCATCATCATCATCATCATCATCATCATCATCATCATCATCATCATCATCATCATCATCATCATCATCATCATCATCATCATCATCATCATCATCATCATCATCATCATCATCATCATCATCATCATCATCATCATCATCATCATCACATCATCATCATCATCATCATCATCATCATCATCATCATCATCATCATCATCATCATCATCATCATCATCATCATCATCATCATCATCATCATCATCATCATCATCATCATCATCATCATCATCATCATCATCATCATCATCATCATCATCATCATCATCATCATCATCATCATCATCATCATCATCATCATCATCATCATCATCATCATCATCATCATCATCATCATCATCATCATCATCATCATCATCATCATCATCATCATCATCATCATCATCATCATCATCATCATCATCATCATCATCATCATCATCATCATCATCATCATCATCATCATCATCATCATCATCATCATCATCATCATCATCATCATCATCATCATCATCATCATCATCATCATCATCATCATCATCATCATCATCATCATCATCATCATCATCATCATCATCATCATCATCATCATCATCATCATCATCATCATCATCATCATCATCATCATCATCATCATCATCATCATCATCATCATCATCATCATCATCATCATCATCATCATCATCATCATCATCATCATCATCATCATCATCATCATCATCATCATCATCATCATCATCATCATCATCATCATCATCATCATCATCATCATCATCATCATCATCATCATCATCATCATCATCATCATCATCATCATCATCATCATCATCATCATCATCATCATCATCATCATCATCATCATCATCATCATCATCATCATCATCATCATCATCATCATCATCATCATCATCATCATCATCATCATCATCATCATCATCATCATCATCATCATCATCATCATCATCATCATCATCATCATCATCATCATCATCATCATCATCATCATCATCATCATCATCATCATCATCATCATCATCATCATCATCATCATCATCATCATCATCATCATCATCATCATCATCATCATCATCATCATCATCATCATCATCATCATCATCATCATCATCATCATCATCATCATCATCATCATCATCATCATCATCATCATCATCATCATCATCATCATCATCATCATCATCATCATCATCATCATCATCATCATCATCATCATCATCATCATCATCATCATCATCATCATCATCATCATCATCATCATCATCATCATCATCATCATCATCATCATCATCATCATCATCATCATCATCATCATCATCATCATCATCATCATCATCATCATCATCATCATCATCATCATCATCATCATCATCATCATCATCATCATCATCATCATCATCATCATCATCATCATCATCATCATCATCATCATCATCATCATCATCATCATCATCATCATCATCATCATCATCATCATCATCATCATCATCATCATCATCATCATCATCATCATCATCATCATCATCATCATCATCATCATCATCATCATCATCATCATCATCATCATCATCATCATCATCATCATCATCATCATCATCATCATCATCATCATCATCATCATCATCATCATCATCATCATCATCATCATCATCATCATCATCATCATCATCATCATCATCATCATCATCATCATCATCATCATCATCATCATCATCATCATCATCATCATCATCATCATCATCATCATCATCATCATCATCATCATCATCATCATCATCATCATCATCATCATCATCATCATCATCATCATCATCATCATCATCATCATCATCATCATCATCATCATCATCATCATCATCATCATCATCATCATCATCATCATCATCATCATCATCATCATCATCATCATCATCATCATCATCATCATCATCATCATCATCATCATCATCATCATCATCATCATCATCATCATCATCATCATCATCATCATCATCATCATCATCATCATCATCATCATCATCATCATCATCATCATCATCATCATCATCATCATCATCATCATCATCATCATCATCATCATCATCATCATCATCATCATCATCATCATCATCATCATCATCATCATCATCATCATCATCATCATCATCATCATCATCATCATCATCATCATCATCATCATCATCATCATCATCATCATCATCATCATCATCATCATCATCATCATCATCATCATCATCATCATCATCATCATCATCATCATCATCATCATCATCATCATCATCATCATCATCATCATCATCATCATCATCATCATCATCATCATCATCATCATCATCATCATCATCATCATCATCATCATCATCATCATCATCATCATCATCATCATCATCATCATCATCATCATCATCATCATCATCATCATCATCATCATCATCATCATCATCATCATCATCATCATCATCATCATCATCATCATCATCATCATCATCATCATCATCATCATCATCATCATCATCATCATCATCATCATCATCATCATCATCATCATCATCATCATCATCATCATCATCATCATCATCATCATCATCATCATCATCATCATCATCATCATCATCATCATCATCATCATCATCATCATCATCATCATCATCATCATCATCATCATCATCATCATCATCATCATCATCATCATCATCATCATCATCATCATCATCATCATCATCATCATCATCATCATCATCATCATCATCATCATCATCATCATCATCATCATCATCATCATCATCATCATCATCATCATCATCATCATCATCATCATCATCATCATCATCATCATCATCATCATCATCATCATCATCATCATCATCATCATCATCATCATCATCATCATCATCATCATCATCATCATCATCATCATCATCATCATCATCATCATCATCATCATCATCATCATCATCATCATCATCATCATCATCATCATCATCATCATCATCATCATCATCATCATCATCATCATCATCATCATCATCATCATCATCATCATCATCATCATCATCATCATCATCATCATCATCATCATCATCATCATCATCATCATCATCATCATCATCATCATCATCATCATCATCATCATCATCATCATCATCATCATCATCATCATCATCATCATCATCATCATCATCATCATCATCATCATCATCATCATCATCATCATCATCATCATCATCATCATCATCATCATCATCATCATCATCATCATCATCATCATCATCATCATCATCATCATCATCATCATCATCATCATCATCATCATCATCATCATCATCATCATCATCATCATCATCATCATCATCATCATCATCATCATCATCATCATCATCATCATCATCATCATCATCATCATCATCATCATCATCATCATCATCATCATCATCATCATCATCATCATCATCATCATCATCATCATCATCATCATCATCATCATCATCATCATCATCATCATCATCATCATCATCATCATCATCATCATCATCATCATCATCATCATCATCATCATCATCATCATCATCATCATCATCATCATCATCATCATCATCATCATCATCATCATCATCATCATCATCATCATCATCATCATCATCATCATCATCATCATCATCATCATCATCATCATCATCATCATCATCATCATCATCATCATCATCATCATCATCATCATCATCATCATCATCATCATCATCATCATCATCATCATCATCATCATCATCATCATCATCATCATCATCATCATCATCATCATCATCATCATCATCATCATCATCATCATCATCATCATCATCATCATCATCATCATCATCATCATCATCATCATCATCATCATCATCATCATCATCATCATCATCATCATCATCATCATCATCATCATCATCATCATCATCATCATCATCATCATCATCATCATCATCATCATCATCATCATCATCATCATCATCATCATCATCATCATCATCATCATCATCATCATCATCATCATCATCATCATCATCATCATCATCATCATCATCATCATCATCATCATCATCATCATCATCATCATCATCATCATCATCATCATCATCATCATCATCATCATCATCATCATCATCATCATCATCATCATCATCATCATCATCATCATCATCATCATCATCATCATCATCATCATCATCATCATCATCATCATCATCATCATCATCATCATCATCATCATCATCATCATCATCATCATCATCATCATCATCATCATCATCATCATCATCATCATCATCATCATCATCATCATCATCATCATCATCATCATCATCATCATCATCATCATCATCATCATCATCATCATCATCATCATCATCATCATCATCATCATCATCATCATCATCATCATCATCATCATCATCATCATCATCATCATCATCATCATCATCATCATCATCATCATCATCATCATCATCATCATCATCATCATCATCATCATCATCATCATCATCATCATCATCATCATCATCATCATCATCATCATCATCATCATCATCATCATCATCATCATCATCATCATCATCATCATCATCATCATCATCATCATCATCATCATCATCATCATCATCATCATCATCATCATCATCATCATCATCATCATCATCATCATCATCATCATCATCATCATCATCATCATCATCATCATCATCATCATCATCATCATCATCATCATCATCATCATCATCATCATCATCATCATCATCATCATCATCATCATCATCATCATCATCATCATCATCATCATCATCATCATCATCATCATCATCATCATCATCATCATCATCATCATCATCATCATCATCATCATCATCATCATCATCATCATCATCATCATCATCATCATCATCATCATCATCATCATCATCATCATCATCATCATCATCATCATCATCATCATCATCATCATCATCATCATCATCATCATCATCATCATCATCATCATCATCATCATCATCATCATCATCATCATCATCATCATCATCATCATCATCATCATCATCATCATCATCATCATCATCATCATCATCATCATCATCATCATCATCATCATCATCATCATCATCATCATCATCATCATCATCATCATCATCATCATCATCATCATCATCATCATCATCATCATCATCATCATCATCATCATCATCATCATCATCATCATCATCATCATCATCATCATCATCATCATCATCATCATCATCATCATCATCATCATCATCATCATCATCATCATCATCATCATCATCATCATCATCATCATCATCATCATCATCATCATCATCATCATCATCATCATCATCATCATCATCATCATCATCATCATATTATTATTATTATTATTATTATTATTATATTATTATTATTATTATTATTATTATTATTATCATCATCATCATCAAACCGGTTGGAATAACAATGATTTAAATTAACAATGCTGGCACATGTTTACGATGGTTGCATGTATCACAGTCTAGCCGGAGCATTACAATACCTTACTTTTACAATGTTAGAAGTTTTTTAAATAGTTTAAAAGATTTGTCTATTTATGTATGATTCTAAGAAACTACACCTACAGTCCCTCAAACATTGGTATATTAAAGATACAATACATTTTGGTCTTCAAATCTCCTCCAAGTCTACAAAATTCACTTCGTATTTATATGCGTATTTGGGTGGGTCGATATTGCGTATATTTGGGTAGCAACTTTATCTCACAGGTCCTCAACACACCAAGCAACCATTTCTCGCTCTATTGCCAGAGTTGAATACCATGGGGTTGTTGATATAGTTGTTGAAACCAATTGAAGTTACAATCTGGTCTTAGAGTTTGGTTTACCGATTCGACAAGCTACTATCATTTATTGTGGTAATGTCTCAACGATATATTTATATAATTATATGGAAATACAACATCAACAAACAAAGCATGTGGAACTAGTTTTTCATTCGTTCATGGATGCGTTCGAGTCGGAAATGTTTGAGCATTACGTCCTGGCTCATTACCAATACGTTGACATCTTCACATTGGGTCGGTCCAAACAGTTATTCATCCACTTCTAATCTAGTTTGTGCCTTCGTCCGGCTATAGCAATTACAGGGGACTATTAATCGATAACATATAAATATATTATTAGTTTGTTATATATTTCGATTTAGTTTGTGCCTGTGTTGCAGCACATGCAGACGCGAGTGTGGGCACTGAACCATCAGAACAGGATTTTATGGCTGACATGAATCAACACACAAACACAGCTGCATTCTACCGGCGGTTTCTTGAGATGCAGTACTTGAGACACTTGACTACTGCAATGCAGTTCGAATCAATGAATGTTAGTCTTCACATGAAAATTCTTAGGAGAGGATCAATGTTGAGCAGCATTGTTTAGCAAAAGGCATGGTGTATATAGTGTTCAAACATTTGAAGTAATCAAAATAAAAAATATTAATACTTGTTCATGATATCTATAGCTCATCCAAATAATCCAATCTTTAATCTGCAAATCATAAATATTTTATGGGTATATAACAACACTACATGACTACCATTAAGACCTAAGGGTTGAACGATTGCATAAATATAACAGCCGTAGTACTTGGGGCTCATGTAGCACTAACATGAAGAACCATTTCCATACCACTAGATTCTGGTTGAGGTCTTGAACCATCATTCTGAACAGAAGCTGGACCTGTTCCATTCCCTGGGATGTTTTGAGTAAAGGGTCGACCACCAACACCTGCAGGCATATCATGATCATGTCGCCCCTCATAAGTTGTAATCACCACTTTTTCATCATGAGATGCCCGTTCTACATGTTTTTTGGCAGCGCAACCAGCACTCGTACACCGATAATAACTCCTGCATTAGAACCAAGACATTTTTATGACCAGAAATATAAAGTAGTCTACTAATGTATAACAAGCTTTAATCATCTTTGTTACCTTGGATTAGGATTGCCTTTCACTAATTTCTGCCCATATTTGCGCCACCGATAGCCATCATTTACAATATCAACTACGCTTGTTGTCTGAACAACTACGCGTGGCTCACAGTTTGTCTTGGTTGAAATACCTTCATTCACGCTAGAATTCTCTCTCTTCCTAAAATGCACAAAATGGATATATGATAATTTCCAAAATTTTAAAAATATGACATAATTAAGTAATGCTTTAACTTACTGTCTCTTGGAGTCTGATGACATATCATTATCAATCTCACGTTTTGTTTCGTTTGCCTTAACAGCCGCTTCTACATTATTCTCGCTCAAAGGAACCACCACGAGTCGATTCGGCTTTGTTTCTGACACCTCTTGATCATGAGATGTCGCAGGAAGCACAGATGAATGGTCTTCACATAACAAAAGGATCAATATTTTATTACCAAAACATGAAATAAAATATAAAGTTTAATCTTGCACCTTCAGAAGGCTCATGAGAAGCTCTTGATGGAACAGGAAGAACAAAAGCCGAGCCTTTAACAAGTGTATGTGGAGGTTTTGGGTGTTCATGCTTCCATAAGTAATTTATTTCTGTAATACTCCCATCATTTGTGCGCTCTACTTGTTTTCTTGCTGGGCAACTAGCAAATGTACATTTGTAATAGCTTCGAACAAATGTATTCCCTTTTACAAGCTTTTGGCCATATTTTCTCCAATTATATCCGTCACCGGTAGGTTTTTCAGGTACTTTTGAGAAAGTAACACCTTGATCTGAATGTGCTGATTGGGAAACTGTAACATTTTCAGCATTACGTCTTAGTGGTAATTTATCAAGGCCTTTCTCAGGCCTTTTTGCCACGATAAAAGTTTCATTTACTGATTCGGATGCAGGAGCTTGCTGTGAAGTGTTAGTGACCTTTTTCGATATTGTAGCCTGCATGCTTTCTTCTTGATAAGATTCTGATCCAGCACCTTCAGTATGAGTAGGTTTGCCATTTTGACAATCAAACTCTTTGTCAGGTAGTACGGTTGTGGAACTTCCTTCTTGGTTAGAATTATCCCGAGACTCCTTAACCTTTATAGACTCTGATTTTATTTCTTGATTAGACAGGTCTCCACCGTTGGAGTCATTAATCAACTCTAAACTGTCCGATGACTTGTCCATTATTGTAATTTCAATTCCATCTTGGTTGCATTGTGATTCGGCTTCCTTGCTGTCTGCAGCGGACTCTAGCTTATAAATAGATAGATATTTAGACAGAATGTTTTGTTACTCCACCATCAAATCTAGAAATGAAAATAAGAAATACTGATATTCCAGATACATCTTAAAATAGTTTTGCTAAAACATAGGCAAATACTATATACTCAATTCTTTCATGCATCATGCATTCATGCATCTTGTTTTCTCCCTTGTAATTTTGCTATACTTATGTAAAGTTTCAGTTTTGATAGCTGAAAAATATCTTGTAGGAAAAAGTTTCATCAGTAAGTAATAAACCGTTCACGCATTAGAAATAGCTTCTCAATAGAACACACTTACTCCATTTATGGCAACGGAATATCAGTAAAAAGATTTAGAACACACAAAATATACAATAAAAAATAGATAATTAGATAAATAAACATATATGTCTTTAAAAGAATAAATTATGCAGGCATTTCTGAAGCTACAACTTTCAGCACTTCAAGAACTCAAGTCAGAAGAAAGTTCGGAGTTAAAAAAATGACAATAAAGGGTTCCTATACTTTCCTTAATTCTTAGAATTGAGTGTTCTTAAAAAATTAGTAATCTAGTTGTCAGCCCAATCTTGTGAATCTTCCAATCAAAGAAGAGAGTAATAATAGTGTGTACTCACAATGAATGGAGGAAACTAAGTTTGGACTGCTCTATATCTAGGGATGTAAACGAGCCAAGCCGCTCGTGAGCTACTAGAGATCGACTCGCAAAAAGCTGGAATCAAGTTGGGCTTGAACAAGCTCAAGCTCATCTTGGGGCTCATTTAATATACGAGCTCAAGTTTGAGCTACACATATCGAGCTTGACTAGGCTCGCGAACCTAAATAAGCCTAATATTTGTACAATTTTTTCTTATAATTCTATTTAAATTTATTATAGAAATAATTAAATCATATTTAAAAATATAAATATAAATTTATATGATAATAACTATAAATGTAAGTAAATAATAAACAAGCTGAACTCGAGCTTGAAAAACCAATCACGAGCAAAGCTCAAGATTCAGACATGAGCTCTTAACAAGACAAGCTCAACCTTTTAAGTTAAACAAATCTAGCTTGGGCTCAGCTCGACTCGATTACACCCCTATGTATATTTGGTAATTTTACTGCTTTATTGGCTTAAGAACTTTACTTCTGTTCATTTATTTTGTTAAGGGTTTATAATACTCAGTACACTTAACTTAACTTGGTGAAGTTCTTATCTAGCACCAAACTTTGTGGAGTTGCTAATAGTATTTCAGCTTTAAGTTTTCCCAAAAGGGATATATTTTGGGGAGATGACTTATTGAAAATTTATATTATCTAATTTGCTCGACCATCCCATAGACATATTCTAGACATGTCTTCAGTCAAATGTAGATAAATGGTCATTATTGTAAACATTAGCTTATGGGCATGTTTATTAACTAGGCTTCATAGACATCAAGCCCTTGGTCTGACATGATAATGCTCTTAACCTAAAATATGTAAGCTCTATTACGGCCAAATCAAATCCACAGTATAGGATCATAGTTTACTAGTTCTTGTAAGATGTTTGTAGAAGTCAAAACATACAACAATTGGCACAAGACAGGAATAGAAACTTGTCAAGCGCAAGAGGCAGTTTTAGCAAGCTAATAATTTGAACTTAAAAAATACCTCCAAACGCCATTAGAAAATGCGAAAGGATTCCCACACAGTTAATAGAAGCGCATTATTTCCTATTTACCAACGCATTATTTCCTATTTACCAACCCACAAAACATAATTAACTTCCCAAAAGGCCCATGTTCTTTTCTTAATGCACCATATTTTCCCTCCATACGATTGCACGATTAAAGAAACAAACTTTGGGAACGAAACCTAACCAATTTTAAGAATATAAACTTATCAAATTTCCTGGTCAAAACAACACAACTGCAACAAGGGCCAAACATCAAAGTTGCCAGGCACCACAAAATCCTACCAATTGGTCACTTTACCCAAAAACCAGACTTCTAGACCTAAAATGACCCAAAAGGCATAAAAAAAACAGAACAAACAAGCTAAACACTTAACCAAAATGCAAAATATACCTCCAAAACAAACCCTTAATTCCCCAACTACGAGTAATCAGAGCAAAATTCCACTAAAACCTGTGCTTTACAATAATTCACTTCAAACCCTCTATCATATTCTCAGCTAGAACTAAATAAATTAGTCGAATTTCAAAAATTACAAACTTTATACAAAACCCTGAAAAGTCAAACCTTTTACAGTCAACCACATCAAACAGAATCACAGAATTACAGAACCACACACCAAATTCACCAACTTACTAGTCTATCAGAGCTACAACTGATCAAGATACAGTAAAACACCAACTAAAGCAGTAAAATCCTTAGAAAAACCCTAATAACACACCTTTTTGGTGACAATCGGAGGCTACGATCACACAGAGACTGTATATCGATGCTGTAGATGAAGGATAAAGAGTTGAATTGAGCGAATTTAAGGAGAATTGAAAGGGGAAAAACGATGGATCGAAATAGTGTGTGTTGTAATTGTGTGTGGTGGAGTGTAGGGAAGAATCTGATGTGTTTGGTTGGTAGTTGGATAAGTTACATCAACTTCCCCTAAACTTCTTTCATTAATACAACTTGTCCCTCTTTTTCCTTTTACCAAAGACTAATGTTTGGGAGTATTTTAAGACTAAACATGCAAATGTCATTATTTTATTGATATATGTTTGTGTAGGACTGTGAAAAGGGCCGATCTGTTTCGTGGTCTGATGGATGCAGTTTTATCGTCTCAAGTAGTTTTAATTCTAACCTTAAAATTACCAAACGATAATCTTACGAGTTGTTTTTAGACCTGAGCTTGTTTTTATTTGTTGTAGTTGTGAGATTTTTTATTGAAGGGTTTTAAATGTTCAATCTCTTGTATTTGTACGTACATAATTAAACAAATTCTAATGTATACATATGGGTAGATTAATATAAATAGGGTGATGTTGTGATGCTATACATAGGTTTCTCTGAACTATTTTTGTTTGTTATATCTTTTCCTTTGGCTTTTTAAAATAGTTAATTTTTTCATTTATATTTTTTTTATTTATCATATCAGGTGTTGAACTAAAAAAATTTTAAGTTTAAATTATTTATTTTGTCTTTTAATTGTTACTTTTTTTGTATTTTATTATTTTTGTATTAATAAAAAAATTATTTATAGGAAAAGAGTTTAAAATAGTCAAACCGGCCCGTGAACTCCTCAGAGTTGGTTCCTAAAATGCTTAAGTCGAGTTGATATCATTAGAAAGTGTTTTTTTTTATCTAATTTACTTTAACATATATGAAAAAACAATTATTGAAAGTTTAGGAGATTGTTTTTTATTTACAATATATTCTTATTTTAGAATGAAAAACATTACTAATCTTCTATAGAAAGTTTTTTTAATTTAAAAAAGGTTTTATATTAAATTATTATAGAACTTCTTTTATTATTCTTGATACGCATTATATGATTATATAAAAAGTGTTTTTTAATCTCTTTTTACAAAAAAAAAAAAAAAAACTTTTATCAAAAACTAAATATGTTTTTCCATAGAAAAATATGACAAATTTTAAAAATAATTTTAAAGAAGGTAGTATGACAGGTAGGGTTGTAAACAAACCAAACGAACACAAACAGGGTCTTGTTCGTGTTTGTTATTAAGAAAATAACTTGTTCATGAACTGTTCACGATCGCATACCAAACGAGGGATTTATTGTTCATGTTCGTTCATTAAGAAAATGTATCTGTTCATGAACTATTCACGAATATAAACGAACACAAATGAAGACAAGCGAACGCACACAAATATTCATTAATGAACACAAATAAAATTTCTTAAAACAAACAAATACAAACCATCATATATTAATTTTTATAATTATAATCACAAAACATTATGTGATATTACCAAATATAAATAAGTAGTTAACATAATTATTACAAACATAACTCTTAAATCAACGAAAACAAACGAACATTATCGAACGTTCACAAACATAAATTAACGAATGCAACCTCTGTTCATGTTCGTTCATTTAACTAAACGAACATAATTTTTTTGTTCATGTCCGTTCATTTATTAAACAAACAAACATAAACAAAATTCCCGCCGAACGGTTCAAACGATCGGTTCGTTTACCGCCCTAATGACAAGTAATAAGAGGAATATATATAGACTAACCTTTTAAATATATATGTTTTGGTACTTTTTGAAACTCTAAAACGTTTAATTCAACGAGATCCACGTGGACCAATCCATATGTAGCAATATTTAGGGTTTTTTTGTTAGATTCGACACTATGACACGATCGAGTGTATGGTGAGTGTTCTTCATCAAAATTAGATGTTTCACATGTTTCTAATAGTTTAGAAATAATACATGTGATGTTTAAAACTCGTAAGACATTTAATTTTGAAATATAACAACATTATTACATGCAACTTGGTGGGTTGGAGTGTGATAGGTTAAAGAATAACCCACTTTATAATTTTGAAAAATTGTTGCGTAAGACACCAAAACATTACCTAAAAATCTAAATAAAACTTCTACAAGTGGTTATACTTGTTATATGATATATTGAAATAGAAGACGAACGTGGTGAAAATGGTAAAATTGACTATTTTGACCATGTTTTAAGTAAATATGATTTTGATTATGCTGAGAGTCAATTAGATTAAACATGATTTTCTTAACTCTAGAATACATATTGAAGTGTGTTTATAGGCTTAATTGAAGAATTTAACTTAAACATGAAATTTGATGAAAACAAGTCAAGATAGATCGATGAGGTTGAGGTGAGTACAAAAGCTAGTCTAGTGGTTGTAATAGTTGATGAATAATAGATACATCCTAATATGACCCGAGTCACTAAAAGCTATCGAAATTTGAATGCACATCAAGCATAATTGATTATTATTGAGTAGCGGACTTATTACAATTAGACTTGAGTTTGTGACCGGTGTAAAAAAATAAGTAAATGCTTGAACAAGTACAAGTTTCTCCGAGATAAGTAACTATTGAAAATATGCGAGTATGTAAGTTTTATTATATTTTTGTTTAGATAATTAGTGAGTGGTGAACACATTTTTAGATTAAAATAATTCAATTGTTCATTCTAAATTTATCAATTAGATAAAACTTAAAAATCCTACAAAAACAAAGAATGATTCAAAGATGATTTTCGTGAACTAGAGAATGAGTAAACAAAACAAATTTGAATTCAAAGGAAGGGCGTAAAAAAATGTTTGTTGGCGGTTATCAATTTTTAATTCAAATACACAAAAATAAAACCATTTTCTAAACCACGGTAGAAACACCTCGGTAGTAATTTACCTCAGTGGGAGCTATTCAAGCCCAGGGCTCTATCCCTGGAACCCACTAGGGGTTGCCACCCTTTGAATCACGCTCTCAAGAGCGCTACCTCCATATCCCCACCAAGGGGCGTTACTCCTTTGGGACCCTAATTGTTTAGCGGCAAAAGCTAATGACATTATAATCATGGCTTTTTTGATAAATATTATAATTTAGATTGAGCAACAAATCAATCTAATTATACTAAAATATCCCACAAGTTGTGTTGTGGTTTAAGAATTACAAATTTCAAAATAACATGGCTTTGTAAGTTCTACTACATAGCCGAATCATGTTCTATGAGATTAAAAGGTCTTGAAGCTTTTTCCACTTTTAAAAAACAAAACACGCGACTATGTATGTTTAATTGCATAGTCATGACATTGTTTTGGATAGCAAACTACGTGATTATGTAATGTTTTGTTCACAATGTTAGCCTTTGAAAGTTATAAGACTATGCATGTCTAAATCACATAGCCATCCCATCATTAAATTTGAGAATTTTAGGATTTCAAAGAACACAACTATTTATGTAGTCGCACGCCATCACAACTAGAAAATATAAAATTAAAGGACAAGCCTACATCTTTAATCACATAGTCATGCATTTATTATAATGTTTTACTTTTAGTTTAGATTTTATAGTCATTGTGTCTATTTATAATGTCTATTTTGAGTTTAAATTGTATAGTTTGGTTTCTTGTCCTTCGTGTATTAGTTTTTTTTTTCTTTTTGGATAAGCATTTGTGATCGATGCATAGTGTTAGTTTTTTAAACAAAAAAGTTATGTTACCCGTAAAATATTTTTTTTACTAGATATGAAATTTTAAATATAGGTTTATTTTAAAGAGACATTGGCTTACAATCTAATTGCAGGGGCGTACATAGGTTTTTGTCAAAGGTACATCGTTGTTTTGTGAAAATAGTTATGACCCTATTATTAATGAAAAAGATGAAATTAGAATAATATATTTAAGCAGAGATTCATGTCAAATTAAAAGTTCATAATTTTTTATAATGATTATTAGTGAAAATACAAGGGTTTTTCTTCTAGGATTGGTTATAGTAGTGAAAATGTAAATAAAACCTACTGAATATTGATGGGTTGTTATTTATTTAAAAAATTGATTAAAAAATGCATTTGTGAGAGAGAGCTTTAATTATTAGAACAAAACAAATAGATTTATAATTAGTTACATTGGTGATAAAAATAGTTTTCATAATAAGACACTTTAAAAATGTGAAAACTTAAATATACAAATCAATCGATACATGTGACAAGTTACAAAACAAGCTATTTATATATTTTAATGACATTATGTTTTTATCTTTTTCAATGATAATTTTTTTATTTTGTGCCCGCCTGACCTTTGACTAACCTAAAAATTATAACATCTTGGATTGTTAGAATTCAAAACCCAAAACTACTAACACCATATGAAAAAAAATCATGATTCTATCACTGACATCTAGCATTTTTGTAACGTGAAAAGGTATATTTTAATTTTATTATAAGGTATCGTAAATCTTGTCGTGATAATATTAAAATTCATGGTGATGTCATTAAGGCTTCACTTTGGGTCAGGTTAATTGCATGTGGTTTCTTAACCTTTATGAAACAAGTCGATTACAACCTTGATATTATTTGTTACATCATGTGATCAGCATTATAATATTGGTTTGGTCAGCATGATTTAATCTAATTAAATCAATAATGTGATTATGTTTAATTATACGCATGTGGTTCCTATTATTTAATTAGAGCAAATTACGGTTCGATTATGATGGCGACACCTTTCAGTTCTTTTTTATATAAAACGTAAAAATGAATCGCAGATGCAACTTTCCTATTTTTTTCAGATTTAAATAATTACTTGTTTATTCCTTTTTAAAGCTCGTGGACAATTAGTTATACTTTAAATATGTAATTTCAATAATCTTCGTATTGTTAGGGTTTGATGACATGCATAAGGGAAAATTTAATTTAACCATATTAATTTGGAAAGTGGTTAAATTAATTTTTATTTTATTTTAGTGGTTTTAACAAGTCAAACATTTAACCTATATTAATTTAGAAAGTGGCTAATTTAACTTTTATTTTACTTTTAGTGGTTTTAACAAGTCAAACAATGTGGTTTAAAAGTCGCTCCAAGTTGACCAAGGATTAATCTTTATTTTCTTCTCTTTTGTAATTTAGCTAAAAACTTAAAGAAATCTCCTTGTAAAATACGGTAGTGTTTAGAATCATGGAACCACGTCAACGTCCCCTGGCGGTATGCGAATTGGGTTCTAAGGAGACCCAGGCTTGAACCCCACTAAGTAAACATCTTGTGGTGACTAACTTATTGCGATGATCAGAGAATGTCAAATCAACGTTTGAGTATAATGTTATCATGACCCAAAGATATTTGTTCAAACACAACCTCTTGACATGATTTACATTCTGAGTTGATTGTCTTTTACTCTTTTAATATGTTTTGAGGCGAGGGTGTCACAGACCGGTTAGCGAGTCCAGTTAACTTGTTTTAAATCATGGTTGTTAAGATCAAAATCATAATATTAAGATTTCAAGATCCATTTAGTTAAAGCCTAAATTATGTCATCTTGATGCTATGAGTAGCATTTATCTCAAAACATGTTTCGTTGGGTATCATGATAGTAAGTCTCCTTTCTAATAAGTAGATTACAAATTTGTGTAAAATAAAAAAATATATTTCATACCCCCTGATTACTAATATAATCTAGCACAATTTAAAGGCTTAGCTATGATAAGCAAGATCATATAAAGTTTATTATTGTGCTTTACTCAACTCAAGTTACCTAAGATTACAAATACTAGAGAAATTAATTATGTTAAACATAGAGTAAATTATACAAATAGACCTTTATATTTAAAACTAATTTCACTTTTCAACATTTATCTTTAATAATTACACTGGACAAGCTTTATGTATATAGTTTGTTTCATCTTTAATCCTTTAGTCTATCAGTTGTTAGTTTGTATCGTTAAATTAGGTCACGTGGTTATCACATGATGGTAGATGTGTTAAAAAAACATCTAGGTGACATAATAAAAAAACGAATCCAGGTATTATGAAAACTTGATTAGTAAAACGTTGAGACCGGCGAATAAAACCTCAAACAATTTTATATATTTTCATCATCATCCTTTTCAAAAGTGGTTCTATAAATATTTACCCTTTCGTATGATTTAAATATCAATAATAAACTTACTACATAAAAATCAGAATGTAAGCTACATGAAATTAATTAGAAAAATATGAACAGTAAACAGTGAGATGAACTAGTATACTATTAAACAAATTTTATATATTTTTATTATCACTTTTTTTAAGTTAGGTTTATATATTTTTTTTTATCATATGATTTAAGTATCCATAATAAACTTAACATATAGAAATTAGAATGCAAGCCACACTGATGCTATTTAGATGCTTTTGTTCAAAGTAGTAAGCAAATATGATTAAAGTTTATTGTATCATATGATTTTCATAATTATGTGAATGTGGAAAGCATCTAAATCATTTCATGTGATATGCATTCTAATTTTTATGAATTAAGTTTATTATTGATATATAAATCATATGATACAAACATCTTTTTATAAAACTAGTAGTCAGAAAAAATGATGATAAAAAAAGATATAATTTGTTTGAGGTGTTACTCGTCGCTCTCAATGTTTTACCAATCATATTTTCCTAATATATCGATTCGTTTTTGTATAGTGATGCATGGATGTTTTTTATACGTCTACTCATATGCTAACCGCGTGACTTAACTTAACGATACAAATTAACAACCGTTAGACTAAAAGATCAAAGATGAAACAAACCATATACATAAAAGTTGTTCAGTATAACTATTAAAGATAAAGGTTGAAAAATATAACTAGTTATAAAGATAAAGGTCCTTTTGTGTAATTTACTCTTAAACGTAAGAGTAACTTTTTCTGTCGTTAAAAGTATGTCTAAGTGTAAATACGTTAAAGCCCCACTTTCACAAACACACTATAATACACAATTAGGATTTACGCGAACACTCATCATGATATTTGTGCGTCACTAAAGTTTTAGATTCTCATTTTTATCTTTATCATTCCCGTTCGTAGGTGATTTGCATTAATTTCCAAAACAATCACTTTGTTTGCATTTCTAACTCTTAATGTCATTCATGTTTATCACAATTCAATTTTCATGAATTTTTATCCGCCACCATCCTGATTCTACTTAATGCTCATGTCGTTGGTACTCAACAAACAATTTGGTGATTCAAGAGAGATTCATCGATCTATTGATATTCTTCTTGAGACTCAAATCTAGGAAACATTCAAACATAAATTTGTACTTATGTTTAAACTATTTATTGTTTTGACCATACCAAACCAAATTGGTAATGAAGATAACAGTAACAGCGAATGTATCATGTCATCGAATTTAAAATCAACATAAACTAATCATGTTAATATTGGGTTAAGTTCACTACTTGATATGTGATAGACACTCCTTCATTCATATACGTGTTAATCAATTAATAAATAAGAAAAACCTTATTCAAAGTACTAACTTTTCATACGTAGTGGATAGTGTCCTAAGGAAAGCATATGTGCTATTCTAGTTGACGATAATGCAAATCACATTTTTTTCCAATGACAATGTAACTAGACCCAATGAGAAGCTAATTGATCTCGATCACCTTGATTCATCTTTTATAACTTCATTTTCATCCACGGTTCATCTAGTTTCTTCTAACACAAATTATAAATTATATTTCAAATTAAAGAAAATGACTAAGTTTGTAAATATGATTAGACCTACCACTCTTTAAGGTAGATTTTTTTAAAAAATCTAAACTGAATTATGGAGCCTAATATTTTGTTTTATTGTTTCCCAATACGATTTAAAAGTTAATTACAGACTACACCTTTAAAGGCAACCGATTAGAAAATGCTTCATAAGTTTAACCGGCTAAGAAGACTATATTTCAACCGGCACAAAAAAGGAACCTTAAAAAGTACAATGACATTCACCACAAAACAATCAAAAACACAAAAAAATGTCACGTAGCCTGCTAGCTAGATTTCAGCTACAAGACTCTATCCTAACTAGATTTCAGCCAAACGCGGCCACACATAGCCTTCTTATGAGCTTAAAAAGTACAATGGGATCCACCACAAAACCAATCAAAAACACTAAAGAGTGTCACGTAACCTGCTAGCTAGATTTCAGCTACAAGCCTCTATCCTAACTAGATTTCAGCCAAACACGGTCACACATAGCTAGATTTTTTCCCTATTATATTTTAATTAAATATAATTTTTTTTTCTAGGCTATGGTAATCTTTAACATATGTAATCACTCTAACCATTATAATCGGACATATTTAACCTTGTTTGACTCTCACTGATAATAATTAAGTATAAACAAACTTAACTTACTATTAATAAGAATAATTTATTGTAAATTATCATCATAGTGTATAATTGAATACAAATGATCATAATTGGATCATAACTAACATATGACGAATGTAATTGACGTTAATCATCATAACCAAACATATTTAACATTGTTTGACAATCATTGCTGATAATTAAGCATAAAAAAACTTAACTTACAGTTAATAAACATAATATTCCCATAAAATACTATCAACGTGTATGATATAACATTGATAGTCATAATTGATTCACAGTTAACCTTTAACGCATGTAATCGAAACTAACTATCATAACTGAACATATTTGATCCCAACTGACACTAATTATTTATAATTATAATTAATAAATATGACTTAAACTAATTATTTATAATTATAATTAATAAATATAATGTTTATTATAACATTATTATTATTACTTATAATTATAATAATACTTGTAATAATAACAATAATACTTTTAATAATAGCAATGATATGTACATAAATTATTATTAATAATGATATTAATAATTATAATTATTATTTTTATTAATATCAAAAGGCGGGTTTATTTCCCTCTAAGTTATTTAGAGGAAAGAAATGGTTTTTTTATCTATGACGAAGACATATAGTCGCCAAAGGGTGCGCACCATTTTTTATTTTTTTTCTATGATTTAAAATAATCAAAATTAAAATAAAATGACCTATGGCGACCACACTTGACGACAACTTTTTGTCGTCACGATTGGTTTCCTCTAAGGCGATAACTTGTCGTTGTTGTAGGTCTACGGTAGCCAAACATCATGTCGTCGTCATAGACCTTTTTTTCTTGTAGTGAAGGATCTATCCTGACTAAATTTCAACCAACGCGGTCACACATAGCCTTCTTATGCCTCCCCCCCCCCCCCCCCCTCTCTTATGTGCCTTAGAAAGACTAAATGACCAATGATTCTCAGTCCAGGTAGTTAAGATGAAATACCTAAGCAATTAAAAATAAGAAGGTCTTAGGTTCGAGTCTCACTCGAAACAAAAATGCTTTAGAATGAGTCAAAGGGTTTCCCAGTTGTGAATTTTCTTCGGAGAGAGTTAGGAATATGATCGTAATTAAAAAACGAATAAGTGTGACACGTTTAAACAACATATACCCTTCGAAACAGAGTAATATATTTTATGTTTAGAAAAATGTGCATATGCCTCAGAAAGTGTAGCCTTCTTGACCAATTCAGTTAACTTATATGTTAACTTTGAGTAAGATAAAAGTCAATCCTACATTTTAGGTTCAAATTTTAATTGGTGATTTTCCGAAGGAGGCAAGTTAGGTGATAGGTGGTGGTTTTATTAGTCAGTCACGAAAGATGGCCTCGACAACCACGCGTATTCCACGATCCACTTGTTATTTTATTAATTAACCTTTCTTCAACCTTTTTTAAAATAAGCAACACATTATTAAACTATCAACATACTTAATAAACAAACAAATAAACCATCTATATACACATGCATATGTAGTCGCAACTTACACACATCTCTCTTCTTTACGATCAAGAACATGTCAATTCATTAATTCAACCCTTCATCACTCACATGAACAAGATCGATTAATCCCATATCTTAAAGACTCGATTTTTATCTGTTTTATCGATTGATCTTCAACACCCACAAACATCTTTCAAATGGGTATATCAATTCATCCAATCTTGTGCATTTTAATCACAATCTTGACAATATCTTATGCTCAAGATTGCACCACATACAAATTCTCAAACAACAACAAGTATGCAACATGTGTCAACTTACCTGTGTTAAACTCACAGCTTCACTGGAACTACCACCCCACCAACGCCACCGTTGACTTGGCGTACCGCCAAACCGGGGTCTCAGACTCGCAATGGGTGGCTTGGGCGGTTAACGTTGGTGGGTCGGGTATGGTTGGAGCCCAGGCTCTTGTGGGTGTAGTGGGCTCAAACGGGTCGGTTCGAGGTTATACGTCGTCGGTTGCGGGTTATGGGACGAGGCTGCAGCCCAGTGAGTTGAGTTTTGAGGTTCAAAGGGTGATGGTGGAGAGGGTTGATGGTGGTGTGGTGGTTTATGGGACTTTGGTGTTGCCTAGTGGGAGGACTAGTTTTAACCAGGTGTGGCAGGTGGGTCCGATCCGGCGACGGAGCTCCAGCGGTTCATCAGATGGGTTCGGCTAATAGGAACTCGGTTGGGACGGTGGATTTTGCTACTGGTTTGACTAGTGATGATGGTGGCAATGGTGGTGGTTCACGGAGTCGCCGGAGAAATGTAAGTTGTTCTAGTTGGTTTATCATATCATATCATAATTTGTTTTATTTGTTTTAAAATTCAAAATTCTAGATGTAATCATGAATTATTTCGACATGAAAGAAAAAAAACCCGATAAAAACCACTCTCCCTAGAGTATATTTTAACAGTGAGAGAACACTAGAAGAACGATAAGATTGTTGTCATGTAATCTAGATGTCATAGGTTTAAGTAGTAGAAATATATTTTTATAGAAATACTGGGTAAGTATGCTAACATTACAATCAAATTGGCTTGACGCCCCCTAGACCGTGGGCATGTGGGAACATAACGCACGGGGTATGCTTTAATTTTCAAGTTGTGAAAACAACCTCTTTATACAAAAGTTTGATGCATAAGAACTCAATAATCTTTAATGAAACTTGGGGCGCAGTGGTGGTAAGTATGCGTTTTAGGTCTTAAGTCGATCCGTTGGTGGAATCTCAAAAGTTATCGGGTAATAGGATTTCACAAGAGTAAATTACATTTTTTGTCCTTAGAATTTACTCTAAATTTCACTTTTCGTTTCTTAAATTAAGAAATAACAAAAAAAATATACTTGATGTTGGTATTTTATCATCTTTTTAAGTTTTTTTCACTAAAATAAAAGACGGTTTTTAAAAAATTCGAGGTAAACTCAAAGGATGAAAAGTGAAAAAAAAACTTTAATCTAAGACTGAATTCAAACATAAAAAACTTTTCTATTATTATAATATTATTCCCCTTAAGTTGGAAAGGAAAAGTTTTAGTGTAAACTTAAAAGGACAAAATAACTAGTTTACTAGTTCTCACAATAAAAAACTAATAATAATAATAATAATAATAATAATAATAATAATAATAATAATAATAGTAATAATAATAATAATCTTTAATAAAACTTGAAGTCAAAGGCTTCCAACCAATTTGATAAAAAATAATAATAAAGAAGACAATTTGTTGACAGACACATGGAGTGTTGAATGCTATGAGCTGGGGAGTCATGATGCCAATGGGAGCCATGGCTGCAAGATATTTAAAAGTGTTCAAGTCAGCTAACCCAGCCTGGTTCTATATTCATGTTGCTTGCCAAGCTTCCGCCTACGTCATTGGTGTAGCCGGCTGGGGCACCGGGCTCAAGTTAGGCAGTGAGTCCACCGGTATCAAATACAACACCCATCGAAACATCGGTATCGCCCTATTCACCCTAGGGACCCTTCAGGTAAACTCAAAACTCACCCTATTTTATTTCTAAAACTAAACACAAGTTAACCGAATAATTGTTTTTAAACAGGTGTGCGCTCTGCTCCTAAGGCCAAAACCTGACCACAAGTACAGATTTTACTGGAACATTTACCACCATAGTATAGGATACACTGTGATCTTGTTAAGCATCATCAACATGTTCAAGGGGTTTGATATTTTGGACCCCGAGAAAAAGTGGAAGAGGGCCTATATTGGCTTACTCATCTTTTTGGCGGTTAACACGGTTATGTTGGAAGCTTATACATGGTTCGTTGTTTTGAAGAGGAAAAACGAAGAGAAAAGGGCATATGCGGGCAATGGGTATAGTCAGTCAGCTTAGAAGTGAGACCGATGGCTAGATGATTTTATGTTCTAAGGTTATATTTTTTGTTTTCATGATTTATATATTGGATATTAGTTGTAATTACGTATTCATGTATCAAAATTTGATGACTTGACTTGGAAGTATATGTTAGGACATTGTGATATGCGAGTAAAGTGCAAACTTAAATTTAGATACACGAGGTACAAATCATCCCATGGATAAAACAAAACATGTAAATGAAATATAACAACCAAGTAACTAATCATGATATCAGTCATACATTGTTTTTTTTTTTCTATTCTACTCTAAACAAAATCTGATTTAATGTATAAGAAACTCACTATAATATCATATTTTTCATCAAAGAGATCTAGATACATCGAACCTATCTGCAAACACACTTCCTTCCTGGTAGCACGTGACCTTTCTCTTTTCACGTGTATGATCCAACACAATAATAATCCAGTTCAAATTAGGTTGGATCAAAGGATGATACAAGCATTGCCATTCTCATATGTGATTGTGAAACCTTGTAACATACCATGCCACTATGTCTTTTATCAAGTTATTACACGTTGGATATTGGACATTAAGCCAATGGAAAGATCAGTCTAGGGCTCAATCTAATATATATTATATTAAAAGCTTTAACACATACTCAGCTCATTATATCTTCTTTGATGTTTAACAAATTACATAGGACATTTTTATATAGACAAGCTCATTAAAAAAGCTTTTTATCAGGAAAAACAAAACAAAACAAATAGATATGATACTAGTTGTATAAGCTAGGTCCGACAAGGAATTTGGGTTTGGCAAGGTCACATTGCGCGTCAAGGATATGAGATAATCCTCACCAATCTAGATCATTCATCCAATTTACACACCATGCATGAGCAAGGTATCATATTATGAAAATTTACGTGAAGAGAGTACGAAGACTACATAAACACATCATACATATCTATAAAAAGAGAAAACTTGGTATGGTTGAGATCATCTACTCACTCACTAGCTAACTTACTCCCTCCCTCCCTCCCTTATACTCCAAAATACAAAACTACTAATTCTAACGTTGAAGGGTGATAATAGGAATACCCTCCATTCATTTGATGTCTTAATGGTAGGGCTATTAAAAAAGCTCGCGGCTCGCTCGAAACTGGCTCGAACATAAGTCGAAAAAAGCTAGCTTGAAATCAGCCCGTTTATAAACAAGTCGAGCCCGAGCCAAGGTCAGCTCGGCTAGCGGTTCACTCGTTACCTAGCTCTTTGGCTCGTTTAAATTTAAACCTAAATTATAATTTATATAAATTATAAATCAAAATTATGACATATTATATAAAATACACCATACACATAAAGTTATTTTGATAATTTATAACAAGAAACTAATTATAAAAGTACAAAAATATGATTATACTTTTTGAAATAACAACCTTATATAATTGTTTTCAACTAATCAAGATAAATAAATATAAAAAATATTATATATACACAAATATATATATATATATATATATATATATATATATATATATATATACACACACACACACACACACACACACAAAAATAAAAAAAATTAAAAATAAATAAGTTGGCTCGCGAGCCGGCTCAGCTTCTTTATAAACGAGTCGAACCCGAGCTCAGATTTTGAGCTCGTTAAAATAAACGAGCCGAGCCCGAGCCCATCCTGACTCGGCTCGCCTCATTTACACCACTACTTAATGGTGGCTTTGGTGGTGTGCAAGTCCAATTAAAGTCGTCGGTGGCTTGGTGTGGTAACTCAGGTGACGTTTGGTACGTAGGAATGAAGGACAGAATGAAATGAACCATTGAGGGTGAATGAATAACGACATTACATAATTGATTCCATTCCATCAAATTTATTCCATCCATCCCCCATTTTTTTTTTTCATTCCATCATTTCTTCCATCATTAGTCACCAACACCACCCATTCATCTGTTACAACAACCACCACCGACCACCAAGATCGTTCGTCACCGGCAACCACCACCATCGACCACCACCGGCCACCGCCGCAGCAGCCAACCACCGGCCACCGTCGTCGCCAGCCACCAGCGACGCCGCCAACCACCAGGCAACCACCACCAGGCACGACCACCACCAACCACCGGCCACCGCCATCGACTGCCGCCGCCGCCGCCAACAACCGACCACAAGTGGCGCCGCCAACCACCAGGCACGACCACCACTGGCCACCGCCATCGACCACCGCCGCCAACCACCGGCCTCCGCCGCCACCGGGAACCACCGCCGCTGGAAACCACCACCGTCGCTGGAAACCACCACCACCCCCCATCACCACCATAATTACTTTTACATTTCATTCATTCGTTTTTTCATGATTTAATAAAATATGTAATTTTTCAAGTTTAAAAAGTAATATATACAATTGCCATTTTTTAGTATGTTTGTATAATTAGAAAGTTAATAACCTGTTTAGAGAAACTCTTACAATAAGATTCATTTTCATTAGACCTTATTTTCATTTCTTAGCGTTCATACAAGGAAGAACCATGGCCACAAGAAGAAGCTAAAGATCAAGAATCACTAGAAAGAGAAGACGACACCATGTTTCTCATACACAAAATGGCTTCATCTTCTCACCCTCTCTTCACTTCATCCCTCAGATTCTCAACAACCCATTCACCTTCATCTTTCATATTCAACCCCATCTCCAAACAATTCTACAACCCAAAAATCAAATCTTTTTATCTTTTCAAGAAACCCCATCATCGCTTCTTCTCTTCGCCGGCCGCCGTAGCCGTCGACCCTCGTACCGCCGTCGCCGCCGATGACAAGAATGCCTCCGATGAGGCTCCGAAGGAGGTGGAGAAAGTGGTGCTTCCGACTAATGAATCATCACCCACACTCCTTAGAATTCGTCATACTGTAAATTTCACTTTTTTTTTTGTGGATTTAATGCTTTGTGTTATGTTTTAGTGATATGAATTTGTGAATACCCAGAGGGTGAATTTCAATTTTGACACACGATTGGTTTGTTGGAATGAGATTGTTTAGGTTACAAGAGGTGCATTTTGACTTTTGGATGTGAAATTCACTCTTGAAAGCTAAAAATTGAGATGGAATTTTGTTGGTGTTTGAGTGTGATTCTTGTTAGAATGTTAACCCTGTTAAGAACAATTAGCAATCGAGAACAACTTATGTTGTTGATTTGTGACATTTTTGTATCATGATTCACTTTGAAGTATACTTGGAGTTTGACTTCCATAAGTCAAAGTGCATCTCAATGGGAAGTAGAATAAACCAATTGTGATTCAGAACACCAGGGTTATAAGTTGTGTATTGGTTTATATGTTTTCTAATGTAAATGCATGAGGATTGATCGGCTAAATGATTTTACGTATGGATACAGTGTGCTCATGTGATGGCAATGGCAGTTCAAAAGGTATTCCCAGATGCCAAAGTGACGATTGGCCCATGGATTGAACACGGGTTTTACTATGATTTTGATATTGAGTCGTTGACCGATAAGGACCTCAAGAAAATTAAAAAGGAGATGGTAGGTCATTGAGCATCGGTTATGTTGTCACATGTTAGTCTTTTACTCGTAAAGCTTGGGAATTATTAGTAAATTGTTGTTTCAGAGTAGTAATTCGATAATTAATCATGTGTAGGATCGTATCATTGGTAGAAATTTACCACTAATTAGAGAAGAAGTGACTAGAGATGAAGCTGAAAAACGAATAAACGCCATTAATGAACCGTACAAATTGGAGATCTTGAACAGTATCAAGGAAGAGCCTATTACCATATATCATATTGGTAACACTTACCTTAAATTTTTTAAACGTCATATGTCAAAAGTCAACACTTTTAATCAATGTACTTGACGTTTAATGTAAACCATCCAACGTTTTAGGTAACGAATGGTGGGATCTTTGTGCTGGCCCTCATGTTGAAACTACTGGAAATATCAACAGGCGAGCTGTACAACTTGAATCTGTTGCGGGTGCTTATTGGAGAGGAGATGTGACCAAACCCATGCTTCAAAGAATTTATGGCACCGCATGGGAGAATGAAGAACAGTTAAAAGCATATTTACACTTCAAAGAAGAAGCTAAACGTCGTGATCACAGGCGTCTTGGCCAAGATCTTGATCTCTTCTCCATACAGGTAGTTAGCCCTAAACCCTACACCCTGAACCATAATATATTTAATATTTCAAAAAGATCATTTTTTTAATATCGATAGGATGATGCTGGTGGAGGTTTAGTCTTCTGGCATCCGAAAGGAGCTCTCGTGAGGCACATAATTGAAGATTTATGGAAAAAGATTCACTCGGAGCGCGGTTATGATCTTTTGTATACTCCCCATGTAGCAAAGGCGGACCTTTGGAGTATTAGTGGTCATTTGGATTTCTACAGAGAGAATATGTATGACCAGATGAAGATCGAGGAAGAACTTTATCAGCTTCGTCCCATGAACTGCCCTTACCATATTTTAATATACAAACGAAAACCTCACTCGTATCGTGATTTTCCAATTCGGGTTGCAGAGTTAGGAACGGTTTATAGATATGAGTTATCTGGAAGCTTACACGGGCTTTTCCGTGTAAGAGGCTTCACTCAGGTAAACCTTTATATCATTGATTTTGTAGCAGCTTTTGATCTATATGTATTTTGTACATATTGTGGGTTGATTACTTTATATTGTTGATTAACAGGATGATGCGCATATTTTTTGCTTAGAGGATCAAATCAAAGATGAAATCAGAGGTGTCTTGGATCTTACTGAGCAAATGCTGCTCCAATTTGGGTTTGACAAGTATGAAGTCAACCTTTCGACTAAACCAGAGAAAGCGGTAGGTGATGATGATATATGGGTCAAAGCAACAGGCGCATTGAAGGATGCGATGGATGATAAAGGGTGGGCTTATGAAGTTGATGAAGGAGGTGGTGCATTTTATGGCCCAAAAATTGATCTCAAGATTGAGGACGCCCTCGGTAGGAAGTGGCAATGCTCTACCATACAGGTACTTATGAATGGGTCGATCCAAATTATGTTTTATCTTTGGTATGTTAATTAAAGAAACTAGCTAGAAAGGAAATGTGTCGAAATGAGTCAAGCAGGTTGAAAGCCACCCAAAGTGTAAATATATTACAGAAAATTACCTATTTTCCCAGTTTGACCCGTTACCCAACTCATCCTGCCCGCCTGTTTTGCCACTTAGTCATTGCAATTAAGTTGTGTGTAATGGTAATCAAACAAGATTTTTTGTTTGTGTAGGTTGACTTCAACTTACCACAACGCTTCGACATCACATACATTGATTCAAACTCAGAAAAGAAGAGACCGATCATGATTCACAGAGCCGTTCTTGGCTCTTTAGAACGTTTCTTTGGCGTACTTATAGAGCATTATGCTGGTGATTTCCCTTTGTGGCTTTCTCCAATTCAAGCTCGAATTCTACCAGTCACCGACACACAAGTAATTAAACAGATATTTTTAAATTTTAAATCAAGTTTGACACTTTGTTTAATTCTAAATTAGCATTTGAGTTTCAAGATTCTAACGAGGATGTAATGTTCTTTGTTTAGCTTGACTACTGCAAAGATGTTACGGAGAAGATGAAAGCCAGTGGGATCCGCGTTGAGTTGTGCACTGGTGAGCGGCTGCCAAAGCTTATTAGAAATGCAGAGAAGCAAAAGATACCGTTAATGGCTGTTGTGGGACCCAAGGAGGTTGAAACACAGAGTGTTACAGTTAGATCTAGGTTCGGTGGGGAGCTGGGGACGATGGGCATTGATGATTTCATCAGGAGGATTAAGGATGCCGTCAACAATCGAACTTCTGTTTGACACAGGGTTGTGTATGAAGATTGTTGGGTCATTGATGAAATGATTAGTATTTTGATAGAAACACACAATGTAATACTACGAATACAATCGAATAATAGCACAGTTAATGTCCACTTTGAATTTTGACTCCGAGGTTTTATTCATTTACGTTGTTTTGTTTTCGCTCGTCGATAATCATCATAAACAGTGATGGATCTTGAACCACACCATAGGCAGGGTGGGGTGAAAGTAAACTATTTTAGGGGGGGTTAACTCTATGTATCTTAAAACCTGTTACACTACGGGGCAAAAAATTTACATTATCGGGCCAAAATTTACACTCTGACGAAAAAAAGAGGAGGGACGGCCTCGTCCCTCACTAAGTTCCGCCCCTGATCATAAACGTGTCTATCAAGTAGAGTTGAGATTGCTTAATGTCTAATAAGTTTTACCGACAAAGGTCCATTTATAATTCTTGCTTCTTAGGTGGAGGTCTCAGGTTCGACATTAGACAAAGGTGTAATTAGGAGTATGTGGGAGTAGTTAGGGCTATTCAGATAAAAGTTATAATTCCTGCCACTTGGGTTGTGGCCTAGTGATAAAATGCAACGTCTTTTTAAAGTAAACATATGTTCAGACCTGATAGGAAGTAGTTTATAGTATAGTTTAAAAGTAATGTATGTTTGATGTTTATAAAAAAGTTATAACTCCTGGCAATTCAAGTGTTTCATGTTATTTCTAATGTAATATTGTTACATATCATGCAAGCAACGAAACTGAATTCTTAAAAGAACACTTCTTTTGCCATTTGCGTTCCTGTTAAATGATTCTACATCAATTTATGAGTTTTCTCAGTCACGTCTCATACATTTATCTTGTTAATTCCTTGAAGACTAAGATGATCAAAGTTGAATACGCAAATTAAAGCTTAATCAATGAAGCAAAGACCATAAGGATGAAGGAAACAAAGAGCCATTTACATAGTTGAATCGATTATTGGGTCCTATCTAGGGCTGCAAACAAACTGAACGTTCAGTGAACAGTTCGTGAACCGTTCGGCGGGAAGTTCGTTTATGTTCGTTCGTTTAGTAAATGAACGAACACGAACAAGAAAATTTCGTTCGTTTAGTTAAACGAACGAACATGAACACAAGCCGCGTTCGTTCATTTATGTTCGTGAACGTTTGATAATGTGTTCGTTTATGTTTGATAATGTCCGTTCGTAAACGCTCGATAATGTGTTCGTTAATGTTCTTAATTTTTGCGTCACTTATTTTTATGACTATTATATCAAGTATTTTTTGATATTTATGTTAAGTACTTATTTATCTTTGACTGATTTTGTGTAATATTTGTAATAAAAATATAAATTTTATTTTAAAATAAATCTATAATCATTTGTACTCGTTTGTGTTCATGAGCTTCTTTGTGTTAGTCATGTTCATGAACAGTTCTTTGTGTTCGTTTGCTTTTGATTGTGTTCATTTGCGTTCGGTAAGTGTTCGTGAACAGTTCATGAACATGTTCATTTTATTAATGAACGAACATGAATAAAGAATCACGTTCGATAAGTGTTAGTGAACAGTTCACGAACAAGTTTATTTCTTAACGAACGAACAAGAACAATGTCTTGTTCGTGTTCGTTTGGTTCGTCTGCAGCTCTAGTCCTATCATCATCTTCATATGATCACCTTCAAATCTTTATGACGTTTGAATGACTTTGTGTCATTGCGCGAACAAAATATCAAAGTCGGGTGGCCACAAAACCCTTATCCTCAATAAAAAAGTTAGATATCTTGGCTTTTCATGTGAAAAAAACACAATGTTTTCTCAATTATAGTTGCACTTTATTGCCTAGTTGTCTACCTAACTTAGGTCACATGCTAAAAAGGCGACGGTCTAAACTATAAATTCTTTTCATGAAACTGCATATAAGAGGGTTCAATTATTTTAGTGGCCTTAAACAAAGTAAAAATGTGAAAATTGATTAATATTTTTAATTTCGATTTAACTTAAACGTATAAGTCTAACAAGCTTGTGTATACACCTTATGAGAATCAATAGCATCCAATATTAAGTACCAATTAACTTATGCGATTTCAGTTTATCTATAAAACTGATATTAAGATAAAATAAACAACTAAACTTGATTTGACAATATATATGTGTGTGTCTATATTACGCAATCTAAATTGAAATCCCACAAATCTACAATTGTGAAGGGTTAACTTAATCTTTTTAGGTACCAAAATCGGAGTCTAAAACCGGTGTTTTTTCCATAATAATATATTTCTATTTGTAAGATCTTTAATACATGGAACCACGAAGAAACACATGTATCATAAACAATTTCTAACACACACATCACAACGGTCGCAGATCCCAAGTCAAGGCACGCGTGTAATGCGATTATGGGGTGAAGATAGTAGTTCGAACCTCACCCATTGGCTTAACTACGAACAATGAGTCAATTGCCTCCAACGATGTTATGGGGCGAGAGCAGCGGACCAATTAGTGAGTTTGGTAATACTCATTTTTTTTCTAAAATATACACAATCACACATATTAGAGTTGAAGAGAGTTTTATTGAAAGAAAACATTTTACTTATATGTTGACTATTTGTTGTCTGTATCAAACTAAAAATTAAACAAAATTCATGAATAACCTATTGAGATATAATATGTTAAATGTTAAAGAAATAACAATGGTAAATGAAAAAAAAAAGTTCTTCTCACAACACTTTCTCAAATATTGGCAAGACAAAAATTTGCAAAATCATATTCAAATAATCGAAAAATAATGTACGATTTAGTATATAATCAAGATACCTGGGACTCTTAAAATATGAAGACTCTAATCTTTAATGTTTATTTGTGATCAACATAAAAATAATTACGCGTCTTATTATTCGTATCATATTATGTTAAAAAAGTTCAATGAGCCTTCCTTATTGTGAAGGAACAAAATTGTACTACATGAATGGATTTTCAACTTCTTTGTGTGTTCTTTTACAACTATTATGGAATATGAGGTGGTGGAGAATGGACCACACTTGACCAATGTACTTTTATTAATTTCACAAGTTGGTCACTCTACTTTTCCTTATGTCTTTTAAGCCACTAAACTTCTTTTATAAGTAACATCAACACACCTTTGATTCTAATCCTTAATCGTCAATCCTATCAATGCGTTTTTTTCTTCCTTAAATAGAAAACGTCACTTGTTGGGATGGCGACACTGCGGTTCTTGGAGAAGTTTAACGGAAACTTTGATTATTAGCATAGTTAGTCCTTGTAGTAATCAAATGGGCAGAAACAGTCCTTGGAGTTCCTTTCGCTCCTTTTTGTTTCTAATACAAGCATGTGACACCCATGCTACCCTCAAGAATTATGAATTGTGATAACTTTCATCAAATCTCAACGATTGAATACTGCATGAAAAACACAAGTGGTTATGATTATGTTGTATGAAAGATTTATGTTCTAACTTTATAAAGACAATCATAGAGACAATCATAGATGAATAGATGATTGAATTACTTAAGTTACCATTAAAGTTCTACCAATAGCAATAAAAAGATATTGATAATGCATCTAGTCATGGAGATGAAGAATCATCACAAGAATATTAGTGGAGGAAGCAATTATATAACTTAAGGTGTAAGGATAGTACAATCAAAATAGCTCAATTCCAATCATAAATAGTATTAAGTACAAGTTGGTACTTGTTTGGCCCCCATTTGAACAACATTATACCACTTATCTTTGACCTTTTGACCTCTGCTGGTGTTGACACTGGTACCTCTTTTAATCACTAATCCTCTTTTATTTTATAAAATATATTATTCATTAATGAAGAGATAAGATTATGATGCTGTCCCTGCAAGTGCAATCAAGATTCATGTCCCAAAATGAATGGTTTTCCATGTATATAAGTGGTTGACTCTCTTTTTTGGTATTCACACACCATGATGGTTTTACAGACCATTCATCATCAAATTGTGGTCACAAAAAATTTGCAAACCCGCGAAGACGTCTCAGAAATAGAAATTCATGTGTTATACAATATCTAATATTTGTATTTTATGTGTTATATAAGTATCTAGCATTGGAAGACTGATACTGTAAAAAAACTTCTGAATCCGTCACTAGGGCAACTGGCCTACAACATAATATTGCAAGTAAATAATGGAATATTTAAAAGCAATTAAGCTTTCTAACAGGATAAAGATGAGTTTTGATGAGCTGGCCTAAAATATACAAAGTTAATATGCCAATTAGTTCTGAATGGTTCATATTTAACTTATTTTCTTTTGTGTCTCTTTTGTCTTGAATACAATTGATTATTAGTGATGCCAAGATCACTTACCACAAGAGGAAAGATGGTCAAATAAACAACTTTCATGATCTGGTAACTAGCTTCATTTAGTTTACCACTTCCCAAATAAATTAATCTATAAAAATAATAAAAAAAATGATTAGATAATATAATTTTAAGGCCTCATGAACTACATTGACTGATATGCTCTCTCAAGACAGTATATCAGTGGCAAGATAAATATATATGAGGAATTTTTGCATTCCTTTTAAAGTGCATACCTTTAATGCAAGCAAGAATCAAATATGAACAAAGTGCAGCAATTCCTGTGGTACTTGCAACATGGGTCTGCCACAAGTCTATCAAAAGTATTGATTCTTTATGAAGATATTCTTCTGATCTAATTTGTTGATGATCAAAGAATAATATGTCCCTATAAAAAACTAAAATATTATATAAAATTTGACTTTAAAAAATAAAAATACTTAACATGAAACTGTTTATTTAAGTGAGAAATCAAGAAAGTATGATAAGATTCAATTGTACTTCATACAGAATCAAGATCTTGTTAGGTTTCAACTTTCTTCTGCTTAAATGAAGAAATTTTAGTTTTTTTTATAAATTATTATTGTCTTGTTATAACTAATCAAGCTTATGAGTGACCCTACAAAATACCATATATAAAAAAACAAAAGTGAGCCCTTAAATAAAAGCACTTCCATAAACATTTTTGTGATAAGTACTACCACTAACTCCACCACTATCAACATGCCATTATAGAAAGGACCCCTTTTAAGCCCTTTTTTCTTACCTTCATTCCTACATAACCTAAGAGAAGTAGTGTTTAATTTTCTTTTTTATCAAAGAAAAACACTACTAATACTGGCGGTGATGAGGCGGATACTGGCGGCGATGAGGCAGAACATTGAAAACATGAGGAAAAGCCATAAAGTGGCTGATGAAAACATGTTTGGGGAAGCAAATGGAACTGAGTTTCCAATTATAGCTCAACACACAAGGCAAGGGCGAAACGGTCTTTCTCTTATACATAGTATTGTTAGAGCTCCACTCTCACTTGTATCATGCATATCTTCTCACCCACATATAACTGGTGGTACTGATGGCGTTTGGGTGTCGGGTGACCACACACGCGTATCAGAGGTGAATCATCTTATGGTTAGTGACAGCATGCGCTATGCCATATTGATGTGAAGTTGTAAGTGGTGGTGATCACTTTAGTACGCGAATTATGAGATATTTATGTTGGTATATTCGTATATTTCTATCCATCGTCTAATGTAGTAGATAAATTATACAGTGATCAATACATGAAAATTCAGGGTTGAGCCATATATTATTTATAGCTTGGTTTCAAAAAAGAAAATACACATTTTTAGTGTATGCTTGTACATATGTATGTTTAATCTCAATATGCTATCACTTTATTATGTTGCAAACTCTTGTTACAATTTGTATAGGACCAAAAGATTGTTATTAATCTTGAAGTAAATCGCGTTCCTTTTGACTCTTAAAAGTCTAAAGGGGACTACTTTGGGATGATGCAACTCTACTTATGTGACTTCACTTTATTTTGTATGATACTAAGGAGATCAAGCATATTAGATGTAGATTCAGACCTATTACATGACTGTAAGATGTTTCATTCAGCATCTTTGTAAAACATACAAAATGATGGTCCAATCTGTCAGCATAGACTTTCACTAAAAAGTGAAAGTAATACACTTAAAGTTAAAGGTAAAATGAAAATGAAAGAAAGGAACTTACCTACAATAATGAGAAACTCTTGAAATTGGTATTTTTTTGCTTCTTGGGCTCATATTGATCCACCATAACAATTATAATAATAACTTTCAATGGGCAGTGGTAGGTCAAGTTCAAATCTTACTTCAATTCCATTAGTTTTCTATCATAAGCACTTGAAGGCTACCTGTCAGCGTAAGCTGTGATTTACCTGATACCATTATTAGCAGGGTGTTAATGGGTCCCTTGAGTTTACCAACAACGAGTTCTCATGGTCGTCTGAAAAAAAAAATAATAAATGTATACAAATATATAGCAGAAATCATAAATACGGCTCATACAGACCGAGTTTGGTGCTCATTTCAGCTTTGAGTCATCTTAAAACCGGATTCTTAATTACCATGGCAGTTATGAGGCAGTTGACAAACCAATGACTCTTCTTAGATGCAATCCTATGTTTAAAGTCGAAGTTTTCTAGGCCCCTCGCAAGTAAATCATTAAAAAACTAACAAAGCGACAAACGCTAGTTGAAGTGATAGCATCTAAAGATTGGCATAGTAAAAGGTGAATGGAAAAAGAAAATAATTAGCTTATAAAGTGATGTTTGATTAGACAGACAACTACCTGTTTAAGCTTAGGCTCCTGTATCTCATTGGCCATCAGATGCTTATGTAACAAGTTGAAACTAATAGTTATCATAGTTACGTCTTTTTAGTGATCTCCTGTTTGGTAGAAGAAAAGAAAGAACAAGCAATTATCACTAAAGTAAAAAACACCTTGAAACTAAAGTACCTTTAAAAGTCCAATCATTTATCTCAAGATCCTGCAGCTATACTTGCGTATTTGTCTTAAGGCCTTGGAACTTTTCACAAACTTTTTCCTTACATAACTGTAACAATAGATGAATGTTGGTTCAGGCCCCAAATAGACAAAAGAACTCACACGGAACATTGGAATTAACTGCTTTTAGGACCCACTTTCATTCATACATAAAACTACATCAACTAGAGAAAAACAACCCTTGCACCTAAGGGAAAAGGAAAAATAACCTAACTACTACTTTAACTCAATAACTAAAAAAAACATGCGACTAAAATGAAACTCTTGCAGACCCGATCAAAATTAACCCTATAATAACAAAGGCCGAATAAAAGCACATTTGATAACCCACAAATAAACAACTTCACTCATGTTTGTTTCATGTCACGGTGGTTTTGTTGTGCTAAGTCATGGTCTTGGAAATGATCATAATTCATAAAAGTAATGTTATATCCTACAACAGAATAAGAAAAGACACAATAGATGATCGGTAACAACATTTCTAGAACAATAATATAAACTCTGAAATACGTACTATTAGACAGTAAAATGATTAGGGTTTATCAATTTGATATTGGGTGACCATTAAAATTTTCAAATTAAACCCTTTAGTTTTTAATAACTCAATTTGACCCCCTGTATTATATCTAATATACGTTTTTAAATCTCTTGCGGACAACTTTGTATGTGCTCTGCTAGAAACGATATCTTTTTTTTAAACTATTAACAAATATATTAGTAGTGTTGGATAGGGATCCGACAGGATGTTATCATCAAGGGGTGTAAATCGTAAACTAGTTGACATTGGTGAGCTAGTTGAGAGTTCAGATTGGTTTGTTAATAGCTTAAATTAAGACAAGGTTAAACAAGCTAGAGCTGAAGTTTCTACGAGTTTAAGCCCGATCTTCATATATAAAATTTAACTAGGCATGCAAGACTATGGCCTATAGTGTACTCTCATGCCCTTTGACTTCACGTAGCTGTCGCATCACCAACTTTACCTCCTTCACTCCAAGTGACCCTAAGTGAATTGTTTAATGCCCCTTATCTTTATCCCATCCATTTTTTATTTAATTAGTACATATTAATTTTAATATCACATATTAATTTTAGTTTTACACTTAAAACTCACTTCCCTCCCATTTCACGCTCGTTAACAAGTTAACTAGAATGGCCCTTAACGCCATTTACACTGCACTGGAGTGATGTTTTACGCCCCTAATGTGTCCGCATCGAATTCAACGTCCTTTGGTGTGAAGGAATACTATGGGCCTAAACAAGCATGTAATTTTTATAGTTTTTATTTAATATATATTTTATTATATAAAATACGTATTTAATTTTTCTATCATGACAATTTTTTACTCTTAAATACCACCTAATCAATCTGTATTTACATGGATTCCAATCCACATCGTATTTATGGGGGTAATGACTAATGCGACTGGTTCAGACTTCACAAGGTCGTGGAATATATATATATATATATATATATATATATATATATATATATATATATATATATTTACGTTTCCTTCCTCTTTCATTTCATCCACTAGCAGTTCAAGGAATCTTTTCTTGAAGGTTCATTTCTTTACTATGGTTGTGTTTTTACTTTTTTAAGACACATGCGTATGGATGATCAATATTACATATATAAAAAATTCCCTTAAAATGTTAGTATTGCTGTTGTTATCGTTTTAAATCTTTGTGTAAATGATAGATTTCTACAGTTTCATCTATATACCATCAAGTTTAGTTGTTCTAGCAAGCACATGACTAACATTTGCTACCATCTATGATTGTGATTGGACATTTAATTTCAAGTTAGTGCTTATATGTAAGATGTTAGTGAATGAGATCTCATGTATGATTCAAGGTATATTACATTACACTTTTAATATGTCATATGTGTATTTATTTACATTTTCATATTTGCAAGACCAAAGGCCTTCTTGATTGACAAAGTCAAATGACCAAATCTCCATGTAACATTGAGGGACTAATTTTGTAATTTTCTCAAAGTGAGTAAATCCCATATTAAGAAGACACAATACATGCAAAATCATTAATCATCATCACCTTCTCTTCGATTTCAATCCCCCAAAGTTCAACATAGGCAATGCGATTTTCTCTCCACTCCATACGCACACCCCCTCCATCCTCTTCCATTCACAAAAACAAAACGAAAAATATCCATCCGCACATCTATTCTTCGCCTTCTCCGATGTGGATTATCGATCCATGATCAATCTTGTCAAGGTTTTGTTATCTGTTTTCTTGATCTCGTCTCAGTTTTCTTGAATCTTGTGATTCTTGATGGTAAAAATCCAATCTTGCAGTTCTATTTTCTTGAATTTTTATGTGCGTTAGTCATTTCAAACATTGATTCATCTGGGTTCTTCATGAACAATTTTTGTTAATGTGTTTCAAGATTTGCTCAACGAGTGAAAGATGTCTACATTCGAAGGTGTCTTTGTTAATGATCAATGGCTGCAAAGCCAATTCACTCAAGTGGAGCTTCGTAAACTCAGAACCAAAGTACGGGATTTCATGTTCATATCTTTGCTCGTTGACTTAATATAAATCTATTGATTGATTGATTCCCATATAGTTTATTTCAGCAAGAAATGAATCTGGCACCATCACGATACAGGATTTACCACCAATTTTGGCAAAGTTAAAACCCTTTAATGAGTTAGCAAGCCAGGATGATGTTAACCGTATGCTAAGCGACTCTTATTCTAACTTGGACAAAGAGCTAGACTTTGAGGCCTTCCTTCGGGTGAGTGGATCAACTATCGCCACATGAAACTCAATCTTGATGGTCTAGTTTGTTTAAGGGTGTTTGGCATCGCGTTATGAACCTTATTATCTAAGTATCACACTTTCGAGTCACTAATTATCAGTACCTAGTGTTTGGGTACACTATATTCACTTTCGAAACGCAATGCCAATCACCCTTGTATTTCTTCAAGTAATGAAAAGGGAAGTTGGATTTTTTCAGAAAAAAACTATTATGATTACAGGTATATCTGAACTTGCAATCTCGAGCAAGTGCAAAAATGGGGACTTCAAAAACTTTCAGAACGACTGCATCTTTCGTGAAATCATCCACAACTACCCTTCGACATAGCATTAGTGAGACAGAAAAGGCATCATACGTTTCTCATATTAACAACTATCTAGGAGAAGATAAATTTTTGAAGAATTTTCTTCCTTTAGACCCTTCTTCCAATGCTTTATTTGACCTCGCTAAGGATGGAGTTCTTTTATGGTACTATTAATATTTCAAATGTTCTACTGTTAATTTGTTTATTTATATATTGATTAGTACGCTTTATTGTTTGTTTGTTGTAGTAAGTTGATTAATGTTGCTGTTCCGGGTACAATAGATGAGCGAGCTATTAACACGAAAAAGATTCTTAATCCGTGGGAAAGAAATGAGAATCACACTCTTTGTCTTAATTCTGCAAAGGCTATAGGCTGCACTGTGGTTAACATTGGCACACAGGACTTGGCTGAAGGAAGAGTAAGTTTAGAAAAATGTCATCATAAATGGACGGTCAGACAGGTTGGGTAACGGGTAAAGATATGTAATTTTTAGTACAGGTTATATACGGTTGACAAGAAACGTCTTTTGTCCATAAATTTTTTATTTTATAAAAACTAGTGTGTCAGGTATGATTAGTGGAGTCTTATCATTTTAATAATAATAGTAATAAATAACTAAATAATATTTAGTCTGTACTAAATATTTTTCTTTTTGTTCATGTTTACAGCCCCATCTATTACTTGGATTGATATCTCAGATAATTAAGGTAATTTATTTATGGGCTTATTTTGGTCAATTTAGTTCAAGGTTTCTATTATTATTTGTTCTAACTCACAGATGGCACTGTCAGATACAACTTCTATCAACTGTTGATCTAAAGAAAACTCCTGAGCTCGCAGCAATGGTTGAAGATAGCAAGGTCTGTGGGCTTGTTTGGTTGCTTGCAGACTTCTTTCTTTATTTATAGTTTTGTACGCATGATTTACATCTCAATACGATGTTAAAGAACAGGAAGCTGAAGAACTCATGGGTTTGGCACCAGAAAAAGTTCTTCTAAAATGGATGAACTTTCAGTTAAAGAAAGCGGGATACAAAAAGGAAGTTACAAACTTTTCAACTGATCTAAAGGTATTTGTTTATGATTATTGGGGAAAATGATGCATTTACACACTTTTAGCTAATTTATCTAGGTCGCGTGTAGGATGGAGAGGCGTATGCACATTTACTTAATGTTCTTGCCCCTGAACATGGTACCACTAAAACTTTGGAAACAAAAGATCCCACAGAAAGAGCAAACTTGATCCTTGAACAAGCAGAGAAATTGGACTGCAAAAGATATGTTACATCTAAGGATATAGTAGAAGGGTCCACAAATTTGAATCTTGCCTTTGTTGCCCAAATATTTCAGCATAGGTGAGCCTTGTTACTCCTTTTTAAGTTTATAACAACTAGATAAATATGGTCAATTATGAATCAGATGTAATATGTGTAATTTGATTAACAGGAATGGACTTACTATAGATAAAACGAAGTCTTCGTTCGCCGAGATGATGACCGATGATGAAAGCACATCAAGGGAAGAAAGATGTTTTAGAATGTGGATCAACAGTCTAGGAGTCGAAACACATGTTAATAATGCGTGGGAAGATGTAAGAAACGGGTGAGCTTAATATTAGAAAAGAAAAAAAAAAGAACGTGTTTGCATGATAATGATAAGCAGTTTATGATTCATACCTTTTGAAGTTAAATTTTTATATTTTTTGTATTCAGATGGGTTCTTCTTGAAGTTCTTGACAAACTTGCCCCTGGGTCGGTTGTGTGGAAGCAAGCGACAAAACCTCCAATCAAGATGCCTTTTAGAAAAGTTGAGAATTGCAATCAAGTTGTAAGGATTGGGAAGGGATTAAATTTCTCTCTTGTAAATGTTGCTGGAGCTGACATTGTTTCAGGAAACAAGAAACTTATAATAGGTTACTTGTTATTTACACACAGTTATATTATTAAAAATTGAACAAAATTATTAAATGTGTTTGGTTTTGTTACCAGCTTTCTTATGGCAGTTGATGAGATTTAGCATGCTTCAACTGCTAAAAAATTTAAGAACTCATGGTCAAGGAAAAGAGATAACTGATGCTGATATCCTACAATGGGCAAACATGAAAGTCAAACAGCCAGGGAAAACACAAATGGAGAGCTTTAAGGTAATCATTAATATGGTTAACCGCTTTCAGTCTGATTGTCTTAGGTAACCATATTTGTTTTCACCCATAAAAACCTGACTTTCGAAAAATTCAATATAAGATACTGTCTGTAGTTTGTACAGAAGGTCAAAATTAGGATGTCTGTAAGTTTGACTGTGTTAACTTTTTCTGTTATGTTGCTAACAAGGTTAAGGAATACCTCGAATTGAATTTTTTGGAAAGTTGTTACCTTATATGAGTGAGAAAACAAGGATGATTGATTACTAAAAACAAAAATCAGACCAAAATAGTTAACCATGAATCTTATTCTATGGATTTTTTTTGATAGGATAAACGACTATCAGATGGTATTTTCTTCCTTGAGCTTCTTAGTGCAGTGGACAAAAGGGTTGTAAACTGGGTTCTTGTTACCAAGGGCGAGAATGGTAAAAATTCAAACTTTAATCATTTTGACGCATTAATCCTTTAACTTCGTAAAAGTAATGAGTTATTCATTGTTGTTGAAATCAAAGAGGAAGATAAGAAGTTGAACGCGACATATATAATTAGTGTTGCAAGAAAGCTTGGGTGTTCCATCTTCTTATTGCCTGAGGACATTCTGGAGGTAAAAATGTTACTCCTTTTTAAAAACTATAAAATGACTGACCTTTCAAAGGGTAATGAATTGAAGTTCAACTTGTTGGCAGGTTAACCCGAAGATGATCCTGATTTTGACTGCAAGCATCATGTACTGGAGTTTGCTACAGAAGGTTAAGACTGAAGAAGAAGATAGACCACCTGAAGAAGAAGATAGACCGCCTGAAGAAGGGGATGCAGCCATGGATGAAGCTGCTAGTGAAGATGGTGTTACCCAAGAGAAAGATGAAACAGTTGAAAATGATAACGAATAATTATAAAAACATAAGTGTAATATTAATTATTAACAATAAGTAAATTTGGTTATATGGTAATAGAATTGTACTTGGCCCTTTTAGATCCCCTTGTTGGTTAATACATGCAAAATTTGTTCTTGTTTTTTACTTTCAAACAATTTAACGTGTATATATCATGCAATAAGAACAAATTTGGTGTATTATTGATGAAATCTAACATATTTCAACATTTTAAAGAACAAAATTACTCGGTATCAGCTACAGATTGTTCTTGCTGTGCCACCATCATAAGCATCTCAAGGCGTTTATCAAAAAGTAATGCGCTTTCATCTCTTTTATCAAGTTCTCCAGCTTCAACTTCGAGCCATTTTTCACGCAAATCATCTAGAACATTTCCTTCTGTCATCTTCATTTCTGCTCCAGGAGCACTTGGAACGGTGGTACGAAGTGATGAATCACCAGAAGGTGGTGGCAGTGTTAAAAGCATTGCTCTGAATACCTTAGTATCTGCAAATGTCTCAAAGTTGCAAGCTATTACATCCAGACAATATTCTCGAATCTTCAAAACACCATACCTACAAAAAATATCATTCTTATAAAATATAATATAATATATGATTTTTAAAGAATTAATCAAATAAGCACGTGGCAACATACATGTCTGATAATATTAACCAGTGGCATAATTCTGAAGGAGGGACCATTTCCAGATGAGGTAGTAGGGCATCAGCTACCGCACGTTTAAGAGGAAATAATAAATATCTTGATGCGGCGTCAAACATTTCTTCAGCCTGCTCGATAGAATATGACCGTTTTTCAAATGTTAATATTTACATTTTCACATTTTTAATTTATATAAATTTTTAGCGATGTGTGTAGAATACCTGTTCAGGGTTGATATCCTTCAAACTGTCAGTGTACCTATGGCAAAGCAAAAGGATGTTGCATAAAATGATGTACTCTTTCCACTTAACAAACAATATAATTACTAAACTAACAAGATGTTCCTGATTCACTCTTACTACCCATTATGGCATGACAATAGTAAATAGAGGTGGTAATTTCAGCGCCATCTACTTATAAACGGGCCAACTTAGGCTATACTTTATCTCAAATGGATGAAGATAAAAAAAATAACTAAAAGGGAATATGTTGAAACTCGGCAAATACATATTTTTATGCATAAAGTATACAACCTTACACCTCCTGAACTGTTTAGTCAAAAATTTATGTCATTATCGTAATAATATAGTTTTGTAAACTGTAATTATATTTAAAACAGTAATAAGTCAAAATTAAAATAACAAGATGGACATAAAAGTGTTTGTGGGTCAACCCCAACCCGGCCCACCTATAACAACCATGTCTAAAACGTACCTGTTTTGACTTGTTAATTGTTACCCACCCCGTTTGACCCCCTTATCTTGACAACTGTACTAATAATGTTTATGGATAAAATTTGTTTACTTTATGTCAACTGAAATATGCATCTATCCTTTTGAAAACAAGTTGCGCTTTATGGCAGTTTCGATGTGCATTTTCATAGTGATTATTGCGACTTGAAGAATGAGAATCGAATTTAGTTGATTAAAGATAGAGAGCATCATGTAATTTTATATATATCTCAAAAATCAGTCTTCTTACAGCAGCTTCATACCTACTCCAAATCTACGACTAATTTGACCCTAAATAAGTCACAAAACCATACCCATCATCTTTTTGCCAAACACAAACTAATTACTGCAACTTCTTATCGCCTTAAACACATATCCAAACACCCCCCAAGCTAAATGTGTAATCATGAAACCTTGTTTAGTAAAGTCCAACAGCATCAAAGTATAAATAAAGAAAAAAAAAGAAGCTTACATGTACTCGATCATTTTCTCAAAAGCTTCCATGCTAAGATCATTTTCCTTAATAAGTGGAAGATAGTAACCTGGTAAACCATCTTTCCCTTCAAGAAAATCCTCCATATGTGATAATCTGGTTTTAAAGTATTCAGATCTTGAAGCCAAAATAACTTGATGACAACGGAAAATCTTATCATCAACTTCGATATTAACATCCGCAAGATCATCTTCAGAACCACTTATGTTCACCGAGCCAAATCGTGACACAAGATCATCATGTTTTTCCTCTTTAACTGAATTATTAAGACATATTTGAAGAACACGTGATAAAGCAGCAGGGAGACGATCATCTTCAGGTAAAGAACTACCCTGTAATATATATCGTCTCTGAGAATTATCTATATCTTGTAACGCCTTATAATCCGCATACTTTTGATGTCTCACTTCTTTTTCTATCGCTGTCTGCAACGATTCACACTTACAAACTTTACATATCCTAACAAGATCTTCCATATCATCAACTGCAATCTCGAGTCTATCAGAGTAAAAGAAGTGAATAAGACTGTAAAATGCAGGATAAGACAATTTCTCTCTCGAGAATCTTATTTCTTTTCGATTCCTCCAATCAGTTTCGAACTTCTTCTTAAAATAGGGTGATCTGGCACTCAAGATCACTCTATGCGCTTCAATCGGTCTTCCATGGAGATAAAATATAACATCTGGAGGGAAATAGCTGGGACTTGTTCCTCCATTAGACAAATTACCTACTCATCACCACTTTCATATCAAATATCAAGTAAATCCACTAAAACACTATAAGTTCTATAACTATATAAAAAAACTATTTCTTAAAGTGAATATTATGACCATGAAGAATAGAAACCAGATAACTAACTAACTACCTGCAACAAAGTGATCAAACTATTTAAAGACTTAATACCATAACCATAAGTCCATAACCATACAATGTACATTGAGGGGAGGATGTAGGCAAGCCTTGCCTCTATTCAAAAGGATAGAGAGGCTGCTTCCAGCGACACCCCGGGCTCCAGTGCTCCCAATAGGATCTAGACACCCAGGGCGAGAACACAATGTTCAACAAGGCAATCAATATACAAAAGATACAAGAAGCACTCACTGATACTTTGATTAGACGGCACATACTAAGCACTCAGTATATAGTAAAACCAAACTCATACAACGATCAGCAATATACAAGGATTAATAATCAATCACTATACAATCGACACAAAGCAAAAGAGGCAAACAGTGACACTAAGCAAGTGACAATAATCAATCAAGTACTTAAAGACTTAATGATTAACCAATATCATTAACAAAGAATCATAATCAAAGACATAAAGTTATAATCTTTTTCAACAATCCATACCTGTAAACTGTGATTGCCCATCCAACTGCTCCAAATACCCTCTATTTGCTTCACACCCAAGAAACGTTTCTCTCAAAGCCCCCTGCAACGGGGCCAACGGCGGTGGTCGAGCTTCAAACGCCTTCAACAGCTTCCTCACCTTCAAATTCAACGCCGCATAATGACACCTATCCCCATCAAACGTGTGTTCAGAGCAAATTGCACCACTCTCGAGCAACATCTTAGCGGCGTCAAGATGCCCCGCTAAACAAGCGTAATACAGAGCCACAGAGTCCCATTGGTCACGCGCGTTGACGTTGACACCGGACTCTAACAAGTACTTCAGCCGATCGACGTCGCCGGCGCGTGAGGCTTCGTAAACGTCGCCGTATGGGACCTTTTTTAATGGAAGAGATGATGAGAAGTCTTCTGGGTTGAGGTCAATGTCGTCCAAATCGGACATGATGATTATGATTGAAGGATCTGAAGATAGTGGTGATGGTGATGGTGATGGTGATGGTGAAGGTGATGATGATGATGATAAGGTTGTTTGTTCATTGTTTGGTTAAGGTTTTTGAATTGGGGTTTTGGTGGATTGGATGTGGAGAGTGAAGATGGAGGCGGTTGTTAATGAACAGCATTTGGTTGGTAATTAGGATGTTAAATTAGGGTTTATGAATTGATTACAGCGACAAAGGGGTTAAAGGAGGAAGATGATTCATGTGTCTGTTAACGGAATGTTGAAATGGATAATTGTGTCCTGAATTTGTTCGAGTTTAGTGTATGTATGATATCTTTTTGGTCATTTTGGATCATTAGACCCAAACAAATGTTTTGTTAGTAACTTTTGTTTCGGCAAAATATTATTCACTAACATGGGCGAAGCTTTGCGTGGGTTACCGTTCCTTTTTTTTTCGTTAGTATGTTAATTTTCAGTCGGGTAGTGTAGATTTTTTAATATATATAGAATTTGTCCCCTATAAAATAGTTTACTTCCTCCCTGCCTTCTTATGGGGTGGTTTAAGCTCCGTCATTGTTCACTAACAAATTTTAAGCCACGCAGATGAATTCTTTTGTTTAATTGGTTTAGGACGAGGCATCATATGACTTTTCATAGAAGAGATCATGTATTCGAGTCTCACTTGTTGTAATTTGTTTCAAATGAGCCAGAGATTTTACCACACTGGGTCTTTGGGTGGTGGATTTCCCCTGAAATGGTGGGCGGCCGGCTCACCAACGTTGTCTGTGTTCACGGGCATGGGTGGTGTTTCGCCGTTGGGTTCAACTGGGTGATGGGTTTATAGTATTCGTTGGCAGTTAAAAAAAATATTTTGTTCACGTTTATGCATTAATAATTCAATAAGATATTTCTTGATAAAAAAAAGATTATAAAAAATGTTGCTAAAAGAATCTAAGTAAGACTTGTATACTTATAGACATCGTGGATGATAGATTATCAAGTTTTTATGTTCTTACTTTGCTTATATGACATTTTAAAAATTATGTGACTCTCAGTTGTCAATCTCTTGTTTTACCCAAAAATTTACACCTAAAAACATCATTACACACGTTTAAATAGAGAGAAGATCTTCATGTGACGAGCTCTGATACAAGAATTGAATTAGTATGATCTTTGTATAAAAAAAATCAGGATTCATTGAGAGGGACAGTTAACCATTTATAGGTAAAACTCTATGGACATTTACGTCATAATGATATGTATGCGTACAATTATTTGTGGTAACATTGAATGTGTAGCCTAAATGATTTACTTTCAGCTATCTGTCATAACGTTGAATGTGTAGCTTAAAAGATAATGTACACATTCAACTATTTGTGTTAGCATTGAATGTGTCGTGTCCGGCTTGCATGAGGTCAAAGTATCACCCAACACATCCAGTTTCATCGACCAATAGCCTGTATGCCGATGGGTCCTGTTTGTCGGTACTTGGTTAGCTATTTTCCTGCTATTATCAGGACATTTGATGTTCAATGGCACTATGGCAGTATGCTTAGAGCTCCAGATGTGAGATGCAGTGAAGGGGGGTGATTTACCTCTTCTTAAAACATGTATGTGCATTGATTTAAAGGTATAAAACTTCATTAATACAACTTATTATAACATCTAGAATGATGGATAAAGAACATTGTTTTGTGGGTCAATACACCCAACTCTATAAACCAAATACTCACCATCAGCCAGTAACAGGCAGCAAGATTCGAAAGAAGCTACAAGATTTAAAAACAAATCCATTGTACTCGCGAGGCAAGTTACCTCGTAAACATAAATAATTAGATATGAGTCCATAACAAACACACTAGACATTGCAGCCTTTAGCATTTGTACACCATGTCCAAGTATTTTAAGGTTTAATCAAACATAAATCACACAAGTCAGCTGTTATCGTCCAGATTACTAGAATTTAGCCGTCTTAACCTTTGATCAAGTTCTGCCATTACTGCTGGTTCTTGCTTCTTTCGTTCCTTTGATATATTTGTGCTCATAAACCCGAGTTTATCAAAGGCAACCTGCACTCGTAAGTATCAAAATATTATGTCATATTACGGTATGATCAAATCAGCTGTTTATATCAGTGTGATGAAAAAACAAGCAAAACAGGAAACACACGTATAGAGGGTAGACTTACTGTCAGCAGTTCATCAGGATCAAAGAGATGATGAGTGGTATTCTGTATTACGTTGATTACATCCCCGACATGATTTGCCATTAGCAACTCCTCTTCCTTCATCTGCAATAACAGTAGGACCACAAGACTTGTTACTTTTTGCAAATGTATCACCCCCTCCATTCTAGGATAATCTATGATAACTGCAACATTTTCATAAAAAAGATTTGTAACACCTGGATGTTTTGTAGGAATATGTACTTTCAAAATCCCACATTTGAAGTATTATTTTCTAATCAGGGTGTTAATGTATGAAGTTTAAACTTTGTAGCCTATTTAGTCGGGTATTATTTTCACTTGATATAGTGTGGCAGGATGGCAGGGCGCACAAAGCATGCTATTAGTGACAATGGATATATCATGCTCTGAAGTAATTCACCACGAGTAATCCTTGGTGAGTGTGTGGTGTTATGAGATCTACCCTATAAGTAGGCTCGTCATGTCAAAGAGTTCTAGGTGAGGTGGTTGTTAGACACTATGTAGCCGGCCCTAATTACATTACTTAATATAGATTAGGTTTAGGCTATCTATAAATATTATTGTCTTCTATTGTATTATTCAATCTTTCAATCAATACAATATCACTCTCTATACGGTTTTACTTGGTATCAGAGCTAAGTAAAACCAAAACCCTAAATATCAAAACAGCCGCCATCATCAAACCTGCAAAATTGCAGAATCATTCTCAGCAGCAACAATCTTCTGTTCGAGCTCCCTTCTATCCAAAAACAAACGATGGCCATGATATCTCCCTTCTCAACGGTGGAGAAAACAGCCCACAATTCACATAAATTTGCTTTCACCCTTTCACCAACTAACTATGGCTATTGGAAAGAGATGATTCAACCATTTTTAATCACCAACAACTTGTTTGGTTACGTCGACGGCACAATAAAATGCCCCCCATCCAAAACACCAGCCACTACCGATACACCATCCATGGACAACCCTAGCCATCGGCATTGGATTTCTAATGATGCTCATGTCCGGATGATTCTCGTTTCCACGATCTCCGAAGCATCCTTTCAACATGTTCAAGGTACGACTTCTAGGGAACTTTGGCTTGCTCTTGCACGTGTGTATGCCCCAAGCAACTCATCTCGGGAATTCACGTTAAAGCCCAACTATTACGTGTGGAAATGAAAGGCGATGAAACACCAATCACATATCTTGCACGGATTCAAGAATACGCAACGGCACTTGCAAATATCGGTGAACCGGTCAAGGACAAAGACTTGGTTTTGCATGCTATCTCAGGTCTCCGGGAAGAATATAACGGCTTAAAAGGTTCTCTGCTGGCTCGTGAACCTCCTATAACTTTCATTGAATTACCCGGCCTTTTAAATGACCATGACTTTGTGTTCACAAAGACAATTAAGGCTGCTCCACAGGCATTTACAGCCACTGCTGCTGACCCGCAGATTAGACCAAATGTCATGCAGCCCTCTCAACTTCAAACCCTCCAACAACTAGCCTCCCAGCTTGGTTATCAGCTGAACCCGACAACCCCACAGCCCCAAGCTTTTTACACCAACCGGCAGTCCTTTAACCGTGGTGGTCGTCGCGGAAATTATCATGGCGGTAATCGGGGCAGCAGCTTCAACCGCACCAGAGATGACAATAGAAATTGCAATCGTTCACAGCAGTTTTCATGGGCCACAACACAGAACACTGTCTACGGACATTGTAACCGTTGTGGAATCGGTCATATACCATCACAATGCCCCAATCAGTCCGGTTCTTCTGGTAGCCGTACTCAACATCAAGCAAACTATGCACATCAATCTGAATCTGGATCTCAGTTTGGGAGCACTTGGTTTCCTGACACAGGGTCAAATAGCCATGTTACACCGGACTTAGCAAGCCTGGATCACTCTGAAGCATACTATGGTTCCGATTCACTCCACGTTGGCGACGGTAATCCTCTTCCCATCTTTCATATCGGTTCATCCAAATTTTACTCTCCCAATAAAACTCTAAATCTTTCCAATATTCTTCATGTACCCGAAATTAAAAAGAATCTTTTATCCGTTCAACAGTTTGCAATGAAAATGATGTTTTCTTTGAATTTCACTTGTCTTTTTTTGTTGTGAAGGACGAGTCTACACGAGCTATCCTACTCACGGGTCCAAGACTCCAAGTAATGGTGGTCTCTACTCGCTCTGCCTTCCCAAATTGAAGTCAATACCGCGTCTTTCATTCACTGCTACAAAAGCTTCCTCCACCATTTGGCACAAAAGACTTGGACACCCTCATGCTCGTGTTTTTCAATCTATTGTTTCCGCTTTTCATTTACCCGTTTTAAATAAATTTTCTGTTTCTTTATGTACTCCCTGTCAACTAGGGAAATCGTCTAAACTTTCTTTGCCTTCTTCCAATTTTCGTAGTGCAAATGTATTGGATTTGGTTTATTGTGATGTTTGGGGACCCGCTCCCACCCTTTCTTATGATGGATATCGTTATTTTATGTTATGTATAGATCATCATACCCCATATATGTGGTTGTATCCCCTCACTCAAAAATCAGATGTTTACACCAACTTCAAATTTTTTGTTCAAATGGCAGAACGCCAATTTAACACGAAACTTAAAACTGTGCAAACAGACTGGGGTGGTGAATTTCGTAATCTCTCCCCTTTCTTCTCCTCACTTGGCATCATTCATCGTCGCTCATGTCCTCACACGAGCGAACAGAACGGCAACGTCGAACGCCGTCACCGTCATGTAGTCGAAACCGGGCTTGCCCTCTTAGCTCATTCTCATGCTCCTCAACGCTTTTGGCACTTTGCGTTCGAGACAGCCGTCTATCTCATCAACCGCATGCCTTCTCGAACCTACACCAACAAATCGCCATTCGAACATCTCTTCAAACGGCCTCCGGACTACTCTTTCTTACGAGTGTTCGGTTGTCAATGCTTTCCATACCTACGATCTTATAATCGTCACAAAATGGATTTTCGATCCAAGCCGTGTATCTTTTTGGGCTACAGCCTTGTTCATCATGGTTATCGGTGCCTCGACTTGGCCACCGACCGAATATACATCGCCCGCCATGTCAGATTCAATGAGGATCTCTTTCCCTTTGAACCAAAACTCCAATCCCAACCCACTCCCACTCCTGACCCATACTTCTCCACATATTCTGACCCTCCTCTTCCAACTGAAAACCCCGCCCCACCACCAATACCGCCTGACCCGGCTGCCCAACAGCAGCCCATGGCTGTTCCACAACAGCCTGCGGCTTCACAGCAGCAGCCCACTGCCAACAGCAGTCCACGGCTGTCCAGCACTCTTCTCCATCAGCTGCTGCTCCTGTCCCACCGCCTGTCCCCTCTAATCAGCCTCAAACTCGCACCCGTCCAGCCAATCTCAGACCAAATCCTGCTGCTCCTAACCGCTATAACCCCTCTGCCTATCACACATCTGTTGGTTCAGCCCCTGTTACTGAACCAGCTTCTTTTACCGTTGCCAATCGCTCACCTGAATGGCGCCAAGCTATGACTGAAGAGTATGATGCTCTTGTTAGGAATGGAACATGGACACTTGTCCCTTATGTCAAAAACACTAATATTATTGATTCAAAGTGGGTATACAGGTTAAAGAAGGACGAAAACGGTAATATCAAACGCCACAAAGCGCGTCTTGTTGCCAAAGGATATCGTCAACAGCAAGGTGTTGATTATCAGGAAACGTTCAGTCCGGTAATTAAGGCCACCACCATACGTGTTCTTCTCTCCTTGGCTGTCACAAATCAGTGGCCTATGCGACAGTTAGATGTTCAAAATGCCTTTCTGCATGGTAACCTTGAAGAAACAGTGTATATGAGGCAACCTCCCGGTTTTGTTGACAAAATGCACCCTGATCATGTGTGCCTTCTTCGGAAATCCTTATATGGTCTAAAACAGGCGCCTCGGGCTTGGTTTCATCGTCTCTCGACCACATTACAGTCTATTGGATTTGTGGGGTCTAAAACTGATCCGTCGTTATTTATTCTTAAGTCCCTAGGCACCCTTATCTATGTGTTTGTGTATGTTGACGATATCATCGTTACCGGTAACAATGTTCAATACATAGATGAGGTCATCTCCAAACTCAGCAAAGCTTTTGCCGTGAAGGACTTGGGGAGCTTACATTATTTTTTGGGCATCGAGATTGTTCCTCATGGCAAAAACATCATCCTTTCCCAACGAAAGTACATCTCTGAACTTATCACCAAGGCGGGCCTCTCGGATTGCAAACCTGTCCCATCTCCTATGAGTAGTTCCCAGCCTCTTTCTCTTGGTGACAGTGCTCCTCTCAATGATCCCACAAAATTTCGACAAACAGTGGGGGCTCTCCAGTACGTCACGTTATCTAGACCGGATATCACTTATGCTGTCAACAAAGTTTGCCAATACATGCACGCCCCAACGGAAAATCATTGGTCTGCGATCAAAAGGATCTTGCGCTATCTAAAAGGCACATCTCACTTTGGATTGTTCATTCGCCATAAGTTAGCTTCTACACTGCATGCTTTTACAGATGCTCATTAGAACAATGGTCTAAAAGCCTACTCTGACGCTGACTGGGCCGGCTGTCCAAACGATCGCCGGTCCACGGGGGGATTTGCCATCTACCTCGGGTCTAATCTCATATCTTGGAATGCTCGCAAGCAACGTACCGTGTCTCGATCCTCCACTGAATCAGAATACAAAGCACTCGCAGACACAGTTGCTGAACTGACCTGGCTAGAGGCTCTTCTAAATGAACTTGGTGCGGCTCCCAAATCTTCTCCTACACTCTGGTGCGATAATCTGGGCGCCACCTATCTTTCTGCCAATCCGGTCTTCCATGCTAGAACTAAACACGTTGAAGTTGACTTCCACTTTGTTCGAGAAAAAGTTGCTCAAGGCAAGCTAAATGTTCAGTTCATCTCCACGACGGATCAGATTGCTGATGTCTTCACCAAACCACTGCAGTCTCAACGGTTCCTGCTTTTACGTTCCAAGTTGCAGGTTGTTCCCCGCCCTCAACTTGCGGGGGAATGTTAGACACTATGTAGCCGGCCCTAATAACATTACTTAATATAGATTAGGTTTAGGCTATCTATAAATATTATTGTCTTTTATTGTATTATTCAATCTTTCAATCAATACAATATCATTCTCTCTATACGGTTTTACTGTGGTCAATAAACACCTGACTCCACGGCCTAGGGGAGTCAAATTGACAAAATTTAAATATGACAAGCTTAGCAGCTCCATTCACTTTTGATGGATTGGATTCCCAAAGTTAATCAAGGTAATTAACACTGATAATGGAAGTAAGTTGTATTTAATAACCGACATATTAAATTTAGATCGAGTATATTACTATGTTGTACTTTGTGTTAATATATAACATACTTTAATTTAAGTGTTGCAACCTTCAATTTACATAGTGATATTTCAAATTTCCTTTTCGCTTTTGTTTATTTAATATTGTTTTACTTCTACTCTCACTTGGCTTTCTAAGCGTGTCTATGTGTGTACTGTGTAGGAGACATCATGGATTAAAGTACATTTTTGTTGAAAAGATCGATACATATAAGATGGAAATGCTTTTAGGTAGTATGTATATAGGAGGCTATTTTAGAGATCTGACAAATAATCAATCCTTTTCCTAAAACCAAGTTGCAATTTCATTTTTAATGGAATAGAAAGAGTAGACGTTTGTATAAGTCTATAAGTAAAGACATAATAAGTGAATCACCTTGAATATAGCAAGAGCCATGTTAAGTAAAACCTTTGCTCCTTCATAAAATAGTACATCCCAAACTCGCAAGGTTGTCTGCGTAAGTTCAGTAGGAACAGAACTGTCAGATATCTTGATACATACATGTGCATGTACATATAGAATATAGATGAGTCATGAGATACATATACATGCTGTACATATAGATGAGATACATATACATGCATGTGTGTGTGTGAGAGAGAGAGAGAGAGAGTGTGTGTGTGGAAAAGAGTTGAGGCAGTAATCTTAACCTCTGAAGGCAAGCTCTTTGAAAAAAGGCAAAGAAACCACTCAGTGGCAACAAGGGAGACATCAAACTCAAGAGCTTCTAAATGAGCATATATACTGCATCACAGAATCGTCAAAGTTTAAAAGCTATCAACTTTATAATAATACATAAGATCAACAACGTTAATGAATACAAAAAAGTAATACCTTGGACATTTCTTTTTCAGCAAATCTTTAAACACCCTTTGTTCTACATGACAACCTGATAAGTTATTTGAATAGCAATCATTTACTAATACATTTTCCAAAAGAACCGCCAACATCCAAAATGCGTCTTCTTCTGTTTTCATCACCAGTAACAATAATGCGGCAACATAATTTAAACCCTGCATTAAATACATCTTGGTCACCACAACATAGAACAGAGATTCAAAGAAACTGAAAAAGGTTTAAAGTATTTCTTCAAGCTAGAGGTGGTGGTTTCAAGCCATTTCCATATAAACACTTCAATTTGTGATATCTTATCTCGAAAGGGCAAAATGGGTTAAGCTAAGAGATCTAACTACATAGGAAAACAGTGAAATGAACTGAGTGGGTCATTCAGGTTAAAAGTCCCCCGAAAATGTATTCAAATGCATAGGCTCAAATCATTTCTATTGAGAAAAAGTTTAGACTATCTTGTAATAATATAGTTTTTGGAATAATATTTGCCATGTTAATTAGCAATTAACATTCACAAAAGTGAATTAGAAAGTGTTTGTGGATTTGCCCAACCTGACCCGCCAAAATTTTCACATCTACTCTTATCCTATTGTGGTTTTCATACTATTGTCCTTTTCTGCCACTTTAATCTGTTATGTATTAGATCTGTAACTGGAAAACATTATCAAAAACTTGAAATGGAAAAGTAGAAAAAATACAACACATCAAAGATAATAATCATAACAAACCAAGTAACATGTTGGCATGTACTCATGTTCATGAGATGACATTCAAATAGCACACCACAAAATCTAAGGATTTTTTTAATACTTGTGCATATAAGAAATTTTATTCTCTCACATATTCAAAGGCATGAACAGGTATTAAAATATAACGATTATCAAAGACCTATATTAAACAAGTCAATAAAGTTCCTTGTTGATTTCTGTAAGTTTGAGGAAAGTAGAAACTGAACGGTGTAAGTGAATTTATCGATACATACCTGACAATAGCCAACATCAGAATCACGAAAAGAGTAACCAACAAGAACACGTCTCAGAGAAGCATGACCTTCAGGAGTGTCCAACCATGGATGACCAGGGAAAGTTCGTGGTAGGTCCTACATTTATGCATACCCAAAAAGTCAAGGTACAATATCAGTTAAGAGTGTACAGTATAAACCAATAATGAGTACTTAAAGATGTGGATAACTTATACTAAAACTTAAAGTAAAGAAATTGAAGTGTCTGAATTTTAAAGCAACCATATTACACATAAACCCTACAAGAAGTGAATAGAATCAATAGATGATGGAAGGAAAAAAAACTTATTCCTGTCAATTATGAAAGCAACCATATCTCATGTGGTTTAAGGTTGCATTTGCCAAATATTTAGAATATCCTTCAAAACAGAATTGAAGAACTGTATTGACCTAAGGTTCAAATTGTGAAATTAAACTGGACTTAAGGTTCTTGCATCGGAACATTCTATGTTGTTATAACAAATATAACTTAATCATTCTGCAAGGTAGAAACTTCAACTAGGAGTCCCCATAGGCAATATAACTATACAATTGCTAGAAACTTCCATCATCAACAATTAAAAATCAGTAAAAAACCTAAATTATCCATTCTTGAAGCTTAAGGAGCTCAGAGGAAGTCACAAAGGGAAGATAAAATTAACATTCACCATCAATAGTTATTATATATCCCTTCGATTATACAAATAATCATGCAAATGACCTTCACAAACTCTGGACCATGTAAAGTTACCTATAGCATAACAATTACACCCAAGACAATAAATCAAAAAATATAACACATTCAAGCTGCAATTCACATTCCAATATAAAGCATTGCTACAAAAACAAAAACAAAAACAAAAACAAAAAAGATAGAAATTCAACCAAATCATTTTGATATATCAAGAATAAAGAGCCCATAAAACTCACATGATCAATCTGCTTTGTAGCAGGGGTGACCTTACCCTCAACCGCTATTATCAAATCATTATAATAGCTATCAGGCACAGTCGATTTCTTTTTCGCAGCTCCAGACAAAGAAAACCAAACTTTAGGCCTTAAAACTGGAGGTATCCCCTTTCTAATCAGCTTCTTGAGGGTGATACCATTCACTAAAGCTGAAAACTTTAGGGATGATTTAAGGGCAGAAGTTACATGAGTCTGCAAATACCAATTTGCCCCTTTGCTAGCTTCCAATGCCCACCAAACCCTACCCTGTTCCCTCACTTTCTCTCTCACTTCATTCAATATGTTTGCATCATCAACATTACCTTCCACCGTAAACCCATAAAGATCTTGAAACTTCACGGTAATATTAGCCCTTCTGGCATGAATACTTGGTCTCAAGATGGGTATTTGTGATTGAATTTCAAGAGATAGATCCCTCTTGCTTTGAGTTCCAAACATAATGGATCCGTAAAGAAACTTCGGGTCAAATCAATCAAGAAACTTTGGGTCAAATCAATCAACAAATCTGCAAAATTCCCTCTTTTACAACAAAAAAAGATCAAGAAACCTCACATGGGCCAACTTGGTAGAATATTCGACTCACAGATCTAATCTTAACACTTATCCCCAAATGGGTGCCTCTGAAACCTTCAGTTTCGTCAACCCAAACCACAAATTGATGAAAATTCCACAAACAAGAAAGGAAAAAAAAGAGGGACTTGGGTTATCTTCAAGATTATGTGAAAAATAAGTTACATAATGAAATAAAAATCAGAAAGAAGATGACAGATGTCGATCTTGAAATAGGGTATGAGGCGTTTGATTTTGATGAATAATAAGTTGTTTAAATTAGAAAATTTGGGGAAGAACAGAGTGAGTAGCAGTAATACAAAAGATATTTAAAGGTGGGTGCTTTATGTTGATTACTTCGTAGGAAGTAATGTTGAAATGTTGGCTTCACGGATTGGGGTGGGGAAGGTGTGGTGGGGTGAAGTACAGTTTTCTTACAATATTGTTTTTGTAACGTTGTTAGAGCTTAAATTGTAAGAAGATAAAATTGAAAAGACTACCGTTGAGATTTTCTATTTTTAGTGTTTATTTTCATTGATTTGTTTTGTATATTTAAGATGTGTTTATATGGTAAGCTTTTTGAATTTCAAATTTGTGTTTGTTAAATGACAATTTACAATGAATTATTAACTTATAGCATGTTGGGTATATATGTGTTGGGTATGATTAATTGATATTTTTAGTATAAAAAAGGTTTATAAAAGCAAATAAAACGACATAGCTAATAAATTCTCATTGAAAAATAAGGTTTGAAAAAAAATTGCTGATCAACAAGTTCAGCACAGAAAAGAATGCTTAGCCTGTGGTCTTTTAAGGTAATTTTATAAGAGTATAAACAATGAAAGTTAGTCAGTATTTTATTATTATTTGAACAATAGTTTTGGCATACAAAATTACAATAACAATAACATAAATAGGTGATGTTACGTTAAAAACGATTTAAAAAAAGATGAAATAACTCATTCATTTAAAATTTGACGTATTTAAGATATATAATTTATATAATTCTCTTTCAATATGAGTTATAATATTAAAACAGCACGATTGGTTTGTTGCAGTCTTAAAATTAAAGTTATGGGTTTAAATCCCACCTATTACATTTTGGTTACACTAAACAACTGTATAATTAAATTTAAAAGAGATTCAAATACAAAGTGTATTTTTACTATAAAGTATGAGAAGATACAATGAGTAATAGTCACAAAAAATTATATCTCACAATCTAAATCGAATTTCAAAAAAATAATTTCGAGTTTTTGTTCCCCTAGCCGTCCTTACTAATAAAAAAAATAAACGAAAAATAAAAAAAATAAAAAATTAATGTTTTTTATTGTGTTATTTATGAAAAACATAATGACGTCATTGTGTCATTATGAAAGACACAATGATGTCATTGTGTCATTATGAAAGACACAATGACGTCATTGTGTCATAAAAGACATAATGAAAATTTTTTTATTTTTTTTCTAAAAGAGGACGACGAGAGGAACAGAAACTCTGAAGTACTTTTTTAAAATTCGATTTAAATTATGAGATATAATTTTTTATGATTTTTTTAGTCTTATTGTATCTTTTCACACTTTGTAGCAAAATTACACTTCCATTAAATTCAATGCTATTGTAAATATCATTTAGCATTTTATAATATGTGTGTTTTAGTTGCCATCACTTGAAAAAAATAACTAATTTTTAGAGTGTGTTGTATTCGTCAATCTTAACGTTTGTCATATAAAATTTATGTATTCATATTGAAAACGAGTTGTCTTGCACACACTAATGTGGAATAAAGTTGTCAAAAGAGGTAGAGCTGGTCAAAAGATTAAAGCTAGATGGCTAAGAGATGTAAGAAGTCAAAGGATGAGGACCAATTCTGCTCATTTTGATTGCATAAGGTTTCTTATTAAAATAAAGGCAAATATATAATGATTTCTCATTTCTTGATAGATAATTATGTAGGTGTTTATTTTTAGTCTCACAAACGTGCTATCGTCTTTCTTTCGGGTGAAGCTTCGTTCATAATAATTCGAGTTAGTGTTTTACGCTTCTTGTATAAATCATTTTTTATTGAGATTTAAGTCAGTCAATGATTTAGAGTGGGTGGAATGTGATCATAGATGAATTTCTTTTGTTCAATATGATTTTAGACTTGATATAATCCTTCAACTAAAAATAACTATAAATATTTGTACATTTTTATGTTGTGTTTAATGATAAACTCGTAATGATCGTGTAATTATGCCTACAAATATTCGTTTTTGTCTGTCAATTACTTTCTAATGAGAATGAAATTATTTTCACTTAGGATCTAATTGTGTATTTTTAAACTACGATTTGTTTGTTTTGGTTGCGACACTGCATATAACATAACTTTCTTATGCATGCATAATAAGATTCTATATGGTCTTAAGAAACCACTCCAGGACTTGGTTTATCAAAATCCTTTTGTGCATTTTTAGCTCCTGTATTACATAAAGTTTTTGACACCTTTCTTTTTATTTATAGTCAAACTATTAAGAGCTTATCATCATTGTCTGATTCCAATAAAAGACTAGAATACATTGAGTTATTTTTAGAGGTTTAGGTTAATTTTTCTTAACAACTAGGAATCTTACCATCGCGTGTTGCGATGAAGTACATTTTGTGTCATATGGTGATTTATATCAAAACCTTACAACAATCATCGCATGCTGTTGAATGCCATTCTAAGATAAACTAAAATATAAAGAGGGCAAAAACAATTTTAAGATCCTAATTAACAACACATTATAGTAGGATCATATAAAAAATTGATATGTATTTTAAACACCTTTACAATTTGTGTGATAGTATGGAAAATTTCCATGCATACCAACAAATTCAATTTCATAATACTTAATTACTGAAAGATGCATAATGTCTACATGAGTTGAATAACAATAGTAGGTTAAGGATAATATAAACCTTAACTGACCATTCAGCTAGACTCTCGAATACAATGTCAAAACAAAAAATCAAAACCAAATGCTATTATATTCATTATGTTGGTGATCAAATAGCAAATCCCAATTGAAGAGAATATGAACAAGATGGAATACACCAAACTTGAAGTTCTTAAATTTCCACATTTCAAATGATACATACATGGGTACAATTTATGATGGGTAAAGACCACAACCCGTTTATGACCCGGCGGGTTAAATAACCGTCATTAACTAACTTTAACTAACTAACTTATAATAATGACACTTCTAACCCTTATATTTGATAAATAAACAAGTTTAGTTTAATATTAACACTCCCCCTTAAACTAAACTTAGTTTAAGTGAGGTCTTCATCCTTTGAGATTCGGTTTCCATCAAAGTAGTGTTGGTTCATCATCCTCCTCCCGGTTTAGATTTGCCTCCTCCTTTTTCTTCCACTTTGGACATTCGTGCTTGAAATGTCCAAGTTTATTACACTTGAAACATCTGATGTGATCTTTGTTCTGATGGACTTGAGTTCCTTTTTTATTCCTCCATGTCTTTCCATTCTTGCCTTGACCACGACTTTTGTTTTCTTGATTTAAACTTTCATGACCACAACGTTCACATCTATTCTCCTTAACTTTCTCCATTCCTTCTTATTTGGTGAATAGAAGTTTAACATGACTTTCTTCCTCTTGACTTGCTTCTTGGTGCGTTCCTCAAAAGCCTTCAATCTTCCCACTGCTTCTTGGAATGGCATTGTACCAAGATCAACAAACTGCTCGATCGCAGCAACAATCCGAATGAACTTTTCAGGTACCGAACCAAGTAGTTTTCAGACCAGTCTCTTGTCATTCATGATGTGCCCAAGATTGCTTGCTTGTGATGCAATCTCACTCATCTTTCTGGCATAAACATCAAGTGATTCGTTAACACCCATTTTTAGAGATTCAAACTCTGACTCAAGAGTTTGTAATCGAGCCTCTTTAACTCTATCAACTCCTACATGTCGAACTTTTACGCGTCCCAAATTTCTTTGATTGAAGTAAGATTAGCAATTTGCAATACCATTATTTCTAGAATTGCTTGGTATAGCAATGCAATTGTTGTATTATTCTTTTTCTCATCAACTTCAGTTCCTGCTTTTGGTTCAACGGCTTCCCAAATTCCATGGAAGTTAAAGATCGACCTGATCTTTATAGCCCAAATGGTGTAATTTGTGGAGTTTAACATGGGGCATTGAAAACTCATTGATGTCCTTCCTTCCTTTGAAGTTACAACTTCTTTATCTTTGGACTCAACTATTTTCCAAGTCTTCTTTTTCCCAATAATAATAGATTGACTACTACTGGTTCCGGATCGAATTTGATTTCAACTATACTAGTATCGGATCAAATCGATATCAACCTTAATTATGATTAATTTGATAACTCTATACTTTCAAATCAAATTAATCAATCTTTTTTCCACAAGAACAGAGCACGGGTTTTTCCGGTTGCCTATGAACTTAGGATGAACCAAAACCAACTGTTAATTCATAAACAATACACAGGTTATAAGCAAACCAATTGTTTCATCAACGGTACACAGGTTTTTCGGTCACAATGTGAAAAAAAACAACCGACTTTAACAGTACACGGGTTTCAAAACCAACTGTTAATAACAACGGTTCACAATGTGAATCAAAACCAACCGTTATATATCGAGAATTGTACACGGGTTTCGTAAGGAAAATATAAACCAAATGTTTTAAATGACAACAGTACGCGCGTTAACCAACTGATCTTAACAGTACACGGGTTTACCAACTGTTCTCAACAGTACCCGGGCAAACCAACTGTTTCTATCAGTCTTATCTCAATTGTTTATAACCAACAATTGATTTTGACTTTTTTGGAATTCTGTCAATATGCAGAACCAAAAAGACAGTCGCATCCAATTGTTATTGTTTAACTGTTCCAACTTCAATGAATGAATATTCAAACCATTGATTAAATGGACGATCTGATTTTCTTTATTGATCGTTGCTTTGATCAATTTAAATAATAACCCAATATTGACCCTTCAAATTGATCGAATTATTGTCAATTTCGAGTTGCTTCTGGTTTGATCAATCAAATTTCTTGAAAAAACGACCTGTTCTTGATCGATTTCACAAGATAACAGAGCGTGATTTTTCTCCCTTAGATCGATTGAATGAACAATCTAGGATGTTCGAGTAATGAATTGCTTCTATTCCGAAACAATTTCTTGATTCAATTTCAAACAATGATCGAACACTTCCTGTTCTTCCCTTGATCGATTGGATTTCTTGAACCCGCTCTGATACCACTGTTGGTGATCAAAGAGTAAATCCCAATTGAAGAGAATATGAACAAGATGGAATACACACAAACTTGAAGTTCTTAATTTCCACATTTCAAATAATACATACCAATGTATTTATAGGTACAATTTATGATGGGTAAAGATCACAACCCGTTTATGACCCGACGGGTTAAATAACCGCCATTAACCAACTTGAACTACCTAACTTATAATAATGATACTTCTAAGCCTTATACTTTATAAATAAACAAGTTTAGTTTAATATTAACACATTAAGTGTAGTAATCTTGAATGTACCCCAAACTCGTGATTCTTTATGTTCACTATATGATAGCACCAACATATATTCACAAAGAAACAATGTTCAGCAAAACGTTAACATCATTATATTCACCATATGATAGCACCAACATATATCACAAAGAAACAATGTTTAGCAAAACGTTAACACTAACATATCCTACAAATAAACTAATCAAAATGTGTAAAAAATAAAAAAATACCTCAGGGAAAACAACACAAAGGCTAGACATCTAAAACAGAAGCAAAACCAAATAAAGAACACCATCTGCACATTATCAGCTAAAACCTGATAACCAATAAAACAATTGCAAAAACCGACAAAGTTACAAAGTCAATCATATAAACATTGTACAAACTAATAACAACGTACATAGACATTCAAATGATACACATACTTAACTTAAAAGAGGAAAAAGCAACCAAATATCCGAAAAACAATTCATTCACAATAAAAACAAAGTCAAAAAACCAAACTGAAAATGAAGAACACGATCTGCATATTATCATCCAAAATTAGACAAACAATGTCAATAGCCACAATTTGAGGAGCAAATAAGACCACCATTAAAAAAAGCAAAACAAACAAATAGGCAAGATAAAAGAAAAGCAACATAAACAAAAATAAAGATATAGATTCATTCAAACAAAACACAACGAATTCCATCCACATTTTAAACCCTTAAACCTTAAATCCTTTAATGAAATCCAAATCTGCAAACAAAGCAACACATGTAATTAACCCAAAACACCAATCACGTTACGGACATCAGCAACACACACACATCAATTTTAACAACAGAAAATAAAGTTAATTAATACTAGGTGCAAATACATAGGAGTACGCAAATATACCCGGTGTGTAATCTACTATCATACCAAACCATCATCATTGACAAACCAGACACATGCAAAGGCATTCCAAAATGAGAACGATTAGACAAAACAAACTCAACAAAATAAACAACAATCAGGTTAACGATTAAACAAATTTACAACAATAGTCCAACGATTCAACAAAAATTAAACATAAATCGCAAAGCATGAAAATAAATTGCATATCACAAACCTAGCGAACAGAATGCACAACCTATATGCGTAATCAGAAGGTGTTGGAACACCCCACGTGGCCACTACCTATATGCGTAATGTATGTATTAGTAAATCACAATCGTTGATCTCCTTTTGTGTTGAATGGACGGCTCACAATCAGAAATTTAGTATTCATTTGGGTTCTCTTTTAATTATAGAGTAACTGTATTCATTTTCATGATAAAGGAATTTCTTAATCTCCTATAGCACACATGTTTGGCAAAGCTTTGTGAAAGCATGTTTCAATATTGTTGTAGCATTAAAACATTTGATGTTAACTCACTATGTCCCACATAGATATTAGTTAAGTTATCAATAAAGTTCCTTGGTCTATTTAAGGCTTACAAGTCGACCTTGAATTAAGGTCAAGAATATTCCTATTCCATTAGTTAAAAGATACAAATGGTTTATCGCGCATTTGTTTGTCGTCAAACGATAATGTCTTCATGCATATGAAGATCTAGCGTTGTTGGATGTTTGATAGTCATCATTAATCTGCTACTAGGGGTGTTTTCTTTTAATCATATATTTAGATAACTAGTTTTAGTTACCCGTGTATTATACTGAAGTATGAAAAATTAATTATTAAATAACATAAAAATAAAATAAAAATAAAATTAAGTTTGTTATATATTAAATAAAATATAACAACTTTTGATTATAAGGTCACAATGAGCAAAAACATCCTTGTAAATTACATTTGTAATAACATTAGTAGGTTTACACTCATTATCTAAAGCTAAAAGCTTCAATCCGTCTTTACTCTTAACTTGTAATAAGATGTCATAAAACTGATCATGAGTAAAAATAGGCTCTTTCAAGTATAAACCGACACTTGACAGAGATTGACTTTAACTTTTGTTTATTGTCATAGCGAAATATACAGTCAAAGAAAATTGTCTTCTTTTAAACTTAAAATGAATACTGACGGGTTAAATTGTGAGCTAGATATTAAGTGGGTGTGAGGATATTAGTATGAAGAAATTAAGAATTAAATAATATACACTGAAAAGTTATGTGCGATAACTAGATCAATTTCGAATTATTTTGACCCTGTAATCAAATATAGAGATATAGTATTGAATTGGGTTGGATCAGGCTATAAATGTTCATAAAATCTTTGATTAGTTATTGATTATTATTTATTTAATACTAACTTTAGTAAACCCATGTATTATACGGATTGAAAAAATAAACTATTAAATATAATAAATTTTATGAAGTATAAAATGATAATCTAAAATAAGATATGATTAAAATTACATATGAGTAATAACTATAAGTAATAAAATAACGATATCAATTTTTAAACTTTTGTTTTAAGCTTTCTTTCCAAGAAAAGTTAAACATTTTTTTCAAAACAAACCGTATTAAAATATTATTTTTAATTTTTTTATTATAACTCCTAATTTTAAATATTTTTAGTTTATAAAAATTACTTTTTAAAAATATCAATTTTAAAATATTTTATATTTTAAAAAAAGTTAGATGTTTAGAAAAAATATTTAATTGTATAAAAAATTGTTTTCTAAAAATAAATTTAATAAAAAGACATCTTTCTTAATTTATCAAAAAAATTAATCTAAAAAAGAATTAAAATGATTTAATATTTCTTAATTTAGGTAATTATTTAAGAGGTGAGAGAGGCGGGAAAAATAAACTTAGGGGGCCTAGAAGTATACCAAATGTCCCACCTAAGTTACTCTTTTAGTATTATATATAGATATATTATCACTTGTAGCTTCAAGAATCTACATAAAGCATCGATACGACGTTAGAGTATTAGTGCCAACAATGATAGTATTGTATGTGGGCTAATCAACATTAATACATGATCATCTACATCATTGATCCATGTGTTAAGCTTTTAACTTATCATAGGTCTCCATGTGTTCAACTTTTTTTAATGGCGGCATAGATATATAGATACATAAAACAAAGTGGCTAGCAAGGTGCTAGGTTACAAGAATAAAGCTAAAATTACAATCAAATCATGCAAATACATCAAAAAGACCAATCCAAACAATTTACTAAAAGAGAAGTTGATGTATTATTTCATTAACCAATTCACTAGCCTCGGGTTTTTATGTCGTTGAATATCCTCACGATCATTGGTTTCGAATCCCCCAGTTGTTATTGAATTACCGCGTAGACTTATAATTTTTTTGATGAGGAGATAATGACTATGTTTAAGGTTGAAATGGTAAAATAAATTATTGTTTATAAAAATTATTCTACTTCCTTTGATTTGGAAGGAAAGTCGGAAAGAGAGATTATTAAAAAATCTTCCTTCCGCTTCCATTCACTTCTCTCGTAAAAAAATTAAAACATAAAAATAAATCACTTCCTTCCACTTCTTTATGTTGTTCCTGACATAATTTGTTACTAACTTGGCCAGAAGAGTATTTGATATTGGCCATGTCCTCGACGTCTAATATCACCTTTGCAGTCGGGATTTCCGCAACAATTGTATCTTTTGCTTGTGATGGAAGTGCATGGAGTATCATTTGTAGGGGTGTTCAAAAAATATTCAAATTTGAGAATTCAATTCAAAATATTCAAAAATTCGGGTACCAAAATTCGAATATCCATTCGAATATCCAAAAAATCAAAATCCGGATTTGGATATTGATGTTGAAAGCTTTCACATATCCGGATATCCGATTATCCTAAAACTTAAAAAATAGATTTTGTTAAACGATAACATTTTTTATATTTTTGTTCGGGAATTGTCAATGTATGTTAGGACTTTGTCAATGTGTGTTAGTTTTTTTCATTATATTTTAAATAATATATATTTATATATATATCTAATTATTATAAAGAAATAAATAAAAATAAAAAAAAATGAAGTTAGGATATCCAAATCACTATCGTATCCAAAAATTCTGATATCTGAATTTTCATATACGGATAGTGATTTCTACTATTCATAAATGTTAGATATCAAAAATTCAAAATGAAATACCAAAAAAACATTGTTTTGCTAAGACCAATTATCCTCAGCACAAGTGGTTGAAGTAAGATACACAATACAATATGAAGGTCTGGATCCGAGTCTCATTTTAAGCAAAATTGATATAGGTTGAGCTAAGGGGTTACTTTAATTGTGTGGTTTCCTACTAAGGGGGAAAATGAATAGGGTTGTACATTTGTTGTAAAAAACCTTGATGGCTAAGGCCATTGGTAGCCGTCTTGTTTTTCCCGTTATTCCCTTATGATACATCAACGTCACGTTAATTTTTATCATTTTCACTAAATTTTCCCGTTTTTTGTAACACCTGAAACTTTCATTAAAGTGGATAAAAAGAAAATAAATAAAAGTTTGCGGTTTAAAAAGGAGGCAGCGGACTAAAGGTGGGTTTTGTTTAGGGTTTTGTTATAAAAGGAAAGGGAGTCACCCTTCCAACAAGTGCCATTTGGAGGGAGATTCTATGGGAAATGGAAAAACGTCGAAGTAAGCAGTGGCTTATAAATCGCTACTAGAAGCCCGAGAGCTTGCCTGTAAGACAATTAACCCCACCTTATGTGCCTAGCCCTTATTCTCTTCCCCTCCGTACTGTATGACTGTATGTAGGGAACAGAAGAAGGGGATCACCACAATCAAGAAGCAAGCTAAAAGCTGTTGTTTAGATGACTTTATGTTATGAAACAACCCAGAAAAAAAGTAATTATTGGAGTAGCCCGCCCAGTAGAGGCTTTCTTAGCGAAAAAAGTATATTCATGGATGGATTAGGGGAAAGAGTCTTCACCTTCAAAGTTTTTTCCTAAGAAGCAAGAGAGAAGCTACGATTTAGAGAGAGAAAGTCAAAGAATGAACTAAAAGGTATGAATTTCTCATATTTTTTTTATAAATCTAATCTACCTCGAATGATGTTTATGTAATTATGTTAAATGGATAAGGTTAGTAACTTTACGTGTGCATGCATGTAGGTCTAGAGATCTATCTTCTTGGTTCTAGGGTGTGCTCGAGAGCTTCAAAATGTGAGTTCGAAACCCCATTTCTTAATGTTTTATTATACTTGTAGGGCCGATATGCGTACTTATGTGTTGTATTTTTATTAAAATTATCGTTTTATACGTAAATGTGTCATTTTTATGTTCAGTTATGGTATTTTAACATGATTGATGATGAAATTATGCACATGTCATGTTTAGTAGTGAATTCTATATATATGAGATCTAGATTTATTGCTAGAAATTGGGTTTAATCCATAATTGAATAGAAAGGGTAAGTATGAATTCTATTAGTAGGGCTTAGACACTCGCATTGGTACTATTATGTGCATTAGAATTTACCTTAGCTAGTATTCCTCTTTAATCATCCACATTGAACTTTACTCAACCGCATTGATCAATTAGATCATTCGTATTGAGTTTTAACCCACCCGCAATGAAGATTATTACTCGCATCGACTTTTAACCTATCTGCATTGAAGACTGTTACCCGCATTGACCTTTAGTTCATTCGCATTAACCTTTACTTAGCCGCACAGATTGTTAACCCATCCGCATTGACTACTGTTACCCGCACTAGCCTCTAAACTCATCCAAATTAGTATCGTTACCTACATTGGACCTTCTTGCCCCACATCAGCTTAGACTTAACAAAATTCCAAGATATTGTTCATCCACACGGGGTGATATTCATCCACGTCAGTGGTTGATCACGTCCATTGATTTATACTTAGTCCTATATATATGTGTAGCTACCTGTACCTTGTTAAGTCATCGCATCCCCAATTAGTCATCTGTATTAGGTCACTGTTATCCGCATGTAAGGACACTTAGAATATTCTCATCAAGGATTCCCGACTAAGTGTTGACTAAGAGTCGACTGTTAATTAATGTTGATTGTTTCTATTATATGAATTCCATACATGCCTTATTTATATGAAAATGTTTTTTGATGCGCCCCATTTATATGATGTAATAAAACTCATCATAAAATGTACTACGTATAACAAAGTGGAACATTAATGATATATGGACAGGAAAAACTAATAAAAAAATGTGAGCCCATAATAAAAAGTCTTGCAAGCACGAATGAACCTCACCTATGTGAGTCAAACGAGTGGAATGGACTTTACTTATGTGAGTCAAATGAATGGAATTAGTCATTTAAACGCGTGCGTGCTATGGGCTTTGCATTGTGGGTCAATAGTCAAGGGCTTAGCTAACCATGCTGGCAGGGGTTAGGCATTTGTTGTCAATCACTCTTTTAGGCTCTTGTTTTACGCAATTCCAATCTATGAAAGTGAAAAGATAATGAATGAAATGAAGATAATGAACATTATAAGAGATGATGTGAAAGTTAAATTGACTGATATGAATGATAAATGCGTATTCATTAAAGATAAGTAAAATAATATTTTTTATATAAAACTACAACTCATTCAATAACGTTAACTTTGTATGCGTGTTAGTTGTCAGGAAATAGCTGAGTCTAAGGATGGCATGGGATGAAGCTACTCAATACTAAGAGACTGGCATCCTTGTTTAAATTAAAAGACATTTTTACTTTTAGTTACTATTATAATGTTTTTTCACAAGGACAAGTGTTTATTATTGATAATTTATGTTTTAAGTTTTCGTTGTAATAGTTAATTCTAATGATGTACTAAATAGTGTTTAATGCTATAAATGACTAATTGTAAGGACTTTCGGGTTCGGGGTCTTAAAGTTTTACATGGTGTCATTCTAACTTTCCCCCGTTTTGTTGGGTTACGGTCAAAGTAAGAGGAACGTGGAGCTGGTGGTGCCCGATGAATTTTCACTAGGTTTTGAGGATTTGGGTGTCATGGTTTGGGGAGTGGTGATCCCACCCAAGGTCGGGTTTCCCCCACCCTCCATGGTTTACAAAATATATTTGAATGGAATGTAAAGAAATGCTTTACAAATCCCATGCCAATCAAACAAAGAAATTTGATGGAATGAATTCCAATTTCAAATTCAATCCCATTTTAAGGAATTGTTATAATCAAACATTACCTAAGAGTTTTGTTTTTTTTTTTTAATTTTTAAGTGAATTGTCGTTTTTCCTAAATATGGTTTGGTTATATTTGTCATTTTTATAAAATAAAGATTTATTACTATTATTTTTTTTTTTTGCATTATCTCCCCAATATTTAAAAAATTTATCATTTTCATCCAGAAAATTTGACTCCGTTAATTTAAATTGTTAAACATTCAATATGACAAAATTATACTTTAAACTACAAAAAAAAAAAAAAAAAAATCTCTCAATTACATAACTATAATCGAGCGGAAATGAATCACGATATATGAGAGATGACGACTAGAGCATGATCTTTATTATACAATCCATACGTAATGAGTTTCCAACCGCCACAAAAAAACGTGGTCCATTCTCATCCCACACCGATGAAGCTGACAATCTCGTGATTCAATCATGATGAAAGTTTTAAAGATGAAATGTCCGATTTAGGTTTCATGAATAGAACAATGATACGTAAATGGAATTTTAACACTAATACGTAAACATAACTCATGATTTTTCTTTATATGAAAAATTACATAGTTACCCCTTTTAATGATAGATGGTTTTACATTCAATTAATAATTTTAAATAAAAATGTAAAACTTTTAAAACCTTTAAGGCAGACATAAATTATTTTTTTAAAATAAAAATAACAAAAGGAATCAAATCACAAGTTTATTTTTGAGTGTAGATAGGGCTGCAAACGAACCGAACGAACACGAACAAGGCCTTGTTCGTGTTCGTTCGTTAAGAAATAAACGTGTTCATGAACTGTTCACGAACACTTACCGAACGAGATTCTTTGTTCGTGTTCGTTCATTAAGAAAATGAACATGTTCATGAACTGTTCACGAACACTTACTGAACGCAAATGAACTCAAACAAAAGCAAACGAACACAAACAACTGTTCATAAACATGACGAACACAAAAAAGTTCATAAACACAAACGGATACAATTGATTATAAATTTATTTTAGAATAAAATTTACATTTTTATTACAAACATTACACAAAATTAATCAAAAATAAATAAGTACTTAACATAAATATAAAAAAATACTTGATATAATAATCATAAAAATAAATAACAGAAAAATTAAGAATATAAACGAACACATTAACGAACATAAACGAACACATTATCGAACGTTCACGAACGGACATTAACGAACACATTATCGAACGTTCACGAACATAATTGAACGAACGCGGCTTGTATTCATGTTCGTTCGTTTAACTAAACGAACAAATTTTTTTTGTTCGTGTTCATTCATTTACTAAACGAACGAACATAAACGAACTTCCCGCCGAACGGTTCACGAACTGTTCGCTGAACATTCAGTTCATTTGTTGCCCGTGTAGAGTATATGATTTACCATGCCTTCAAAATCGAGGGCACAAAGCGTAATTTAGCAATAGTTTGTTTATATATATATTCAAGCTGGTTCACACTTGACACTCACAGGCTCTATTTCCATTTTCCACAAAAAGCTCATTGAACGAAGACGAAGCACAATAACCCTGCGACGGTCGTCACGGTCAGAAGGTAAACGATCGAACTTACTCGTGTTTGATTTTGACTGTAGCTTGATAATGTCGCTTTACGGTTTTATGATAACCTTGTCTGCAGTAAAACCCTAGATGAGTTGTTCTTCTTAATTCGCGCATAGGGAGTAGGATTGATGTGTTGTTAGTCAGTGTTTTGAAAGGGGATAGCAGATGCTGTTGAGTGAATTGGAAGCTAAAGAGTTAAGGGGTGTGGTTTATAAGTTTGTTTGGTTCTTTGATGATACGCAATCTGATAATTTTATGTGTGATGGGCGTTGTTTGTGAAGAATCATTTTTTATGTGGTTAATTTATCGTAGTTTAATTCGTTAGAACCCACTAATGCTAGGAACATGAACTTGTGTTTGGTGAAAAGCTGAAGAAAATTGTTGTTTTACAAGTTGGAAGGAACTTGTTTGTCTATTCTCTATGTTTGAAAAGCCTCCATTGGGCTGAAATGGTTGTCTTCTGGCACTTATAAGCAGAAGTTAGGGATTCATAACTTAGAGAATGACAAGGTCATCTAAATATGTAGGTTATTGTACTTTCTAGATTATGTAACTATGAAATGTAGATTTTTGATGCTCTTTTATATCGGACTACGGGTATGATCCTTTTTTGAATTAGTTGTTTGGTGGCTTCTTTAACAGAGTTACTTGTGAATATCTGCAACGTTTCTTCAATACCTCCAAATTGAGAGAAGTTGATTGATGAACACAACTTAGGAAAGCTCATTAACCTGCCCTTCGACTTCTGAGAGGCTTTTTTCAACAATACTTTCTAATAAGCAGGAATCTTCTAGGTAGCTCATTAAGCTTCGTAAGTCCTTACTAACCAATGTTGTGTTGCATAGCTTAACCCCTAGGGCCCTAGGCAGTTCTTTAACCACCCGACATGGGATTTATTGAAATTTTTAACATTGTCATTCATAAAGATCATCGAATGCTTTTGTATCAGTTTTCAAATTGGAATGCTTTAGAAGAATTGTTTCTATTAACAAGAATATATAAAAACTGTAGTGTTCGCGTGCCGCTAGCATATACCTACATATAATGATATCTTTGTTTTATCAAGATCAACAGACGGTTTTATGCGAGTTTCCTAGTGTAACTCCGATAAACTATTTTAGCTAAAAATAAAATGGGATGTTTCACAACTCACAAGTATATTTTCAAATCCATTCTTTCACTCAATAAAGATAAGGAACCATATTCTTGTGCTTAACTAAAAATTCTACATTTTTCAGTCTGTTTTATTTGATTTTGAGTTTTTTTTCAACTGGTATGATTTCCATATGTTCTTGTCGTTTTTGATGCTTAGACTCTTCAAATGCTAGATATCATAAACCTAGCGTGAATCACATTTATTCCGGATATCCTATGTGTGGTCTGATTCTTTCATTTTCTTCAAGTGCCATTAATGCTTTAATTTTTTTTCCTTTCACATTGAACATATTGTTAATAATCAATTTCGTGTTGTCCCTAAGTTCTTTTCATGTTAGATTTTATATGTTTATAACTTTATACTTAACAGGTTTTGTAAATTGCTTCTTAAATTTAAAATGGAAATCTTGAACCATATGTTCTGATAATTTGAAACTCCCCTTTTCCAAGAGAGAGTAATACCTCTGGGAATTCTATACGCACATACATACACACACGCACACGCCAGTGCACTCACATACAAATTTGAATGTGTGTGTGTATATATATTTCTATGCACACACACATACATATATGTGTGTGCATGCCTTTAAGGTGCAAGTATACCTTTCTTTTTCATGCTGATTGTTTAATGGCCAACATGTAAATCACAGCTTCTTGTGCTTGTGCATAGTAAATAGTAATATTGTATTTCTGCACGTTCGAACATTCAAACCTATATTAGAAAATGTTTTATCTAATATTGCAGAATCCCCTAGAGTTTGATCCCCCTGTGATGTATTAAAGAGAGAAAAATGAGCATTGTACCAAAAGAGACAGTTGAGGTCATAGCACAGAGCATCGGCATAAATAATTTGTCTCCAGATGCTGCATTGGCTCTTGCTCCTGATGTAGAATATCGTATGCGTGAAATAATACAGGTGATTGTGGTTTATAAATTTCCTTTTGTTTTCTTTCAGATAATCACTGTGGGCATCACTTCTTATTACTTGTAAGCTAGTAAACTAATAATACTTAGAAGTACCATTCATGGCCATCAAATGCACGAATAAAACATGATGTTAAACCTGCAGGAGGGGATCAAATGCATGCATCATTCAAAAAGGACTACATTGACTACAGATGATGTGGACAGTGCTCTTGGCATGAGAAACGTGGAGGTAAATCACTAGTTCTTATCTGCTTACATTATATGATGTTTTCCTTTGTAATCTTAATCATAAATTTTCAATTTAACTCTAAAAGATACTGTAGAAATAATGTCAAAAATACAATAAATCTGGTTCTAGTAACATAGATTGTTCCTAATTTGACCAATTATTATTGTCAGTTCAGCCAATCTATGGATTTGCATCTGGAGATCCTTTGAAGTTCAAGAGAGCCATTGGACACAATGATCTATTTTACATTGATGACAAAGATGTGGAATTTAAAGATGTAAGAATTAAGAAAAACACACCATGTGATTTTCCCTAATGTAAACTTGTAAAACCCTCCTGGCGTACCCTAAAGTTCTATTTATTTTTCTAACATAAGGTTATTGAAGCTCCATTGCCAAAAGCACCACTAGATACTTCACTTTTCTGTCACTGGCTTGCCATTGAAGGTGTACAACCTGCTATTCCTGAAAATGCCCCTGTTGAAGGTTTGATTAACAAAGGCTCTGTTAAATGGATTCGAAAACAGTTTTATTTGAACTTCTGTACAAAAATCAAAATCAAAGTTTATGTGCTGTATATGGGTTCGCTGTGGCAGAGCTGACATTTGAAGATTATATGGATCATCTGCAGTTATTGCTGCTTTGCCGGAGACAAAAAAATCTGAGCAAAAGAGTGACGAGCTGCCTGTTGATATTAGATTGCCTGTAAAACATTTGTTATCCAGAGAGCTTCAGGTACCTTACCATTTTTTCTCTTTTATTCTTTACATATTCACCTTTTATAAATTTATTTTGTTGCTGCAGTTATATTTCAATAAAATTACCGAGCTGGCAGTAAGTATGCCTGATTCTGCTCTGTTCAAGGAAGCACTAGTGAGTTTGGCCACAGATTCTGGACTGCATCCTTTGGTTCCTTATTTCACATGCTTTGTTGAAGATGAGGTACTTGGAGACCCAGATGTCTATGAAACAAACTGAAAGGCTATACTAGATTATTATTTTTTACATGTAAAATACTGATTCCACTCCACAAAAATTTTCAGGTTTCTCGTGGTCTTAACGATTTCCGACTGCTTTTCGCATTAATGCGCCTTGTTTGGAGTCTTCTCGAGAACCCACACATACATGTCGAACCATATGTAAGTTTCTTGCTGACTTGTTAAATTCCAACATTTTGAAAACATGAGTATGTTGTTGATTTTTACTAACATGTTGCATGATCGTGCAGTTGCACCAACTAATGCCACCTGTTGTGACATGTATTGTTGCAAAAAGGTTAGGAAATCGAATTGCTGACAATCACTGGGAGCTTAGGGACTTCACTGCCAAGCTTGTTGCAACTATATGTAAAAGGTCAAACTTTTTAGAAATATTATACTTATCTGCTGATGTTTTGTAAGCTGATAACGATGTTGTTGACGTGCTCTAAATAGCAAAATACAATATATTTTTCAGGTTTGGTCATAATTATAGTAGTCTCCAGACACGTTTGACTAAAACATTGCTCAAATCGTTTTTGGATCGGAAACGTACATTGACCCAACATTATGGCGCTATTCAAGGACTAGCAGCTCTAGGACCTCATGTGGTAAAAAAACAAATATTACGATGTTTGCTACATATACAAACAATTATAAAAACACAATTGCTGGTAGTGGTTAACTCCAGTTTTGATACATTTTCCAACTCTTTTTTTGCAGGTTCGACTTCTTCTTTTGCCAAACCTTGAGACTTATTTAGGATTTGTTGAAGAAATACTTCTTCAAAATCAAAAAAGGAAATAACACGACATGAAGCTTGGCGTGTATATGGTGCATTGTTGGTCAGTTTGTTTTACGAAACAATCTCATATCTCTCCTCATTGTATTCTGTGATATAAAATACAGATGGCAATTTTGACCCATTGACTTTTGTTATGATATATCAAACAGATAATTGGCTTAAAAGGAAATGGGTCAAATTTGTCTAATGGTTGAAGGTCATCCATATAGTGTTTTATTGCTTAAGCCTCCTAAATCATTTTATTGAAAATAGATTGTATATGAGATTGATTAGTTATAATGATGGAAGCTTTATTGGGCAAAATAAAGTGTTTCAGGTTGACCCGTCCTGACCCATTTTATAGCATAAAAAGAATTACCCTTTTTTACCCTAACTCTTTATTGACGTTTAATATTTTTTTTTTCTTTTTTTTTTTTGCAGCGTGCTGCAGGTAGATCTGTGTATGATCTGCTGAAGCTGTTCCCCATATTCCCGTCACCACCTGCAAATTCTTTTTGGAAGACCAATGCGAAGGTCATTGGTACAAGTGAAACACGTAAGTTTCCAATAAGTTTCGCAGACATTAACTAACAAAAATTATTAATTTTAACCAGCATTTATATTCCTTTTTTTATAAAGATAAACAGGCAAATACAGAAGAGTTGGAACAACAGCCTTCTCCAAAGAAAATGATTACTGATGGACCTGTGGGTTCACCATCTAACAACACCACCACACCACAAGGGGAAACTAATGCTAATGTTGGCGAGTCTGCCCCTGAACCCGCACCCCCGCCCGCACCTGAAACTTCAAGCGCTCCTATGCAAATGGGTGATGATGAAATTAAAGATGATAATCCACGAGGCCGAAAAGATGAGCGTAATAGTAATGGTAGCTATGGATTGAGGACACCTGCATATCTTAAGCAGGTTTGGAAAGATGACCTGAATTCAGGGCAAGTTGTTATTTCACTATTTGAACAGTTTGGTGAAGGCATTATGTCCTTCATTCCTTCTCCTGAGATGTCTCTATTTCTGTAATTTTAGTTTTTTCAACTTTGTTAGTTAAATATGAAGTTAATCAAGAGATGGCAAAAGCTGAGTAGGTGTTATTGGGACTGAAAAACGTTACAATTTCATCAGTACTACATAATTTGGATGGTTACTTTAATATTGGAGTTTGGTTTTCTAATTTTTAGGCAAAATAATGCAGTCATTTGTTATTTTTTTATCTTTGAATCAGTTCTAATACAAATATAGCAGTGGTGACAAGTGTATAAAAGTGGTTTTAGTTGCCACTACTATTGATGTTATGATTAGCTAAAATATCAATATTAGTAGTAATAATGCTGTAATATATTTTTGTTTTGATAATACTTTTAATAGCATTCCATTTTTATTTATTTCCTTTTGTTGATATATTAACTGCGGATTAAAATGCAAGTTGTGACATTATTGCCTAAGAGCCTGTTTGTTTGGGTCTGAATGACTCCAGTCAGACATGTATGTCTGATCGAGTCAGACATGGTTGTTTGGTTGGGATACTTCTGATTGAAAAAAAGGTCTGAATCATCACTTACCGAGTCAGATTTAAGATCGAGTCTGGCCGACTCCCGTCATCTCCTCCCCCTACCCCCATCGCAATCTGCTGCCGGGAACCCTCGACAGAGCGCGGTCGCCGGTCGCAACACCTTCGCCGCAAGACGCCACAGCCCGCCTCCGCAACAAGCCGCCACAAGCAGCCGCAGACCTCTCTTCCTCCCGCTGCCACCTCCTCGCCGGCGCTGCGCCCCCTCGCTAGCAGCCCCCTCTTCTAAAGGTCTTCTTGCTCCCACTGCGTTTTGGTGGTGATAGAGGCGGGGGACGGCGGAGATGGTGGTTTTGAGGTGGTGTGACGGTGACAGAGGATGAGGATTAGATGGAGTTGGTGGAGGTGGAGAGACTAGGGAATATAGCAGAGATATGTTAATTGAAACGTTGAACATAAACTTTGGTTACAATTAGGGAATATGTCCTTTTAACTAGAGGTGACAGGATGGGTAAGTAAATTAAATCGAACTTAAACGAGCTTGAGCTTATGTTTGAATTGAGACAGTGAGGTGGGAGTTGACGCGAAATTTATCACAGTCGTTCAGCAAGAAATAATTTAAAGGGTAAAATAGTCATTTTACACGGTCGTTCAGTTATCCAACCAAACAAACTTAAACTGGTTTAGCACTTATTGGTTCAGACCTCTTACTGGTTCAGACCTTTTATTGGTTCAACAGTTATTCATTCAGAAGTTACCAAACAACCCCTAAGTTTATTTTCATTGCATTATAGTATGGGAGTGAATGAAAAACTAATTTTTTTATTAATTTAAACGTGATAACATCAAAAACTCCATAATTTCAAATAAGTTGCATATTACATAAGTTAAAGATGCAAGATTTTATAAAATTATACTAATTTGAAATATCAATTAAAACCTTACATTATATATGTAGTCATTTTTCAATAGATGGTCAACATTATAAATATTTTATATTGTAAAACGTACTGTAAATTGAATTTTATAAAGTTGGACTTGTAAGCTTCGAAATTAGAATTTAAAGAAAAGATTAACTTGTATAGATAACATTAATAAATGAATGAATAAATATAAGAATATAAAAATATTCTAAGGGGAAAGTTAATAGGTATAATTTGTTGTGATGAGTCTAACCTTGTAGAATTAATTATCATGAAAACGTTCAATTTGAGCGTGTGAGGATATAAGAGGAAATAATGCTTTAAGAGTCTCGTGTTTAGAACAATTTGTAATAACGAATCATAGGATTGGAGATGCAAATACGCGCATAAACTGGTCTAAATCATTTGAACTTGTGTTTGAGTCAAGTCACCCAGTTTGGTTATTGTTATTATGACCTTTTCATTTTGAATCTGTGGCCCAATGCTGTCTTTAGAATCTAATAAAACGACTCTAAAAAATCAACTAAGAACATTAATTACTTTTTGTATTGTTTCTGAGAGGCAACAATCGTTCATTTCTTTGATTAATGAAACCTCCAAAACTCGTTATATTAAAAAAAGAACAATCTTAATCTGTTTTGGTTTTCAATCTTTCATATAAATACATCATCACATGATACATAAACTTCTTATATAAAATCTCACTTGTTGTATAAGGTTTGACGAATTATACATCATCATGATCTTATTTTTAGTCACTTATAAATTATCACACATATATGTATGCACGTACGTGTATATATATTTCAAATATATTGTATTAATTGAAAAATAAAAATACCTATTAAACAAATATATGATCAAATTCTTGAAAAATGTAATACCTAATCAATAAAATAACTTGAAGTCTATACAAAATCATTAGGTTGCATTAAAGATATTTATGTTATAATTATTAACATGCTTGTAAAGATTATAATATATAGAGGCTGTTTGGACAGCATTTGAATAAGTCTCTTAATGGTTCAGATGTTTGAATGTTTTAGTACTTAATGGTTAAACACTTAGGTGTTGTTTGTTTTTTTTTACACAAAATATCTGCAGTCTGCGAACCACGTCTGCAGAACTACATCTGCAGACAAGAGAAGAGGTGATTAAATGTCTACAGTCTGCAAGAAGAAGACTGTTTGTTTTTTAACATCTGCAGACTGCAAAAATAGTCTGTAATTTAAAACCGTTTTGATGTATGTAATTTTTTTTTAATTTGAGTAAAATTACATTTTTTTATTTTGTTTTTAAGAAACCAGGGTAAAAAAAACTTTACATGCTACTCTATCAACCCTCTTTAGTTTTCACCTCAGTGTTCATCCGACTGAAGATTTTGAAAAAAACCTAACACAATTTAACCTTTTGCTTGCAAATCACCATCACCACCGTCGTCATCATCATTATCACACACATATAAATTATCAATCACCGTAAAAATAACATGACCGTCCCGCGATCTGACCCGATTTCTCCAGAACACAAAGGAATCCAATACTCTGATTTCCCAGATTTATCGAGGTTTCTTCTTCTTATCGCACTGAATTAGACAACTCCATGACTGCCTTCATCAAGCTCGATGATTCCACCATGTTCCAGAAGCAGGTGCCATTTGTTCTTTTTGTTTTGTGCTTATCATAATGCTACTTGAAGTTGTGATTTGAGTAGTTGGATACCATTAAAACCGGCGGTAGCGGCGGAGGTCTGCAGGCCGAGGGAGGGAGGCGATGTCGTCGGCGGAGGAGCGGAGGAGGAGGGCGGAGGAGCGGAGGACGGAGTTAGGGATGGCGAGGAGGGTGGCGGAGGAGCGGTGGCGGAGGGCGGTGCCGACGTTGGTGGCGGAGAGGAGGTGAGAAATTGGGATAAGAAGAGAAGAGTATGGGTAGGTAGTGAATGAGAAGAGAGAAGAGGTTAGAATTGTCAAGAAGTGACTGATCCAAATCTGTGTCAAGAAGACTTCGCGCAGACGTTTTTTAATGAAACGTCTTCGAAAAATCAAACAGTCTGCAGAAGAAAATGTCTGCAAGTGGTCTGCGCGACGCAGACCTTCGAGCTCAAGAAGAGCTTCCTGAAAAAAACAAACAACACTTTAATGGTTTAGACTGTTTGTTTCGCGAGCAAATGTCTGAATGGTTCAGACATTGCCTCTGAATAGTTAAGCATTATACTAGTGTTGAATGGTTAAGAGGTTTAATACTGAATGGTTAAAACATTTTATCTGAATTGATCAAACATTTGCTTTTGAATAGTTAAACGATAGTATACTCTTAATGATTCAAACCTCTTAATGATTCAACACTTAATGATTCAGAACTCTTATTTACTCAGCATTTAATCATTTAAAAATTATAAAAAAAAAACCCATAAAATGGTTTTGACCAGACTTTTCTTATTTCACCACATAAGGTTTTTTCTTTTATTAGAAGACAATGATGCCAACTTTGTAGTTTGCAGGACCTACACAAACAAGACCATTGCTAGCCTACCATGTTATAAAGATGAGAATGGACCTGTCAATTACCCCCATACTTTGAATACTATTTGTTTCCAGACAACTCTCTCTCTCAATCTTTTTAAGGGTAATCGGGTGACACAACAGATATCTTAAAAAAACTAACACAAACATTAGTAAATCGCTTGAACAAATAGTTGTGTCATATATATTTGAAAATTTAATAAAACTTTATAAAATAAAGTAGATACGAATCGTATAAAATAAAAACGATTTTAGAATTTAGTTAAACAGGAAATTTTGTTTACATAATTAGATTTTTAAAAGAGAATAAATACAAAATTGAAGTTGTAGTTAACTAATATTTGCTATTTATAACCAATATTAATTTTCTTCTCTTTTATTTTTTTGTATCTAATCATAAGTGTCATGTGTTGTGTAAGAAAACAATTAACGTAGTCAGATTCATAAAAGATAATCATAATTTATATTATTTTAAGTTCTTAAAAATAATATAAAAAGACAATCTTATCATCCTTATATAGTCATATGTATTATAATACAGTATAGATATGTCACCATACAATCATACACTTTGTGAACATTAACAATCGTTAACTTGTATTTTATGCGATATGGATTGTACAAAGACAAAAAAATACAATACATGCTCAAAAAGTAGTTGATAAAAAGAAAAGGGAAGAAGAAAAAAAAATAGTCAAATAAATGGATAAACTGATGACAAATGTGATTAAAGTGAGGGTACCCTATCTAACATCATCCAAACATCCACATCCAAGGTTTGTGTTATATGTCTATCATAGGGTCAATTTAATACATGCTTTTGTGCCATGGTCAAGTCCATCTTGGCACATACTTCTAAAATTAGACCAATTGGTTTGTTTCTTTATAAAACATATCCTACAACTTGGTCTAGTTACATTATTGCTAATCCAATCACTCAAGCAATTAAATATGAGAAAAAAGAAAGTATGTGTACGTGGATAGACCGAACCAGTGTTTTGTGGACTATGAGAGCTGAGACCATCTGATTTACGTCTTAACTTCCTAACTAAAAGTTAAGTTATTGTTTATCACAACGTGAGTTTATACGTTTAAATTATAGTTAACATTAAAAAACATACACATAAAAAGTCAGTGAATGAAAATGATGGTTTTTTAATAAATGATTAGCAAACAAGAAAAGACCGTTATGGGAGCTCCACGGAAGTCCGTTGAGTGATCAGACTCAAGGTTGAAGGCGAAGGACGACGAACTTCGCGTTGCCCGACGAACTTCGTGTTTCCCGAGATGAAAGTCTGTTTACACAGGCGTCAAATGACAATACAAAGGAGATTTCATGAGAGAGGGCGCCGTATGGGTTTTTGAAGACACTTTTTGATTGTGGATGCTCTAATTACATTTTTACTTTAGGGTTCCATGATTAAACACCCAAATCACAAGATTAAACAAATATAAACCCCAATTTCATTCCATAAATTCAAGAAAGGAAATATCTTTACAACTTACGTCTGCCTTTGAGTCCGTGCTACCGAAGGCGAAGCCCATCTCTGAAAAGCTTACAAACCAAATATAATATTCAAGATTTACACACACCCTGTTCAAATCACACCAATAGCTATCTGGGTTTCATTGATTTTGATCTACAAACTCATAGATTTCATCGACCCCATTCAATTTACAGTCGATACGATCATCTTCAAGAATGAGGAAGAGGGAGAGAGAAAATCCATGTGGGATTTGTGGGCACTACCACAAATACGAGGAAGGAGAGGTTTGTGGGATTTGTGGTCATCGTATGCCTGTCGGAGTTGAGAAATCTTTGATTCAAGTTAGCGCCTTTCCATCGGAAATCTTGTCGGAGTTCTTGTATCTTGGTAGCTACGATAACGCTTCTCGTTCGGAACTGCTAAAGACACTTGGGATTTCTCGTGTTCTTAATGTAAGTCCCCTTTGTTCTAATTTGTGTTGATAATCTTGCATGATTACATGATTTCAATGAGTTTGTTGATAATTGTTGAGTTATTGGCTGAATTTGATGTGGCATTAGTTGTTCTTATTGATGGGTTCTTAAATTATACTCACTTGGATCATTAGATGGTTGCCATGAGATAAAATTTTCTGTTTTTATCATGTTTGCATCTTGATTTTCAACAATCTTTTCTTACACTTGTTGAATACTTTAGTGCTTCTGTTTGATTGCAATCATTTATCTTTCTTAATTTTGATTGTTTAGTTTGTAAGATGTATCAATTTGGTAGCTTTGGCAGATTGTTTAGGGTGGATTGATGGGTGAGTAGTAGAATGGTGTGTTGAGCACAAGTCTTTTTAGAAAACTGAACCTGATGTGAAGCCTATAGATTGATCATTGCTGTAAATTTTATTGGTTGATCATTGCTGTAATTTTTTGATGTATGAATATCGATTAACTTGTCTGGTTATTCGTATCTATAAGAAGAATCATGTTTGCTTAGTAGTTAGTACAGGGCAATCCTGCCCGAAGGTGACCAAAAGAATTCAAAATGCTCAATTGGACACACACATAGCTTAATAGTATGCAAACTGGTGATAACTTCACAAATTAGCTTTTCTTTTTACTCTTTCTTTAATGAAAGTAATTCGTTAGGAACAAGATATAGTGTTTAAATCTTCCGTGGTCATAGGTTTCTGTTGAGATCATTGTGAAGGAACCTTTTTCATAGGTAAACAGGACATTCTATGTAGCACACCCCTACGATGTAAGACACTCTATAAACACATGTTAACTTTATATCCTGACATTGATATTCTCGTCATGTATCTAACTGAAGATCTTACTTACTAATCGGTGTGTTTATTTGAGACAGTAGGCTGTATAGATTATTCAGTAGTATGTATTGATGGTTACATGTGTATATTCAACCAACAAGTAATGAAATTTTTTTGGTTGTACACTTTTGCGACTTCTGTTCACCGCGCTTTGATTGTATGACAGAGTGCAGCATCTATTGATGTATTAACTTTAAACTGTTGATCAATTACAATGTGTAACTGTAACATTTATGATATGCAGTCCTATGTATTAAAGATATGAAATAATCAGTGGTGATTTTATATATTTGCAGACTGTACCAGCATGTCAGAATCTCTACAAAAACTCATTTACTTATCATTGCCTTCCTGATAGCCCTACTCTAGCGTTCGATAATGCAGTTGAGTATCTAGGTATGTAATGATGTATGTTACAGTTCTATAAGATTATGATTGTTTGTTTGCTTTACTAGGCTAAATTATAGTTCATTGCTGTTCTCTCAATTTTAATAAAAGCATGGGATTAAGTATGAATTGTCGACCAGAAATGTTCAAGAGATCTCATTGTCTTATACATAAACACAAGAGTGTTCAGTTAATTATATAATTAGATGCCTAGAGATTGTTCAATATACTTGAGTAAATATAGTCTCAGAAAAGTTTTTACAGATTTATTGATGAAGGCAGATGCATAGTTTTCAGAGATTTGTGGATTGTTGAATAAAATGCAGTCAGAAAATTTTGATCTCTTGTAATATAAGAAGGGCTTGAAATTGTTTGTTCTCATCACATTTTTAAGATTGCATATAGATACAGAGGTTCTGACTGCTAAAAGTAAGTAGTTACGTAGAACTTCATGAAGATCTGGAGTAATATCACAAAATGCTTTTTGTATCTTTAAATATGTAATGTCCTTGCTTTTTATTAGTTTGTTTTATTTTTTAACATGTATTGCATTTTATGCATCTACTGATCTACATAACTGCTAGTTGATAAAATATGTTTATTTGGGATATCAATCAAGGAATATGAGTTTTATTTTGTCTTAGTTCATAACATAGCAAGTGATGATGTTTTATGTGATTCTCTGTTTAAATAAAAACACACACACACACACACACATATAAGCACTTGTACGCTATGTAGTTCAAGGCACACAAGGTGTTCGCGTCTGGCGAGGCCCAAGCATACCACCTTGCGTCCATCAATGCGCTGAGGCGAGGATTTCGGCCAAATTCCAGACAGTTTTTGGCCAAAACTAGTCTGAAATATCTAAAAATGATTTGAAACATCTAAAGTGGCTTGGAACATGTCTAAACTAGTCTAACCAGCTTAAAACATGTTTAAAACCCCTAAAAATAATGTATTTATACTGTGACCGGCTTATGAAGTTTCTCAATTTTAAGAGCCTTGTGCCTCGGATTTAGGAACAGGGCTCACCCTTTTTTCCTTGAGTGCGCCTAACGCCTTTGACTACCTAGCTTGTATGTAACACCAGATGGAATGGGAGAGAAAAAATAATCGGTTATGTATCACATTCAAAGCATGTTTTGATGTGAATCTCACAACTTTCTACCTAAATTTGGTTAATGTGATTTCTTTTAAGTTTTGACTTCTCGAAATTTTATGCGTCTATGCCGAGGACATGTGCTTGCACACACCTGTGCCATATCTACTATGTATTGAACTTCTAATAATTGATAAAATATGATTTGAAATGTCTTTCAAATAAATTGCTTGGATGGTTTTTTCTTTTTTAGTTTATGATGAATATTAAATAAACTAAAGTACTTGTCATAACACTGTAAATTCTAAATATGGTATAACTATCAAACTTTTTTCACAGAACAATGTGAAAAGGATAAAGCTCGGGTTCTTGTTCACTGCATGTCAGGAAAAAACAGGTGAACTCTTGCTGCAAACTGAAATTGGTTCGGTGTTGTATTTTTCATTCTTTTTTTCATATTTGAGAATATGTTGGTTGTTTAGAATAAAATGCAGACTATAATGATTTTAAAAGTTTGTCCCTTAAGAGAGAAGTAGGAGTTTATGTTATTGTATTTAAATTAATTTTAATGATTACCCGTATTGTTATTCATGAGAAACACGCTTATTTATATTTTTTTGACAGGTCACCAGCTGTGGTTATAGCATACTTAATGAAGAGCAGAAGGTGGACTTTTGATCAGAGTTACCAATGGGTCAAAGAACGCAGACCGTCTGTTGACTTAAATCCAGGTATATATACTACTCAACCCTCAAACCAACATGATTTGCAAGTGTTTAATATAGTTAAATTACACATGAATTTCTTGTGATGCATGATGGTGTTTGTATGTGGATTTTTTTAACTAATTATGAAACATCGAATGATTAAAGTCACATGCCTTACAAATTGGGCGCCAAGAGATTTTGTTTGGATGTACACTTATGCCAGTTGAAGTTGTAATAGTCACATAGTTAACTGTTAAAGTGTTTGAGAAGTTTTGTCAGTTTAGATAATTAAAAGATAATATGATTATTGATAACATTCTTTACATTTTTTAAAGTATGACAATTCATTTTATCAACTACAATCATATTTAGATGAATAATTAATGATTTTTCTATAATATTTGTCATCTTTAATTCTAACTTTTTTTTTAAATAATCTTATTACCAATATGATATATGGGTGGGTGAAAGTCATCAGTATAAGTAATGAGAGGTATATAAGTAGTTTCAGCTTATCCTTATAATTTGCTGCAACAAGTATAAAACTGATTATTTGATATAATCAGATAATTATTATCATGACACTTTATCCAAATATTAACAATGATGATTATGTCTTGGAAGTGGCAAGATCATGAAATTTGTTTTATCACACAAATTCTAAATCGTGCCGCAAATCTTTTTGTAGGAATTTTGCAGCAACTACAAGAGTACGCACAGAAAATTCAGGCGGAGGTGGAGGCAGGTGGTGGCGCTCTACTACCCATCTCAGGCGGCGTGGCCCCATTCAGTTTCGGGTTTACAAACTCATCCAACGTGATGCCAGCATTTCCAGGTTTTAACACCACTGCTACCGCCACCTCCATTTTTACTCGTGCAGACATCCCTCCTCCAAATGAGTTCACTTTTGGAGCCGCTGTTCAAAGTCAGAACACTCCACAAAATCTGGTGTCTTCGGGGTCAAGTTCTGTGAATCCAAACGCTACAGATGTGTCAATGGATTAATCTTATAAATGTTTATCGTGGTTTCTTGGATTCGGGTTGTTTGTGCAAATCTTGTGAGAAGCCATGAATGATATGTTGAGTTTGATGATGACATATCTGTGAATGAAAGCTTTAAGCTTGTTAGACCTCACAGCCTTGGAAGGCTAACACACCTGAGATTTCAATATAATTAGGAGTACCTTTTAAGCTTCCATTTCATTGTTATATTCATTCCCAATTTCTATTTGCTTGGATGTTTCTCTTATCAAGTTCCAATATGTTAACATTTAAAGCAATATGTTAGTTAAGTGTTTATTATAGTTAAATTACATTTATTAGATGTTTTACAAGGTTTTCTTATCATAGTGGCTCGATCCAATTCATGTGGAACTGGAAGTGTGTAAATATTAGTTCCTTGGCAGCCTATGATTTAAATACCCTATCTATAAATCTAAAGAATACTCAACTTCCATCACAATAAGATTATTGGGGATGGATGGTGATGAATTTTTGGTAAAAACAGTTGGGGCCCATATTGAATCTAAAATGTTTCAACCAAGTGATTTTATCTTTCAATGGATCAAATCGGTGCCTTTAAAAGTAATCGTGTTTGCTCGGCGGGCGGAGATGAATTGCATTGTATCAAAGGAGGCATTAGCAAAAAGAGGGGTTGCAGCAAACACTGCTTGCCTGTGTGGTGAGACCGAAACCGCGGATCATGTCATCATTAGAAGTCTGCATGCATATGCGGTATGGTGTGTGGTTTTTAATTGCTGCAGGGTTCCAATCGTTTCGATTTGGACGGTTCGGGAATTAATAGAAATTCAAGACTCTTGAAACTGTTCTACTGCATACAAGGATCTACTATATGCAATCCTCTTAACTTTCATCTGGAAGGCTCGGAATGATTACGTATTCATCAACAGGAAAATCATAGAGAAGTTCTGGAACAATTAAATCAAGAAACATCTAATAAAACAATGTTTATTTTGCCATTTGTCCTTCTTTTAACTCACTTTTTTGCCACTTGTTATTTTTCTAAACATGTCCATATCAATTTTCCCTTCAAAAGGGTATTATAATAATTTAAAGAGTAAAATGTTATTTTCATCCCTGACGTGATGTTGAATTTGTCATTTTAATCAAAATTTTTTTTTCTGTCATTTCAGTCACTGTAGTTTACCAAATGTTGCCATTTGCATCCACTCCACTAACTCCTTTGAAGATCATCGTTAAATATGAGCGTTATTTAGTCTTGTTCAAAACCATAATTATCCAATTAAAACAAAATAATCAATTAATATTTAATTAAAACTAAAAAACATATGAAGCGACTAGTGAGATCGGACGGTTCAATAATTAATTGATTATGTTTTTTAAATCGAATCGCCCGGTCTCACTAGTCGCTTCATATGTTTTTTAATTTTAATTGAATATTAATTGATTAATTTGTTTTAATTGGATAATTAGAGTGTTGAAAAAGACTAAAATACCCTTATATTTAGCGGAGATCTTAACGGAGTTAGTGGAGTGGATGAAAATGGTAACTTTTGGTAAACTACAGTGACTGAAATGACAAAAAAAAAATTTGGATTTAAATGACAAATTCAACAAAACGTTAGGGACGAAAATGACATTTTACTCTAATTTAAATACTCATACAAATTTTTCTTTCTTATTAAAAATAAATTTTATTAATTGCTATGTTTCTCTCACTTATCTAAATTTTTTTAATATTAAACTATCTTTTCATCTTTTAATTAAAATCTGAATAACAAAAAACTAAAGTTTTATATAATATTAAATTTTCTAAAACACTAAACATTTTTTAAACAAAATATTTTAAATCGTTTTGTTTTTGAAAAAAAAATTATAAACAGGTGAAATATTTTAAAACAGACTTATTAAAACAACCAGAATAATTACAAACCAGAGCTTTTAGAAAATAAGATTTTTATAAAAAAATATTTTTTTATAAAAAATCTTAAAACGAATGTTTAAAAATAAAATTATTAGATAACGTAACACCCCGAAAATTTCAAGGGAAGAATGACAGAAAAAGTTCTCGCGCGAAAAAAGCTTCTCGCGCGAGAACCCCGAGCGAAAACTTGAGCTGTGTATAAATAGCTAAGAACACCTGTTTGACCCCATATTCGCGCGAGAAGCGCTGCTGGTAGAGAGAGAAAGCGGCTGTGTGGAGAGCTCTCGAGAAGGTCGTGTTGGTGTTAGAACTTCAAGAGGTGAGTTTCTAGCCTCTTTTTATGCAAGTTTTTACGTTTTGGGGCTATTATGCATACTAAAATGCTTGTTTATGCTTGTGATGATGTTGTTTATGGTGTTAAGCATGATAGGACAGCCTTAGATGTAATAAGTTATGTTTAGGCGAATACTGTAAGTTTTCGCGTGAAAAGTTAGACTGTACGGTACGAAATTTGAATCTGGTAAGTTCCCGCGCGATAGGTATGTTCTCGTGCGATAGGTAAGTCCTCACGCGACCTGTAGTTTTCGCGCAACTATGAGGATTTGATGTGCAGGGTTTGACTGTGGTAAGGTTCTCACGCGAAAAGATAGTTCTCACGCGAGATGATGTTTTAGCATGATCTGCTGTTTATGTGTTATGTTATCTTTTCATGTTTAAATGGTTTTCAAAAAACGATATGCTTTATGATATGACTTTACGTGGTATGTTATGTATATGTACGTAAAGTATTATGTAATGAAAGTGAAAGATAACGAAGATGAAAAGTGGAACGTCACGAACGAATGAAAGTCTTGCAAACAAAATGAATGGAGGTGCATGACCATGCTGTCGTTAGCTCAACTGAAGTACGGCTTAGCTAGCCCATGAGGATGCACTTCAGGGGTCCAATCCTTGAGATTGACCAAAACGATACGAGATCCTTGTCGCTTTACCCCGGTACTGTAGTCAGCTTCATGCACAATGTTTGGGGGTTTATTTATAAATCTCGGCACAGTACCAGCTTCGTGCACAATGTTGGGGGTTTAGCATATGGCAGGATCCAGATGAAAGTGAAAGATGTTAATGAATGAAAGTACGAAAACGAAAGGATGAACGATGATGAAAGATAATAAATGGTTATTATCAAGATGTATGTATCATGTATGCTCACATACGAAAGTAAAGGAAATGTTTTAAGTAAAGTAAATTATTTTTATTTTAAAACTAGAACTCACTCAGCGTCGCAGACTTTTGTACGCATAATAGTTGGCAGGTAATTGGCGAAGCTGAGGAGGTGCAGGCATGGACATGGAAGCTACCAGGATAATTCAAGTCTGCCACCCATATTTTTGGGATTGTAATTGTATTGATACAATTTTTGTAATGTAAATGAAATAATATTATGTTTTGACACGAGCCTAATTTTAATGAAAATATATATTTTTCCGTTGCGAATGTTATATTTTAAATGGTTTTACGCTATGAATGCTCAACTGTTTTTTTAATTATGGGAACGGGGCCTTACAGATAAGATAGTTAAAAAAATAGTATAATTGTTTTATTTCTTGAACTATTACGTATATATAATTTTAATTATATTGTACATTAAAATATTATAGTGTAACTATTCGTGTTTATTTTACTAGCCTATCTATCTATCTATAAAAAAACTAAAATAAGCGTGAAACAATTGTAAACATTATTATACTTACTTTCTCATTTTTCTATATTATTAATAATAATATTGAATACTAATAATATTACTCATACCATTTTCAAATTAAAAAATGTATAATTTAATAAATTAAAAACATATTTTTTATTAAAAAAACACTTTTTAAAAACAAAAATTTTATAAAATACATAATACAATGAAATTTAAATTTTTTTCCTTAAAACAATATATTTAAAAATCACAATTTTTTATAAAACAAAAGTTCAAGAAAAATACATTATTGTTTATTTACTTAGCTATTTATACGTAATTATAATCATATTTTATATTCAAGCATGATTTTATAATGCATAAATTTTTATTAATAATTATTTAATATTTTATTTATTCAATCCGTGTATTATATGGGATTAACTTAGTTAATGTATATCTTTTGGTTGAAAATAGGAGAAAATGTGATACTCTATCATGGGAGTCTTGATGTAATTTTACCTTTTAATTTGTACCTTTTGACTAGCTTCTTGCTAGAATTAATGAAATGATAGCTGTTTAGAAAAAATACTTAAATTTTTACAACAAAAACACACAATCCAAAACAAATACCCTCTTATATTATACATACTAACAACTCTATGGATCATAGCGGTTATTATATACAATACTAGTCTAGTGTTCTAATGATGATTTGATTTGGTTATTTTAGTTTATATACACACTAATATACTATAACTGAACAGTAAAATCAATTAAAAAGATTAACCAAGTCATTGATTTTTCGGTTACTCCTATTATCTAAATTTGATTATTTCAGTTTTGATTCGGTTAATTGGTTTTTCAACTCATGCTGTAACACGAACAAAATCATAAAAGATAAACTAAAACATATATTTTATATGTGCTTGATCTTTCATTCTTAACAAAGCTGATTGCTAATATCTGTTTTAGTTTAAACTTATACCATTAGTCAAGAAATTATAGAATTCAAAAATTATTTTTTAGCTACTATATACAAACACGTGTAAATAGATATCATTTTTTAGAATGTATATTAAGCCTGCTACCCTGGTGATCTGATCACAAGTTGTATGCTTAATTTATAGTATTAAACAATCAATGATATCCTATTTTATATACGTCAATTATAAGGAACTTTTCTTCATTAAGATAGCAATAGATAATAAACGAGTACTAAATCCAATTTTATATACCATTTAGATCTTAAATAACAAAAAAACGTGCTTTTGATATGGCATTTGGAATAAATTATCTGATAAGTACTATTGTGGCATTGACTATGATATGTAAATTTCTTGATTTCTTCATGTGTATACCTAAAACAAAGATCAATGATTTCAATAATTAGGGGATACAATTTATATTTTTAGCCTTCCTTTTTCAGGTGATGGTGGATTTAAACTAGAGAAATTGTTATTTGTGATTAGTAGTCACGTGCTTTAATGATCTGAATTACATATCCTATTGTGTTTTCTACTTTTCTCTGTCGTTAACATATCACGCAAGTTTGCATGATGTTAATATTATAAATCATTTTCATTGAAGAACATAAAACCTTACTATAAATGATAAGTTTAGCTTGATTTTTTTAAACATAAGCTCAAACCATAATTATTTTAAACAGATTTTAAACAATAACATTGTTTGTCTGAAATAATAAAACGCTTAAATCATACTTTATTCTTACGTGGTACGGATTAAAAATACATATATAATCCATTAACTTGTGTTATAAAAGCTATATACCAATTAGACGTTATTACTATTATAGCAACAGTCTGATTAGCAAGGAGCTAACAGACTCGAAACCTTACACCAATTACATTATATCTAGAGTACACCAAGACTCAAAATATAATCATTCTATTTTAATAAAAGGGTAACTAATATTAACACATAACACCACCACAATTCTTCTCGTCAAAATTTTCCGCTTCTCTCTCTTATTAAATAACTATATTAATTCCTTATAAATTTATTTAATTCTTTTTATATTAAAAATAACTTTTAATCAATTAAGAATGACATATTTTTATTGATGTTATTCCAAGGAAATAAATTTATATAAAGATATTTTTTTCTAAAATTAGTTCTTTAAAAAGTAAAAAATTTATAGACTAAAAATATTTAAAATTGAAAATTATAGTAAGAAAATTTTTAAAGATAACATTTTTTTAAACGGTTGTTTTGAAACAAAATGTTTAATTTATATTTTGGAAAAGCAAAAAAAAAAAAATTAAAAACAAAAGTTTGAAAAGTTGATATCATTGTTTATTACTTATAGTTCGTACTTTCATTTGTATCTTATCTTAAATATCATTTTATAATTAATAAAATTTTATTTTATTTATTCAACCCGTGTAATACACGGGTTTACTAAAGCTAGTAGTATGATATATACGTAAAAATAGACTCCTTAATTAACTTTAATTTTTTACAATTAGTTAGTTAGTTTTGGTGCTTATCAAGTTTTCTCTAGAATAGAACGTGTAACTGAGTTTTAAAATGTTTATTAATTTATTAGATCCCTCTAAGACATATAATTAATTTCCATTTTTTCCTTCATATGCATGTTAAACCACATTTGATACCTAAATAACAAAAAAAAATTGTGATTTTAATTTTTAATCCTTCTACTCTAAAAAAAAGTACCTCAACATGACACTTTGCATAATTTCAGACTTTCAGAATTTTTATTTTCCCGGCCCAAATTATTTTCATCCTTAGTATGGTAATAATTAAAACAGTAATTTATATATATTTTTATGAGAACCGTTTCAATTTGTGTTTATTCAAAATTTTTTTTAATGTTTCTTAATTCACTTTTTCATTTTAGTACTTATAAGTATATACAGATTTATGATTTATATTTTCCAATATCCAACCCGTGATACACGTTGTTTAAAGCTAGTAGAATTATAAACTAGTTTATAAATGAATTCTTTATCCAAAATAGAACACGTACTTGATGTATGTCAAATATGTACTTGATATGTGTTACATATGTACTATCGTACTTAATATCAATATGAACTATCTTAAAAAAAGCAATAAAATATTATGGTTTTGCTAACAACAAATCGTAACGACGTAACATAAACTTTATTAACTGTTCACAAAATAATCAAAACAACCCTTTTTCTAAAAAACAAGTTACTCTAAACACATACATAAACTAAACATGCCAAAAAGAGAATGAAAAACTCATTTAAATTGTTAAAAAAATAGTCATGAATATAGAGTTACGGGTTATAATCCAAGCTTTGTGATTTTATATTCCGGAAAATATCACAGAATAGTAACCAAGTTTTAAAAGTGTTCTAATTTAGTCATTCATGCATATTTTTTTCAAATTAAACCACTAAACGATCAAATCGAGTTATCATTAAATTTTCTTATGTCAAGAAAGTAACGGTGGAGAAGACTTGAGGGTAAGAATTTTCAATATATAAAATTATATTAAAAAATAAAAAAAAAACATGTTAATTTAAAAAAAATAAAAAAAGTGCCTAAAATTTACGTCAACGTTTTATATTTGCATCAAAAGATAGAAAAAAATATTTTCTAATTGAAACAAAAAGTATAAATGCTAAAAAACATGTTAAGACTTTTAATTTATATAAAATATAAAACTGAGTGAACTAATTAAATCATTTTTAAAACTTGAGTTATCTAATTGAAACGATTTTAAAAGATGATAACTATTTTACAAAGTTATCTTTTTTATATTCTATAAAAATGCAAGTGTTAATGTTAAAATAATTTTCAAAAACTGTATAAATATTGATTTATCGGTGGCGGATATACGCAGGATATCGGATAAAGCGCCACCATCGTGTGCAGGGGCATCACTGCCACGTGATCCACCGTGAATACCACGAGCTGTTAATCAATCCTAACTAACACTTGTCCTCTTCAAAACTATCTTAACGCCGTTAGCCAATCACTCGTTATTCATCACGCACGCTCACCAAAACCAGCCTACATTCACAACCACCCCTAACGACAAACATAACGCCGTTAAACCACACCCCCAAATTTCCCCCTCACATTTTGTCATCTTCTCATTTCACCAACTACATATATATCATATATAGTTAGAGTTGTAGTTACATACCGCTGTAAGTGCAACTGCAAATCGGCGACACAATGGCGATGATTCCGGTGAGATTTAAGCGGATCACGGCGGCGTTAGACGACGACGCTAGGGCACGGTTGTGCGAGAGCAGCGGAAGCGAGCATTCGGCGAACACGATGACGGACCTTTCAGATCTCGTGGACTCGTTTTTCGATGGAGATGAAGGTGATCGAGGTGAATCGATCTGTGAAGTGAAGGAATTGCTTGTTGATTGTGAGGAGGGGACGGAGTATCGGAACACGGAGGGTTTATATGGTGTGGATTGTGATGTGAAGGAAATGCTTGTTGATTTGATCGGTGGTGGTGGTGGTGATGATGAACGTGTGGTTCGATCGGAGGTGGAGGCGGTTTGCCGGAGGTTTGAGAGTTCGTCGTCGTCGGAGGGGTTTAAGAGGCGTTTGATGACGGTGCTTCGAGAACGAGGGTTTGATGCAGGTGAGAATTTGTTTGTTACAGTAATGAATTTACTTATATACGAGCACTAATAAGTAACAACAATCATTTATATCAAACAAAAGTTGCATTTTACGTGTAATGTTTATGCAGTAAGGATGAAATAATCACTTGAGAAGAATTATGTTTTGCAAAACGCGAAACATGTGTTTGTTAAAATTATACGTATTTATGTGATATTCATTCACATTTAATGTAATTTTAGTGATAAATATGTTACTTAGTTATGTAAACCATATTCATTCATGATAATTTAATTGTTTAGTATTTCATGTGATGATTTAACCTCTTACTTCTAAAGAAGTAACTTTGAATGTAAAATAAACTTGGCAAATTGAGTAAGTATTAATAATTTATTTTTTTATTTTTCGATAATAGTTCACGCTATTAATTTGTACTAGTAAAATCTAATAACAGATCAAATATTTATGCTTAAATTATATTTATTTACGGCTCGATTTCGTTTTCGCTTCGTTCATAATTAGTGTAGGGAGCAAAATAAATGACAATAAAATGTTTTAACATTTATGTTACTAGGACTGTTACCAAAACTCAAAATTTGATCAAAAGTGTCAAGGGCTAAATTAATCGTATGAAATATCTTTCAAATTAGTAAAATCCATTTTGTTATTTCTTAATAAACTTTGTACAGTAACATTCTCCTGATCGATTTATAAATTACTGTTTACAGGTCTGTGCAAGTCACGGTGGGAGAAAACCGGCCGGCATCCCTCCGGCGAACACGAATACATCGACGTTCTAATCTCCGGCGACCGCTACATCGTGGAACCATCACTCATATCCGAATTCACAATCGCACGACCCACCCAAAACCTACCAATCATTACTCGATACCCTACCCAAAATCACAGTCATCAAACCGAACAACCTTAAGAACATCATAAGGCTAATGTGTGCCGCCATGCGAGACTCCTTAAAAGCAAGAGACATGATGGTCTCACCGTGGAGGAAAAACGGATACATGCAGTCGAAGTGGTTCGGGCCGTATAAACGGACGACGAACCCTATGCCGTTGACGTCAACGGCGGTCAACGACGGTGGTGATGGTGATGGTGGTGGTGGGTTTAAGGGTGAGAGGTTTTTAGGGTTTGAGTGTTTAGCGACGGTGGTTGGTGACGGAAGTTATTGTAGGAAGGAGGTGGGGAGAACGCATGTGGTGGGTAATTTGAAAGTGTTGATGTTGAGTGGTAGGTCGTAGTGAATAGGGTGTATATTGGAGGGTATGATCGTAATTGTAGTGGATAATGATCATTGAGGAAGATTTTAAATTGTCGTTGACGTGACAACGTGACATTTTCATGTTTATCTTGTTATCTATCAACTTTCGACACTTGGTTCGTTACTTTCTTTTCCTTTTATTTATGTGTATGTGGTTAAAGTTAAAAGTTTGTTGTTTTTTTCTAATAATTTTGTTTTTATTTTAAGTCATTGGATATTAGACGATCTGTTGTTTCCCTATCGCTGACAGGGTACGCTAAACCGTATGGTACGATCGGTTTAAATATTCGTTTTCATAACTCGGCATAATTGATCATTCGTACACGATATACCTTAGGAAAGGTAAAGTAAAAGATGACAGAAACTCTTTTTTATTTAGAATTTTTTTAACTTATAAACTTTTTCTTATAACCAACTGATTAATTTAGTTGCAAATTTTACAAACATTCATTTTATCGGAGATAAATTATCTGTCAGTGTCATTAGGTTTTTTTAATTAGGAATTTTATCAAAATAAATGTTTTACTGGTCAAAAAGTCAAATTTAATATTTAAATCTATAATATCTTTCTTATTCAATATTAATCTGTAAAGGATATAGAATACTCCACTTCAAGCTAACTCGGCTGCTCGTTAACCGATCTGATCTTTGGTTGTTCTCATATAAAATTGAATATAGAGCTGACATGTGTTCTAGCTTAACCACAGCCGATTGGTGTGTCAATCGGCTAGCCCCTAGCTAGTCTCTCACAACTAGCTTGTAGCCGACCTCTTACAATTTGGTTCTCATAAAGCCTGATATATATGCCAGCTCCTCATTTAATCTCAGGTAAGTACCAAGCCATGATCGAGTCGTGTAGCATGTAATCTACATAACCAACAAGAAAATATTTGGCACATTATTATCGATCGATGTAAATAAAACAAGGCTAGAAGTCAAAATTTTATTGTAATAAAATGAGCCGGTTGTCAAACTTCTAATTATATTTCCCTTTTTCCCCTTTCAGCATATTTATCTTATGTTCATTAATACTGCCTATTCGATTTGATACAAACTATAGTAAATAATATTTCCTAGCTTCCTTTAAAAGACTTTCACTATACTCTAGATCGAACCATAAGCAATTAAAAGGGAGAAAAAGTTTATATCAAGATGCAAAACACTCAAGACATCTTCTTCAATGCAAATGCATGATTTAACCAACACAATATCTAGACCGACCTTAGGCGTGATTAGGTGACGTGGACGTGGATACTAGGATTCAAAATCTTAGGTTGTGTGGTTGTCATTTGTGTCTTGTTTTATGCATGTTAAAATTAGGAGCCACTGTTTACATTTGACCCAATGTGTCTTCCACTAGCCAACTTATGTAGGCCCGTATCATAACATGTTATTGGCACGTGTGAAGTGCAAAATTAAATTTAAGTTTAAAAAATTATATGAATACTTACATGTAATGCTGGTAAAAAAGAGAGACTAATATACACTCGCACAGTTACCTTAAATTTATCATAATAGAAGCTATATGTATATAGATCTTATTCTATTAATTTCGTAAAGTTATATGCTTAGAGTTTTTTATGCATTGAATGATCTAAACTTCTTCTTACAACTTCCTCAAATTCCTTATTATGTTGTTCATAATTGGTCACGTTACAAAGATAGTTTTTTTTTATCTTAAATATGTTAGCGTAATTGGATTGACTAGTCGACCAATGTGATCACAACATTTAACAAACAAGTCAGAATGTACGGGTTCACACTTGTTTAAGTTATTTTAATGCAATTGGATTGATTAGTCGCAAATGGCTAGTTCAAAGACTATTTCTTCAAACATTACTACTTTACCGGTTGACTAGTAATAACTAATATGTCAGTTAAAAAAAACAGGTTAGTTAAACCGGTTTGAAGTCTAAATACCCCTAACCGCTTTGAAATCGGCGGTTAGGAACGGTTAGAAACCGGTTTTGATTATACCGGTTATTAATAGGTTGTGGTTACGATTATGGTTTAAAATGCAGATTGGTTTGGTCAAACCGGTGTTTTGAGCATCTATATTTATCGATGCCGTAAATTTAATCGTGACTGGAATTAGCAATGAAGTAGGCTGCTGAAAAGCCTAATAAACAAAGTTTTCAGGCCCAATAAGAAAAAGACCAATGTCAACTGTCAAGTATGATCCTTATGACCTTATCAATCAGCCTTAGAAGCCTTGGAGAAGCTGGTCTAGACCGTCTAGATAAATGTTCCCAAATTGCCTTTATTATTATCCAAGCCACTCAACCATATTTGCACATTTCGGGTATTGGGTCAACAATGGTTAAAATCAGTTTTTGGTGAAACCGGTTTTTGTGGGGACAAAGTGTCTGTTTAGTTCCAAACAATTCGAATTAAAACCGTTTTCTTTTATGTGCGGCTTAATTTTTGATTGGTTTCAACAGATGTGCTTACAACCAGATTTAAAAGCTCCGGTTCGATCCGGTCCAAACTAGTTTACTTGCCTGATTCCCAAGATATGCAATTCAAAATCAAGAAACTTGTAATATATCATATTTTCTTTTTATTATTTTACTAAGTTAGATACTCATGTGTTACACGAAATAAAATAAAAAAAGATGTAATAGATTATATATATGTATAATCTAATATATGTTATAGATAACATATCAATAAAATTATTATATGTAACAAACATATTAAATTATAAACAACAGTATAAAAAGAATAAAAACTTTATTATTCATAAATATCCATAAACCTATTTATATTTCTTTTTGAAGTATTTTCATTTAACAATGCTTAACTACAAATTAAACTATACTTTAACAAAATTAAGTCTCATTAAAGTATTTTAATAAAATGTTATTTATTCCTAGAAAGAAATTATCTTGATTAGTATGGTATTAAATTAGTGTTATTAAGAAAACTTTTTTAAATTCAAGATTTTTACCGAAATTGTAATTTATTGTGATGGTGACATATAGACGATCCTAGGTGGCGTCTTGGTGGTGACGACGTGGACATGCTAGAAAATAGACATGTGGCTTATAGAGATTTTGCTTTATTAGATTAGATTAAGGCTGCTCAAACCGTTCGCCGCTCGCTCGACGTTCGTTCGGAATTTGCTCGAAAAATGCTCGTTCGAATTTTTGCTCGGTTGTAAACGAGCCTATCGGCTCGGATCTGTTTGTAAACGAGCCAAGCACGAGCGAAGGTCCGCTCGGCTCGGTTCGGCTCGAATTTATATACATATATATGTTTATATAGTTTATACATAGTACTCTAGTCAATTTAACCTACTATATTTAAATTTATAATTATATTTACGCATACTTAATCAATCAACCTAATAAAGAATTTCAAACTAAGCATAAAATTTAAATCCCAAGCCGCTAATAGACAAGTTTTATCAATCATCTCCCGCTCTCACCATCATCGTTCTCTGCAATATACTCTCCGCCTTATCGGCTACAGTCTTAGCGTTATCGTCAGCCATAACATATTGTTATCCATAAAAATGTTATGTTATGAAATGTGATACTTTTAAGTCATTAACACATGTTAACCGCAATATAAAATCGTATGACATACAAGATACTTGGGTTGTACAATTTTTTCGGTGCTCGTTTGCGCTCGCTCGACGCTCGCTCAAAAAATTAACGCTCGAAAAATGCTAGTTCGATTTTCTGCTCGGTTGTAAACGAGCCGATCGGTTCGGTTCGGTTTAGAAATGAGCCAAACACGAGCAAAGGTCCGCTCGGTTCGGCTCGGCTCGTAAACAACCCTAGATTAAATATTATTTACTCTTTCTTTTTATGCATAATTATAAGTTTACTCAACAACAAAAACATAACAAAACCAATTTCTTTTATTTTTTCAAGCATGATCGATTATTTAGATTAAAGTGTTGGGTACAAAAGTCAACTTAAAAATATATATTAACAACCTCTTATTAGAACTTTTCACTTTTCTCTTAGTTTAGCTAACATATTTCTTACAATTACCTTATGCTACAATACAGTTATGTCAAACGAAACCCCAAAGATGATCGAAGTTATAAGTTGACACAATAGTGTTCCTTAAACACAACTAAAATATATACACACATGTGGTTTGGGGGAGTGGGGGGCGATAAAGAAAAAGAACAAAACACAAAGATGATTGAAGTTATAAGATTTTTTTTTTCCTACTCGCCCAAAGCCTTAAAAGTTTTCGAGTATTTTTGGGTACAACTTTGATGCTAATTATATTTTAAAATTGGTGTTTAATATAATTAAGATTAATAGCAAATGAAGAATAGCTATAGAAGTCATAGTAAAAGTCAAAATATTTAGATGGTTAGTGGAAATTTATTAAAAGGTCGTGACACAGTCATTAGTCACTCTCAAACTCGCTAGCACTTGACTCGTTCAAAGATGAAAGTGTGCCTGATGTTACTTAGTAAACATCATTAGTCAAGTATTTGAAATTTGACACAAGGTCAATAAAAAAACTAATTTACAAGTTGAACCAAGAACGTATAACTTACAATTGTAGACTAACTTATCTATTTGGCTTATTAAAGTCATTGACCATTTCGTATGTTTTAGGACCTTTATCTTATCGCTAATGGCTGTTTAGTAGTCTTTTAATGATTATTAAAAGGTTATCTTATAATAGTTCGTAGTCTTTTAATAGTTAAGAGGTAACCTTAATGTTGAAAGATTAAGGGATTACTGACGGCCTCTTAATCATTTAATATTAAAGTTACCTCTTAACTATTAAGAGGTAGGCTCTTAATGATCATTAAAAGGTTACCAAATAGCCCTGAAAACTAATGTTTTTAGCTTATCTCTTAAGTTGGTTTAATAATTAAAGCTACGGGTCGGTTCAATATTTTGAAATTATATATTTTCTTGAACAAAAGAAAATCATGATTTTGTTTTGTAACACTAACAAAGTTTAATTGTAATCTTTGGTGATGATAAACACTTGATCTGATAAATAACATCGTTAGTCCACGGTTGAACCGTGCATTGACGTGTATCACTTGGTCATTTTTATTTCTTAAAAATAAGTCTAGTATTATAAGGTTCAAAAACGGATTTGAAGTCTTTTATTATATGTGAAGTCTTCTACCATTTACAAGAAATGAGTTAGCTTTGTCCCTTGCACTACATTTGAGTTAATTTACTTCCTCTATTACCAATCGTCATTAAATAAGTCCGGGGATTTAAATTCATTACAATAATTGTATTAATAATTTAACAACTTGTTTACTGTAGCATACAGAGTTTATGTAAAGCATCTGCAAGACAAATTTCCTTAAATATCTCAAAAGGTGGGCATGCTTTTCCATGAGACCGAATTAAGTGTTTTAAGATATTTTATTTTATTTTATTTAAGGACCTTTCTTTTCATAAATATCGATGTACTTCATGTTAAACCTAGAAAAAATAATCACGAAATCCTAGTCAAGTTTCATATTCACACATCATGTTTCTAAAAATGTAAGCTTGGTTAATTTGCAAACCAATGAAAATTATAAAAACTTTATGTAAACTTACGAAAACAAATGAAAATGAAGTAAAATCATTATTTTTATTGTACGAATAATATTATTACATATATATATATATATATATGTGTGTGTTCAAATTCACGTGCATTAAAAACTAACACGTGTGTAAATGTAACTTAAACAGAGTAAATTTTATATGTAAATTATAATTTTGCATAGTGTAAACATATGTGTGTAAGTTATATTTTAACGCTCATGAATTTAGGCATATATAAAAAAACATAATATGGTATATGTATAATAGTATAGTCCTACAATATAAATAATAATTTGTATTGATCTTGATTGTTTAAAGTTTTCCCAATTTTTATCAATTTACAATTGGTCTCTACCCTTGTAGATAAATAACATACGCTTTTAACCCATTATTTTTATACTAATTTGATTTTGTCAATAACTTTTGTTTTTTAATTATTTTTTTTAACAAAACTAATTTGTGGTTGTGTTTAATTTTTTTCTTGAAGTCCTAGTATAAATTTTGTTAAAAACAAAGTATGTTTCAAAAGAAGATATATTTATTTGGTATCTTAGGATTTATCTACTGACATTAACACATTGGTACTGTAAAAAAGAAAACCAATACTAACCGAAGAATATAGACACTATTATATAACTTTTTTTTACATATGTTTCGACTTCTAAAACCAAATCATCAAAACGTTTTTTTTTCTTTCAAGTTAGTTAACAATGTTAATGTCACAACCGTAAAAGAAAAAAAGAATTCTCAAACACGTCAGAGTAAGGGTTCTTCATTTCTGGTTTGTTTAAAAAGAAGTAAATGAGTTTACAAGGCCTATGAGTGGAAACATTGGGAGTTTCAACAAGAAAAAAAAACATTTAGGGTTGGACATACGGAAGAAGACGGTGGTTTTGTTATGTCCCGCCGAAAGGCATCCATTAACTTTGGTCGCTACTCCAAATGTTTGATTCCCTCTTTTCTCACACTCCACTCCCACGCGCCACTACTTCAACTTTCTTTTTCACGCTATATCTTTACTCTTTAAAAAATAAGAAGAAACTTAATAATGTACATTATTATTGTATTTGATTTAGACTTAATTACAAGGGTAATTATTGTGGTTAGGTTTGATTTTATTTTTGGTTTCTAACTCTCTAAAATTATAAGGTTGGTCTAATAGTTGACACAAACGTAACAAACTTAGTTCCTGAAATGAATGGACGTTAATTATTGTTGTTAGGTGCGTGTGAAATGACAAAAATATCCCCTTTTACATTTCTTTTTCTTCATCTTGACTACTATCTCCTGCCACCATTAAAGCCTCCACCTTCAACCACTACTCCCACTAGCACCATCTTCAACCACCACCACCAAGACCATATTCAACCTTAAACCACCATCACCTTGCCTTCAACTACCGTCACCAGCACCATCTTCACCATTATCACTAGCACCACCTTCACCATCGTCACCACCAGCATCATACCACCCACGTAACACCGTCGTTTCCTATTTGTCTTCCTTGAAAGTTCACCCACCCACTTTTTCCCGTCATCTTCTCCCTCAAAGAAAAATGATTCCAAAAGAATACCAGACAACCACCACAGTAGAGGAAGACATGTGGGGGAATTGAAGTATGGTGGTGACAAGTCGCCGGGGAAGGTACCGATTGATTTGGTGGTGTTCGCCGGTGATGGTGGTGGATGAAGGTGGTGGCGGGTGGGCTGGGAAGACGATGATCCGGGAGAGGACCATCTCTTTAAATAAAAAAAGTTTTTTAGTCATTTTAAAATTTTAAACAGTCAAAGTTAACGTTAATTAGTTTCAAGGACCACCGTTGTTATGTTTGTTCAAAGTTTTGGACCAATCTTGTAATTTCATAGGGTTAGGGATCAAAAGTGAAATCAGACCTAATCACAGAGACCACCAGTGTAATTAAGTCTTTGATTTATATACGCATCAACATAAAAAACTGTTGGTAATTAATAATGATTTGAACTTTTTACTGACAACTAGAAATTGAACTCCCGCGATACATCATGCTGTAAACTTCGTTATTCGTGTTGTTACGGTGAAAGAGATTTGATCCCAAAATAATAGTTGAAAAATAATAAAAGGCTTAACTACTTCCACCGTCAACCCTATTAGTTAAAAAGTTAGAAAACAAAATATTAATATAGATTGAAAGTCTGTGATTTCCTATTAGCCACTGATATTGGGCAAGGCTGGCAACCGCCTAGGGCCTGATTGCTCTAGAAGTTCAAATATTTAATTATATATATATATATATATATATATATATATATATATATATGTATATAAGTTATGAAGACTTTATCAAGAGCTTTGCTTTTAAAAACGTTAAGAGAGCCTCATGATTTGCTTAAGTAAGTAAATTAGATCATTTGTAAAATACTTTCGTTTGTTTATTTTTAGAACAATTATCATCGTATTATAATTTTTTACATACAAATTATTCAATTTAGATTTTTTTACTTGTCGTTTTATATTGGTATACTTTTTGTTCTCTCCTCGAACCCAAGATCTCTTGAGAATTTCGGAGCCGACCCTGAACATTGATTTTCAAGGTATACTAATAAGACAGTAATAATTAGTAATGGAAAAACATAATTAAATCCATTCCCTTATAAATGACTATATATAGAATGTTTAGGATAACAGATGCGTGGATATATTTTAAGCTATGTCATTATATGCTTATAAACCGCTAGTTGTTGAAATAAAATTCGAAAAGACTAAATATAGAACGAAGACATTCCATGCAACTATGCTACCCATTTCTTCATGTAAATAAGCCAAATCAATTGTAATCTACAAGTGTGCTCGAGACGAGTCTAAATTAAAGCTCATTTAACGAACTGTGATTAAACGAGCCTACCGTTTATATAAAATTATCTAGAAACTGTAGTTCACTCTCCAAGCTAGCGAGTAACCATTGAAGTGGGTGTGGGCTTACCTACTCATTTTTTTAATTCGATATCTAATCCTCTTATAAATTATAATAATAAAGCTCTTTATTTGGTAACCTAAAAAGAAGTTAAAGCATCATTTCACCACAAAATTTCAAAAGAATCACCACCACTATGAGGAAGCTCTACAACCACACCAAAGGCAAAATCCACCCATCACCACCACCGCCACCGTCGTCATCCACCACCTCCGACCACCACCTATCACTGCTCCCACTAGCGATCGCCACCCTCGCCGCCACTCTGCCACCAGAAGACCAACAAGTGTTAGCGTACCTTCTATCAATCTCCGCCGCCACCACCACCTTCTCCGGCGGAAGACCCACCAAGAACTCCGGCGCCGGAGATCACCCACCGCAGTTTAACTGCAGTTGCTTTAGATGTTATACTAGCTTTTGGGTCCGTTGGGATGCTTCACCGAATCGCAAAGTGATTCATGAGATCATTGATGCTTATGAAGATGGGTTGATTCGTAGCAAGAAGAATGGTAAGAATAAGAAAGATAGAAAGAATAATAATAAGTGTTTTTCTTCTTCTTCTTCTTCTTCTTCGTCGTCGTCGTCGTCTGCTTGTGGTTCTGGTGGTTTACACGCGCCGCCGGCTGCCGGAGAGATTGGGAGTTACGAGTCGCCGGAAGTTGACCGGAAGAAGATCGACGGTGACGATGAAATGGGGTCGTCGGAAAAGGGTTCTGTGAGGAAGATTGTGAGCTTTATTGGAGATAGGATTTGGGGTGTTTGGGGGGTGTGATTTAGTGATAATTATTAGAGAACAAGAAGTTAGGTGCCTGTTTTGTAAATTTCCAGAAATATGGCATTTAATTCGTCTGCTTGACGACAAAAATAGTGTTACTATTGTTGTATGGTTTTTAGTGTTGGTTTGTGTGTTATGCTTCATGTTTTAGGTGTAGAGTTTACCTCTTTTAAAGCGACAATAAGATTATAAGAGCAATGTCGTGACCACCTTTATGGACCCGGCTCCCCGTTTCACGCCCCAAGGGTCGGTCTTTCGTGCCTCGTGATCATGTCATATCGGTAACGTCTTGCTTTCTCATGAGAGTATAACACATGCCTTTAGTGAGGGTCGTGAAACAATTACATGAAAATTTGAAGCGTTTAGAAGCTAGGATTGTTGGGTATGACTTATGAGACTATGAGATATTGAGATTAGTGTTAAAAGTTTTAGTGATTGAGAAGGTAAAGATATTAGGTGATACGTGAGTAGTTATTTTTTTTCACATTAAAACCGGACATATAAGTATATTGTATGATTGTAAAATAAAGTTGTTAAAACATAATATTGTACAAATTATAGAATTATTAAAAGTATGGTTAAGTTTGAGATAATGAACATTTCAAATGATAATTTGTAGCTAGCAATCAAGGATTCCCTTATAGTGAGGAATTTGTAACAAGTAATTAGTATCGGGTATACCCAACGTATCGAATGAGTAATTTGTAAAGAGTACCTGATAGGTGTGAGATTGAGTATGAGACACGATTTTATAATCAGATATGTAACTCAGATTATTATACAGACCATTCGTCTTCTTCACCATATTACCACCTTGTCTTCTTCGTTTCCCTCTTGGCGTCTTTCCTCTTTCTTCTCACGATTGCAACTTCCTATATATTTTTCGTCCCTCTCTCACATTTTCCATCGGTGGTCATGGATTTCACCCCTTTTCTCTCTTCACCACGTCCTCCAGATCCATCGCCCCTACCTTGTCTCTTCTAGGGCTATTCACGAGCCGAGTTACGACAAGCTCGAACTCGACTCGAATTTAAATTGAGCCAGCTCGGTTTGGTTCGGATTTAAAACCGAGTTGACTCGGCTTGTTTTGGCTTGATTTTAGTTCATTAACACAATTAAAAAAATCAAATGGAAAATAAATTCAACATACTATATAACTCATAACCGGTTTATATCAAATTTCACAAAATATAAATTAATTGTAAGAATTCAACCAAAAGTAAAAACTTCATCATCATTTAAACCGAACGAACTAAACCCACAACACTACATAACATTTAGTGGTCTATTATTTAGTAAAGAAATTGAAAGTATGTTTGAAAAATTCATTCTAATACATAAAAATATAAAAGCAACACATAAAGCAATCCGATAAAAATATTATAATTTAATATTTTGACATTAGAGATACCTAAAAGATATATGTTATACTCTTAACAAATGAGCAAATATTACTATATATGTTATATTCATAAAAGTAATATATAGTACAAGTAAACTTATTCGAGCCATACCGAGCTGAGCTAACAAATGAGCTAAACCGAGCCGGCTCGGCTCGTCACGAACCTAACCGAATTCTGCTCATTTTTATACCGAGCCAGCTCGGCTTGACTTAGTTTAAAACCGAGCTATTTGGAGTGAGCTTTTTCGAATTTTTTCCGACCAAGCTTTGTGAAAGCTCCGAACCGCGAGCTTTTTGGACAGCCCTAGTCTCTCTACGGTGGCCCAAGGATGCAGAAAAACGCCCGTGTTGGGCATTCTTTAGGTGGTCAATAAGCAATTTCAAACATGAAGAGTGAAACATTGCCCAATGCTGTTTTTCTGGTACTTAATCAGTTGTTATAATAAAACTAATAAAAAATTGCAATATCTTGAGTTTTGTATGAAGGAAAAAAATTATTTAATCGGTCATTTATAAAGCAGAATATTAAATTCCATTATAAAGTGTAGCATTATCTAGTTGCTTATTCTATGCTTTTATTATTACGAAACCGGAGTAGGGTGTCGTTTATGCTAACCTCGTTAGTCGTAGTCATTAGTTAATATATGAACGCATCTAAGTATCTCACACCCTATTTTTTATGTTGTTAATTATTTGCAGATACATAGATAAGAAGAAATCTGAAAAGAAAGTTTTTACTATTGCTAATCAAAATACTAGACTGGCTGGTTAAGCCAGAAACCCTCGATGCCGTTTGTTCCAGTATTACTAGCTAATAGACTGATCATTTTTAAGTAAACCAGTGAAAACCAAATTCGAGAGAATGCCAACTCGTGTTGGAGCCATGAGCTCACCTACCAATGCGGATTTTAAAAAACTGATGATATGGTGTAACATAAAACTAACTTTTATTCCATTTTTATATCGGAGCACTAATTATGCACACACATTTTATAAAATTTCAAATTGTGTATTGCTTTTGTCACGTTGAAGCTATCAAGTTTAATAATATTCGTTGAATCATTCAGATTTAGTTTCCTGAAACGTCAAGTCAAATATTCAGCCTTACTAAATGAAAACTTTGATTATGGTTGGTGTGACTTTCTTAACAACTCCCATCCTTAAATTGTCAATGATTGTTACATTAATTAATCTTGTTTAAAAGGTCAAAATGAGGTGCCTACCATGTTGGGATTTCTTCCTTATCTGCAAATCCAACATCTTGACTTCAATTACTGCGTATTCAATTGTCACAAATAAAGGTTGTTTAATCTCCAAATATCTATGTTTATTTCTACACTTTGATCGGTTCAAAATTAACACGTTTTACTGTTTACATCTGTATGTGATTCATTTTTATTATTGCACACATCTTAAATGTTCTTCATTCAGATGTCAACGCAAGAGTTTTGGTTTGTGTTTTTGTTTTTTCATTATTATGTTTATCACAATTCTCTTCAATAAAATTTACAATTTTGTAACAAGTTTGGGTAAATAACTAACGTATACTTCATTTGGTAAAATTGGTTTAGGTATTGTTTAGGTTTCTTTTATCATTAAGGCTGACTACTTGATTGTCATTGACTTTATTATTAGTACCCTAAGATTCCATAAATGTTGTTAGGGGTGTGTAAAGCTCGGTCCACTCTTGACTGACTAATATGAACATCTCTATTAGCCGAAAACATTAAACTAAATTGTTTTTTCTTTTTTAATTAACAACATGGCCTAAATATTTTTCTAAAATAAAATGATCCCATCATTCTCCCTTGCAGGATCAAAACATAATGATTTGGTTGAAGATTATATGATTAGACTCTAAATATTTTGTTTTTTAGAGTTGAAATGATTCTTTTATAGTAGAGGTGGCGCCAAATAGAAAGGTTGGGTAGTGATTCAATTGGATTCTGTTAACATGGTTCGATTTGGGTTTACCCAAAACGTTTAACTTCTTAAATAATTAGTATCTAAATACCTCTTTTATAAAAGGCATATAATCCAATGGTATCAAGATGTTAAATGGTGTCCCTCTTAAACGTTTGAAGGTTCAAGTCATGCCATTAACAAATGATATAGGTTTACAAGTAGGTTTTGATGAGTTTGAGTTTACCAGTAAAAAAAAAAAATGTTCAAATATAAAGTCTTCTAAACCTAAAAGTGTAAGAAGGATTAAAATGTTGACATGTGTCATTTTAATCAAAATTAGGTTGGGGTAAAATTGGTAATGTTTCCCATTTTCAAGTTCCATATTTTTTTAAACATTTATAACTTTTACATACAATATTATTTAAAAAAAAAAAACTATACCATAAAAACGAGTATTTTTTAATCTTTAAAATGCGTATAGTGTTGATATAAAAACAAAGTTTTTTTTAACTCATTGTGTAATTTCGTTAGATCATTGTGTAATCTTTGAATTGATGAAGATTATACAATTATCTGATAATGAATACACAATGAACTTGAATCATAAAAAGTTTACATTTATTATTATTGTGCTATTCGAAATCACCATTTTAAAAAACACAATGATCAACATTAGACACAATGGGTAACACAATGACCAGCATTAGACTCGATAATTAGCAATTGACGACATGATCAATATTACATAATAAACTGAAAAACGTAAAAATTACATTTTTAGCATTGTGTTATTTGAGAATCATAATTTTAAAAAACATAATGCATAACACAATAGTCAACATTAGACACAATGAGTAACCCAATGACCAACACTAGACTTAATGATTAACAATAAACACAATAAGTTGATTGTCGAGGATTACATAATGAACTGAAAAAAACGTAAAAAAATTACATTTTAAGTGTTGTATTATTTGAAAATCACCATTTTAAACAACACAATAATTAACATTAGACACAATGAGTAACATAATGACTAGCAATAGACTCAATGATTAGCAGTGACATAATGAGCTGACTGATGAGAATTACACAATGATCTGATCATGATTACACAATAAACTAAACACGTAAAAAAATTATATTTTTAGCATTGTGTTATTTGAAAATTATTATTTTTAAAAAAATATAATGTATAACAAAATGGTCAATATTAGCCACAATGATCTGATTAATATTATATAATAACCTGATACTACACAACGAACTGACGAATATTACACAATGAGCTGCCGAATATTACACAAAGACCTAAAATTTCATGAAAAAAACTTTGTTTTTTATGCAATAAAATTATAGGTGTTTTAAAAATAAAAAAAACGCGTGTTTTTAAGGTGTAATTTAAAAAAAAAAAATAACATTGTATGTAAATGTTACGGGCGTGTAAAAAAAGTTAAAACTTGAAAATATGATTAAAACTAAAATACATTTTGCCTACCATTTAAAGGTTTAATTATTTATCATTATGTGACATAATGGATATAAGATATAATGGATAATAATCGTTATCACACTTTTTAATTTTTCCTCCATTTTTACAATAACTCTACCTAAAAAAATATATATACGAGCATAATCAAACTTCTAGAATAATCATCCATAAGGTTATGCAATAAAAATGGATTTTGGTAAGAAAGAGGTTGAAATACAAAGTGTACTTTTGCTTCAAAGTGTGAGAAGACACAATGAGTCAAAAAAAGTCACAAAAAAATTATATCTCATAATCTAAATCAAATTTCAAAAAAATAATTTCGAGCTTTTGTTCCCCTAGCCATCCTCACTAAGAAAAAAAATAAACGAAAAATAAAAAAATTAACGTTTTTTTTATTGTGTCATTTATGAAAGACACAATGACGTCATTGTGTCATTATGAAAGACACAATGACGTCATTGTGTCATAAAAGACACAATAATTTTTTTTTTATTTTTTTTCAGAAAGAGGACGACGAGAGTAACAGAGACTCCGAAGTAATTTTTTGAAATTCGATTTAGATTGTGAGATATAATTCTTTTGTGACTTTTTTAGCCTCATTGTGTCTTCTCACAATTTGTAACAAAAATACATTTTGTAGAATAACCTAACCCTTTTGGTAAAAACATTCAATTCCTTAAACAATCAGTATCTAAATACCTTTTTAAAAAAGACATATAATCCAATGGTATCAATTAAGATGTTAGAATGGTGTGTTTGAAGATTAAAGTCATGCTATAAACAAATAATATAGATTTACAAGTAGATTCTAGTGAGTGTGTGAGTTTACCAGTAATCATCCATGAGGTTATGCATTATAAATATATTTCGGTAGTTTGTTGACCTTTTTTAGGATCTCACCAATACTATAATAATTAAATGCATTAGTATAAACGAGACTCGAACTTAAAAACTTACTAAATGGATTCAAACGCTTATCATCATGTTAGCATTAGATAGATTACTGAGATAAAACACAAGTAGTTCGCTAATTTTTAAAATTCAATTTATTTTCATGAGGAAAAACTCTAAATCCAAGAAAATATAAGGGTGGTGGGGCGTAAACGCCGCACCACGTGGCGGGGGCCGGCACCACGCGGCAACACCGCCTCCGGTCCCCTACGCCGTTAAATCACCTGATCGTGCCATGTCCACTTGCCCAGCCACACCACCTCCCACACTACCTCCAATGGTAATAGTTTTGACTGTAACCCCACCATCGGTCGCCATCTTCTTTTCCCTCCTCCGTCGCCGCCCGACGGTTGATGGTGGTTGTTAGGGTTATACCCAGGTGAGATGGCGGTTTTGGTTTCAAGAGATGGTTTTATGGTTGATGGTGGTGGCCGACGGTGGTCAGGATGTGGTGGTGGCCGACGGTGGTCAGGATGGTGATGGTGGTTGGCAGGTGGCGGTGATGGTGCTAATTTATTTGTTTTTAGAAAAAAATTATTGTGTGGTGTGGTGTGAGTGCCCCCACCAATTTGGTGCGGTGGCGTAATGTGACGTAGCATTATGTGATTGGTGGGTATGTGGTGTAGTGTAGAGGTGCGCGTTTCGGGTTTTGGGCCGTACCCGGGCCCGGGTACAATCCGGGTTGGGCCCAACCGGGTTTTTTTGTACCCGGGTATTGGTGAACCCGAGTACGAACCCAGGTTGGGTTTACATTCACCCAAACCTTACCCGATATACCCGGTTAGGGTAGGGTCGGGTCCAGGTCGGGTTCATAACCGGGTATAATCCGAGTTTTTTTTATTAATATAAATCATTATTATTTGTAATCATGTTGACGTTACTTTTTTTATTTTCAAATTAACTTATGCAAACACTTTATGCAAACTTTATGCATAGTTAGGTCGAACCCTGAGTTCTAAAGACTTTATTGTACCTGTTAGGCCTTTGTATCAGTATATGAATATGTGATTTCAAGTAAGAATTAATTTTTTATATAGTTATGTCGAAATCTGTTTAATTTGGTTGCTAAAACATGCTCATGCATTTGAAGATTTATTGTAGGCGTGTGGTGATGTTGAAAATATTCCAAGTGTAGGCGCCTGTCTAGCCATGCGCCTGAACAGTGCCCAAGCGCCTGAACAGTGCTCATGCATCTGAGCCTCATGTGCCTGAACAGTGCCCAAGCGCCTGAACAGTGCTCATGCGCCTAAGCCTCATGTGCCTTCACAGTTGTCATGCTTCTGAACAGTGCTCATGCGCCTAAACCTCATGTGCCTTTATAGTTGTCATGCGCCTAAGACTTTTTACACATATATTCAACACTTGGTAGTTTTCATCATTTATGTTTTAATAAAACTTGCTGATTAATATAAATCATTTATGGTGTGTGGATACGAAAAAAGATCAAATGCAATCGTACATTTCATCATTTGCCATGAATTGGGATCTACCCAATGAGCGGTAACGCAAAGGTACGATGCGGGTAAACCGTGTGGAGCCAACCAAACGTCACTAGTTAAGTTTAAACTGGTAGTTAAATTTTCAAATAATACAATTAAATCATTTTTTGCTTGTTTTCATAATTTTAAACAATAACGTCTAAGTGTAGTACGACTTACGTGGGTGTAACGAGGTTGAAGCGTCTCTCGAATTAAGTTGGTCAACCGAGGATTGTCGAAGTGACTAAAAGGCAAAGCTTCTTGAATCACGAACTTCGCCATTCGATCTCGAACCGTATTAACATCATAATTAAAGATTCCACCGTCTCCACCCAATTGTGTTTGTTGCGAATCCGGATTACTTTTCAACGACTTACACATCTTCTTGTTAATGTGTTTGCTTAAAGTCGTGTTAGAATCTTTAGCAAGCAAAGCTCCACAAAACTTGCAACGAGCCTTTACAGACCCGTCTCTCAACTCAACCATATCCCAATTGCACCAAACATCCATGTTACGATTGTGTGCAAGAACACGAACGACGGTTGGAGCGTTGGACGAACCTTGACCAACGGAAGATTATGAGTGAGCCATATCAAGATTGAAGAGAGTGAAAGTGTACAACGAGAGAGTGAAAGTGTAAAACGAGAATAAACGAGAGTATTTTTTGCATTTTTTGCGTATGTTTTTGCGTTTGGGACTTGGGTACTCAATCATATCAACCCACACCTATTTATACTAACTTATAGGGCAAAAATGGCCCAAAAAATGGTCACAAATCGAAGGTAACGGCTATATAGCCGTTAAAAGCGGCTAGTTTTTTGAAAAAAAAACGGTAAAAACGGGTAGGACCCGGGTACAACTGGGTCGGGTCGGGCTCAGGTCGGGTTCGGAATGAATCTAAAAACCTATACCCGATTCCAACCCCCAGGTTTTTTTCGGGTCCAAACCAGGTACACCCTATACTGGGTCGTACCCATACCCGGGTCCGGGTTGGGTCCGTACCCGGATATTTTGCCCATCTCTAGTGTAGTGTGGTGTGTATGGCGTGGGTGCCCCACCACCGTAAAGGTTACTGAATAATATGCAACAATATATATAACATATACAAAACAATGTGAAACCGTTATACCTTATCTTTTCTAAATTCAAGAAAATGACAAACTAACTGATTAAATTCAACTCATGTTTTAAGCATTGCGTTCACTCAATATCTTCCTCGTGAACACCCACACATTTTATATACCCTCCCTACTTCTCTACAATTATGTTAAACTCCAAAATATGAAGATTTTGAAACGGTTGAAGAAGAAAATTTCTCAAAAGAAGAAGAAATCAGCTAGTGTATGGCCTCGAGGTCCCGACAAACCGCCTTTACATTCAAGCGTTGTTGTTTGTTGTGACGATCTCTTTGTTTCGGGTAAGAATCTTAAGGCTGAATTGGATTTTGTTGGTTTTATGGTCACTGGATATCATCTTGCAGCTCAGAATCACTTCTCTATGAGAACAAATATTTTCCTTTGAAATGTTGGGATAATGAAGATATTGAAGAACTATGGTCTGTTTAAGGTGTTTTATTTTTCTCATATGTAAGTTTGTTTTCTTGTTCTATGTTCTTTTCATATGTGACACCTTCGTTGAATACCAAATACCTCATGGACATGAGAAAGGTTAGAATAAAAAGAATGTGTTAGTGTGTCACCTTACTAGGCGTGTGTGTTTTGAGGCCATAGACACAATCAAGGGTGGACTTCTGAAGAGCCCAGGGGTAGCCCGGACTACCCCTGAGTTGCCCCCGAACTCTCGTTTCGAATTGCAAAATTTTTTAAATTTTAACATTGTATGCATCGGAATACCACAGAGCAGAAATTAGAACACTCCTCAAATTTAAAAGCTCAAATTAATATAAGATTAAAAGCCCAAATAAAATTAAGATTAACTTCTATAAGGTAGTCTTTTAATTATTTTTTAATTTTTTCACTTTTGATTGGGATGCAATTAGACTTTAGATTAGGGTTTAGTTTGTAGTTTTAGTTGTTAATTGTTATTGTGCATTTGTTTACATTTTATTTGTTATAAAAGTAGGGATTTGAAACTTGAAAGATGAACAGGGTCGGACCTAGTGCTTAAGTTTGAAGTCGCCCACACCCCCATATATACGATCAAATCCCAACCTAACCCCATAAAATGTTAACAACCCCCGTACAAGAATGAGACCAACTTTGAAAAAAAGTTTGTACGACACTTAAGAAATTTTAAAACCAACTTATTTATTAAACGATCCCATAAAATAAGTAACAAATGCAAAACAATTAGTTTGGATAACTAAGTCATTTATCTAATTGGTTGGTTATTTGATAGATTACTGATTAGTAGTTATTGATTAAGATCCTTGATTTGTAAATGTGGGGCTAGCTCATTTGATAGTGGTTTTGTTTTTTTGGAGGGGAGGTTCGGGTTCAAATCCAAATATGATGTAACATGGTGTAATTTAAAAGTAAGAGTAGGATATGTTTTCTGTTAAATAAAAAGTTTAATATCCTTTATTTATAATTTAATTATTTTTATCTCAATTTTTCATATAATAACGATTATCCATATACATATGTATTTAATATATTAAGTACAAATTATATAGAAAAGGTTTATTTCGATTTCGAGAGGGCTGGATACGTGAAGCTGTGACTCAAACACGTTTATTAAATGTTAAATATTACAAGCTCGAGCTTGTTTAAGCTCGGTTAGATCTGAATTTTTGGTGAGCCGATCCCGAGTAACTCATGACTTCGTTTTTCTCATTTACACCCCTGATGTTGAATATTATTTGTTTTAATTTGATTTTTTTTTGTCTTCTTGTTGTGTGATTCAAGTTGACCCGAATCGAACCGTATAAAAAGATTTAATAATTAACAATAGAGAACTGGTCTTTAAAACTTGTTGACCCCATGTAAAATTTTTATGGGTAGGCTATTGAAGATAAAACCCCTTTAAAAGAATTTATTATTGAATGAATGTATCGAAAAAGAATATTATTAAATTCAATTTATCGTAAATATTTTATGGGATACCATTGATATTATAAGCTAGATTCGTCACTGACACAATGAAACTCATTAGAACTTTACAGTTAAAAAACATATCAGGTGACCCTGTGACATCTGATGGGCATTTGTGTAACTTGAAGCTTTTGTTATCCATCATATGGTAATTTGTTTCACATTATGGTTTCGGAGTTATAGTTAACCTTTACATAGTAAGACTATTTCAATTATATAAGCAACTAAGTTTTAGAAGATGACGCAAACTTATTTTAACCGGAACTGCATAATAATACGCAAAAGTGGTACAAATGAATTCAAAATTAAAATGCCATTTTTACTGTAAACACATATTTACGTCATGTGGTGTCAATACGAATGTACTCAATGAAGCTTGAAGAAGGCCATAAGCGTTTCACACAACTTAGTCTAGCATTGTGCCCATAACAAAATCACAAACAATCCAACCACAATCTTGTCTCAGTCTTAACAAATGATTCACATATTGTATATAAACACAATTTCAAAGGACGGTGGGTTGTCGGTGAAATTTTATTATATATTTACGTATTTTGAACCTGATATACATGTTTATAGTTGGGCTGTTACACAAAACGAGTTGTTGTCTTTGTGAATTTTACTCTTTTATTCTTTTTCTTAGTTCTTTTTTTCTTTTTTCCTTTGCTTTTAGTTATTCCTTTTGTCTTTTATATCCTTTTTTAAATTACTTTTTTTTTCAATAATTGATTGAGTAATAACTCCGGAGAATAACCTCAAATGCAACCTCCTAGGTTTTAGATCACGAACTTACAATTTTTATTACCAACAAAAAAGGAAAGAAATTTGAGTTGTAGGTTCCTTCATCATCTTCAATTATTTTATTTTCTTTGCTACAAAACTCTTTTTATGAGTTCGTCGTTTTTACGTTAAGTACAGTTTGCGCCTTAATGTCCGAGGAATAACCAGGTTAACGTCACCAGGCATCACATATTTTATTTTCTTTGTTACAAACTCTTTTCACGAGTTCGTTGTTTTAATGTTAGGTACTATTTATGTCGTAATGTGCAAGACATACCACGTTAGTGTCACCGGGTCAAAGCAGATAACGAATTTTGATGTTGGTTACCAAGTTTGTAAACGTACCATTTACCACATTAATGTTATTGTACGATCCCCTCACATCGCGCAGGGTAAGAAAACTCGTTTTACATAACAAATGAGTAGCCGATAACACCTTCTAAGTCGGCTCGCCTCATAATAATCACACATTCAGTTCGTTCCATCTCTTATCACTTTCCAAAAATATTGATTCTTTGATAGGTGCTACAATGTATGGTTCACACAATGACACAAGTTAAATAATATGTTAAAACAAGTCATTTTACTATTTCAGTAGTAGTAAAAAAGGGTTAGGTTGGGCCGGGCCTGATAGGACTGCCTCACAAACTCTTAATTAATACGAGTATATGAACAATTGGACATAAGGAAAAGGCAGAAAGAGCCCAAACATCAAATAGTCCACTTGAGCTAAAAGTAGAGTTATTAGACTCATAACTAGAGGTGCACGTTTCGGGTTTTGGGCCGTATCCGGGCCAGGGTACAAACTGGGTTGGGCCCAACCGAGTTTTTTTGTACCCGGGTATTGGTGAACCCGGGTACGAACCCGGGTATTGGTGAACCCGGGTCGGGTTTACATTCACCCAAACCCTACCCGATATACCCGGTTAGGGTATGGTCGGGTCCGGGTCGGGTCCATAACCGGGTATAATCCGAGTTTTATTTTTTTTATTAATATAAATCATTATTATTTGTAATCATGTTGATGATTTATTGAACATTACTTTTTTTACTTTCAAATTAACTTGTGTATACATCTTATGCAAACTTTATGCATAGTTAGGTCAAACCCTGAGTTCTAACGATTTTATTGTGCCTGTTAGGCCTTTGTATCAGTATATGAATATGTGATTTCAAGTAGGAATTAATTTTTTATATAGTTAGGTCGAAACCTGTTTAATTTGGTTGTTAAAACCTACTCATGCATCTGAAGATTTATTGTAGGCGTGTCACGTGTGGTGATGTTGAAAATATTCCAAGTGTAGGCGCCTGTCTAGCCATGCGCCTGAACAGTGCCCAAGCGCCTGAACAGTGCTCATGCATCTGAGCCTCATGTGCCTGAAAAGTGCCCAAGCGCCTGAACAGTGCCTAAGCGCCTGAATAGTGCTTATGCGCCTAAGCCTCAAGTGCCTTCATAGTTGTCATGCGCCTGAACAGTGCTCATGCGCCTAAGCCTCATGTGCCTTCATAGTTGTCATGCGCCTTAGACTTTTTACACATATATTCAACACTTGGTAGTTTTCATCATTTACGTTTTAATAAAACTTGCTGATTAATATAAATCATTATTATTGTTTTTATTATTAATCGCCATATATGATTCTAGTAATGAATATGATTATAGTTATGGTTATGTAGACTGAATATGTATGATTCTATATTTCCATACCTTCGTATAAATTTCGATAAAGTATGTTTGAATGATACTTCAATAATCAGAAAAAAAAACATCAGATTAATCGTCATGTATTTCTATAACAATATTAAAACAACTTAAAAATACATAAATGAATCAATAAAAAATAACATAAAACTTTTATTTTAGTTATCGTCTAATTTTATTTTCTACGAGATGCTTGATCAAATGCTAATTCTTTATCGGATATGCCAGAAGATACACCTTCTTCCACCTCTTCATCGTGTACTTTAGCTTCGAGTGTAATTTCGTCTTCGAGGCTTGTTTGGTCTTGTATACGATCCATTGCGTCTAAGTGATCCTTTAAACAAATGCACATCTCCACGGCTTCTGGAGTTAGTCTTGTTCTCCGTAATGATATTACCCTGTCACTAAGAGAAAAAGCAGATTCCGAAGCTACCTTAGAAGCTTGGACGCTTAGTAAATCACGGGCCATAGCAGAAAGAATCAGAAATTGAGATTCTTTTTCTTTCCACCAAGCCAAAATATCGAATGTACGATAATCTTCGGTAGTCATAGTGGAAATAAAATCCGTTCCACTGTATCTACCGTGCTCACTTGTTGGGGCGTTACCCCTTTGTCGTTTAGCCGTCACATCCCAAACGACATTCAACATATTAAAACCGGGTCTTTAAGCGAGGTACTAGCACTTGAGGTTGATTCGCTTGGCATGGTTACGTTTATGTTAGACCCATATCTATTTAAATAAAAATTATAAATTGTTTTCAAACTTTTATTAAAATTTACTTTTGACTCGTTTGAAAAATTGGGGTTTTCGTCATGCATATCCAAATTGTCATTTACCTTGTCTATCAAATATTCAACCCCCTGCAACATTTAAAAACGGATTTAAAGCGGCGGCACAAGTAAAAACGAGTGGTAACTCATTAAAATATTTTTTAAACTTTTCTTTCATTGGTTCTATCATTTGGCTAAATATATGATTTTTATTTTGAAAATTTTTAAAATTCAAAGCCATGAAATATAATTCTTGAAGCACCGAATAGCTAATAGGATAATAAACTCCCGATAATTTTCTTGTTGAGTTTTTAAACACCTCAAGAAACTCGGATAGACGTTGAACATTCTTCCAACCCGCATCCGAAAATGGGTCGGCTTCATCATTATCCGAAAGACTATTATGAAAAACTTTCAAAGTGCCCTTTTGTTTTAAAGCACACAATCAAACATGTGACAAGTCGAATTCCACCGAGTAGGGACATCCCAATTAGGATCTAAAAATATAGATTCCGTATCCTTACAAAGTTGTTTATAATCTTGATATCTTTTTCTATTTTTTTTTTAAATATCATGTAACATAAATCGAAAAGCTTTAATAAAGTTATCAACAAATTCCACGGATAGCCCGTCTTGCATTACTAAACTAATAATATGTGCAACACAACGAGAATGGAAAAAATCACCGTTTGCAATCGGGAGATATTTTAATTTAATTTTTCAACTGCGGTTGTATTGTTGGAGGCGTTATCAAATGCAATTGAAAAAATTTTATTTTGTAACTTAAAAGTAATTATTACATTATCCAAAAAGTAAAACAAAAATTCTCCGGTGTGTGGATACGGAAAAAGATCAAATGCAATCGTACGTTTTCATCATTTGCCATGAATTGGGATCTACCCAATGAGCGGTGACGCAAAGGTACGATTCGGGTAAACCGTGTGGAGCCGACCAAACGTCACTAGTTAAGTTTACACCGATATTTAAATTTTTAAATAATACAATTAAATCATTTTTTGATTATTTCCATAATTTTAAACATAACGTCTAAGTGTGGTACGACTTACGTGGGTGTAACGAGGTTGAAGCGTCTCTCGAATTAAGTTGGTCAACCGAGGATTGTCGAAGTGACTAAAAGGCAAAACTTCTTGAATAAAGAACTTCGCCATTCGATCTAGAACCGTATTAACATCGTAATTAAAGATTCCACCGTCTCCACCCAATTGTGTTTGTTACGAATCTGGATTACTTTTCAACGACTTACAAAACTTCTTGTTAATGTGTTTGCTTAAAGTCGTGTTAGAATCTTTAGCAAGCAAAGCTCTACAAAACTTACAACGAGCCTTTACAGACCCATCACTCAACTCAACCGTATCCCAATTGCACCAAACATCCATGTTACGATTGTGTGCAAGAACACGAACGACGGTTGGAGCGTTGGACGAAACTTCACCAACGGAAGATTGTGAGTGAGCCATATCAAGATTGAAGAGAGTGAAAGTGTAAAACGAGAGAGTGAAAGTGTAAAACGAGAGTAAACGAGAGTATTTTTTTGCGTTTTATGCGTATGTTTTTGCGTTTGGGACTTGGGTACTCAACCATATCAACCCACACCTATTTATACTAACTTTTAGGGCAAAAATGGCCCAAAAACGGCCACAAATCGAAGGTAACGGCTATATAGCCATTAAAAACGGCTAGTTTTTTGAAAAAAAACCGTAAAAACCGGGTAGGACCCGGGTACAATCGGGTCGGGTCCTGGTCGGGTTTGGGTTCGGAAAAAATCTAAAAACCTATACCCGTTTCCAAACCCCCGGTATTTTTCGGGTCCAAACCGGGTACACCCCATACCGGGTCGTACCCGTACCCGGGTCCAGGTCGGGTCCACCGGGTCGGGTCCGTACCCGAGTATTTTGCCCATCTCTACTCATGACCAGTGGCCATGAAGGTATAAGTCAAAAATTTTCATCTTCGTACAATAATAAAAAAAGTAACCATGTAGAAACGTATCAACATTACATTCTATCTCAACAAATTTTTTAATTCTTTCTCATATTAAATTATTACATTAATTACTAACAATATTATTTAAAAAAATTTTAAGATTAAAAATACTTTTTTAATAAATTAAGATCTTTTTATTAATGTTATTTCTAAAGAAACAAATTTTTATAAAATAAAAACTTTTCAAAAACATCAATCTTTTTTTAACATACGAAATATGTTAAAATTGATGTTTTTATAAATAACGTAATTTTTTATAAAAAAATTAAAGTTAAAGTTTATGAAAAGGAAATATTTAAAAATGATTTGTTTTAAAACAAAATGTCAAAAAGAATTTTTGGAAAGAAACCAAAAAAATGGAAATAAATATTTAAAAAGTTGATATTATTATTTTTTTGCTTACAATCCTTATTCTTACGTAATTTTAATAATATCTTATATTAAAATATCGTTTATAATTAATAAACTTTCATTATCTAACTCGTGTAATACATGAGTTTACTAAACTTAGTATCTAATAAAAGGCCTACGATGATTTGGGCGAGCTCTAAGACTTGAATTCCTTCAACTAGGGTCTTGATTTCATCCAAAGAACTTTCCTCTAATTTTACAATCTTCAATCGTTTCCTTTACTAGCATAAAAATAATAAATATATAATTGATTTGATTTGCGTTGGAACCTAGGATTCTAAGAAGAATCGTTGAAATTGAATATATTAATGGGTAATGACGTACCACCATCCTAGGAAAAACCCATAGCTAAAAAGCCCATCGTTGTAAAACTTCTGATCCATCCGAAGCATATTACATCAATTGACACTCGAACACTTAACCTTTATATTAGAAACTCATTGGATTGCCTCTTCTCAAACTAATCGATTTGTGCCTCATTGGCTAATATCATTCTTTCTAAACAAAATTTTCCTAATTTTTTCTCATATTAAATTATTATCTTAATTACTAACAATATTATTTAATTTTTTTAAGATTAAAAATAGTTTTTAATAAATTAAGAAAGATATCTTTTTATTAATGTTATTTCTAAAGAAACAAACTTTTATAAAATAAAAACTTTTCTAAAACATCAAACTTTTTTCTAACATACGAAATATGTTAAAATTGATGTTTTTATAAATAAAGTAATTTTTTTATAAAAAAATTAAAATTAAAGTTTATGAAAAGGATTTTATAAAAGAATTTTTTGGAAACAAACCAAAAAAATGAAAATAAATATTTAAAAAAAGTTGATATTATTGTTTTATTGCTTACAATCCTTATTCTTACGTAACTTTAATAATATCTTATATTAAAATATCGTTTTATAATTAATAAACTTTTATTATATTTAACTCGTGTAATATATAAGTTTACTAAACTTAGTATCTATGATTTGGGCCAGCTCTAAGACTCGAATTCCGTCAACTAGGGTCTTGATTTCATCAACAAAGAACTTTCCCCTAATTTTGCAATCTTCAATCATTTCCTTTATTAGCATAAAAATAATAAATATTTAATTGACTTGATTTGCGTTGGAACCTAGGATTCTAAGAAGAATCGTTGAAATTGAATATATTAATGGGTAGTGGCGTACCACCATTCCAAGGAAAACCCATAGCTAAAAAGCCCATCGTTGCAAAACCTTTGATCCATCTGAAGCATATTGCATCAATTGGCCCTCGAACCCTTGACCTTTATATTGAAAACTCATTGGATTGCCTCTTCTCAAACTAATCGATTTGCGCCTCATTGGTTGATATTTAGTTGGATATAATTAAATTTTACTTTTTTTAGGTTTTGGATTGATTCGGGTCACATAATATAAAATGTCAATGTGTAAAGTAGCATGAGTTTAATATAGGCTCATGCAATGATGAATGAATATGATATGAAGAGTTCAAGTATGGTATGTATGTCTGTTAGGGAAGTCTTGTTAGGGAAGTCTTGCAAGAGGGTTAAAAGAATGTTGCCTTTGTGTATACACGTCACTAGAATGCTAATGCTAAGTATGCATGCCAATGGAGTACTATTATTAAGTAGGCACATCACTGGAATGTTGTTGTTAAGTTGGCATGTCACTAGAATCGGGTCACATAATATAAAATGTCAATGTGTAAAGTAGCATGAGTTTAATATAGGCTCATGCAATGATGAATGAATATGATATGAAGAGTTCAAGTATGGTATGTATGTCTGTTAGGGAAGTCTTGTTAGGGAAGTCTTGCAAGAGGGTTAAAAGAATGTTGCCTTTGTGTATACACGTCACTAGAATGCTAATGCTAAGTATGCATGCCAATGGAGTACTATTATTAAGTAGGCACATCACTGGAATGTTGTTGTTAAGTTGGCATGTCACTAGAATGTTGTTGTTAAGCACGCGTGTCACTGGAATGCTGCTGCTAAGTAGGCGTGTCACTGGAACGTTGGTACCAAGTAGGTGTGTCACTGGAGTGCTGCTAACGAGTAATCATGTCATTGGAATGTTGTTGTCGAGCAGAATGTCACTAGAACCCTACCTTATATTGAGTGTGCCACTAAAGTTTTGTACTAGTACATGCCATCCTAGGTGTTATCACATTCAGCTATGTCATCGTATGGTTATGTTATGTCACATATGCTAGTGTAACTGTCATTGTTATTTACACAATTTATGATTATTAAGGAATGTTTATATGTGTATTAAAGAAAGCCGAATCTCACTTAAAATTATTGACTTTTAGTATGCATGTCAAGGTAAATCAAAGATTGACTGGGCTTTATGATTCTAGTTGGCATGCACTGAAATCTAACCCACTAAATAAAAACTATCATTCAGTTTTAAAGTTTATATTTATATTCTGTTGAAAATGAATACTATTACATAATAACAAAAGTATGTTTCTACGATAAAATTTTAATATTTTTAATGTTTCTGCTGATATGGTAATTTTAATATTTTGAATGTTTCTGCTGATATGGTTAATGACAATTTTAGTTTATAAACTAATGTGATATTAAATCCAACTGTGAGTTTTTTCGGAAACAGAGCCTTACGCTAACCAAAATTTTATTTTCATTTTTAATTTATTTTTTATTCCTCTCTTTGGTAATGATTTTCGAGTGAAACAAGAAGGGATTGCAAATTTTACGACCTGTTTGCGTCCATATTTTATATTTATTTTTCATTTAATTTTCCCCCTACCCTTTCTAGCGACCGAAGTGAATTTGCGACCGATTTATGACCGAAGTCTACCGTGAAGTTTGCGACTGTTTTTTCACTGGATTACGAGTGGTCATTAATTTTGTGACGAGGTCGTAAATCGCTCAGAACATTTGAGACCGTTTTACCTGGTAGCAAATGTCCATATGAAACGAACAAGCATGTATAAGTAATTTAAAAAAACAATTGATGAGTTTTGTTTTATAAATTTTAGTATTTAATTCATGTTAATTAAGTCTTTCGTATACAACACGTTCAATCAAATATCCGGTGAGTGGAGTTAAATTAATGCTCTTTTTTTCTTTTTTTTAACTACAAATGTACGATCCTGATTCGAATAATATGTGAGAAGTGATGCAACGGTCAATAACGGTCACCTTGACTTCGTGTTTTAATTGTTATGTGCTGAGTCATGTTTAGTTGAATTAGTCGAGTCTATTTCCTTGTTCCTAGGCTTAGGAGTTGATTTTTCGAGTTTGTTATCGTACGATGTATGGCTATTTAAAGCCAGTTGATTCTATTGAATAAGCATCACAATCACGAGAAGTTCAATTGATACTACTTGATTCCTTCAAGTGGTATCAGAGCCGAAGGTTGTTGATCCAAGCATGAGAGGAAGAGGAAGATGACGGAGAGCAGCTCATCACAAGGCTTCATCATCCCGAAGTTTGATGGTGATTATGACCACTGGAGCCTGATCATGGAGAATTTGCTTAGATCAAAAGAGTATTGGAGTGCGATTGAAGTTGGTTTTGAAGAACCAAAGGAAGGAGCAGAAGTTTCTGCACTCAGGAAGAAAGAGATAGATGAGATGAGACTTATCGATCTGAAAGCTAGGAACTACCTGCTCTATTCAATCGATAAGAATATCATCAAAACTATCACACAAAAGGCGTCTGCTAAGCAATTATGGGATGCAATGAAGATCAAATATCAAAAGAATGCCCGAGTCAAAAGGGCTCAACTACAAAGACTTTGAAGAGATTTCGAGACCTTGGAAATGAAGAATAGAGAAACAATAACCGAGTACTTCGGTAGGGAGATGACTGTATCGAACGAAATGAGGAATAGTGGAGAAGAAATGCCCAACGTAAAGATTGTGGAGAAAATCCTTCGGACCTTGACTTCAAACAACAACTTTGTGGTTTGTTCTATTGAAGAATCCAAGGACCTGGATAAGTTCTCTGTGGATGAACTACAAAGCTCATTACAAGTTCATGAATAGAAACTCCTATGCAAATACGGGGAAGAACATGCCATGAAAGTTGATGAACCAGGTCGCGGACGAGGTCGAGGACGAAGTTCATTCTCAAGAGGAAGAGGCCGTGGTCGAACAAGAGGACGAGGAATGTTTGATAAGTCCACTGTGGAATGCTACAAGTGCCAGCAAATGGGGCATTTTCAATACGAATGTCCCCAATGGGATAAAGGAGTAAATTACGCAGAATTTGATGAGAATGAAGAACTTGTCCTGATGGCTTTTGCATAAAAGGAGACTGCTAAAAACAGAGGTTTTTGGTTCCTTGATTCAGCATGTCAAACCACATGACAAGCTTGAAGTCCTGGTTCACTCGGATAGATGAAAATATCAAACATTCGGTGAAGCTTGGTAATGGAGTAAGACTTGAAGTGAAAGGAATAGGAGACATCAAGATTAAGGTAGAAGGTATCACCCAAATTATTATTAAGATGTATTTTGTTCCTCAATTAACATCAAATTTAATTAGTGTTGGGCAATTACAAGAAAAGAAAGTTAAGGTGATAATAGAAAATAGGGAATGTTGTATTTATCACCCAGTGAAGGGGTTGATAATGAGATCTAAGATGACCAAAAACAGGATGTTCATTGTACATGGTAACATGAAACAAGCTGCATCCCAGTGCATGCAAGTAAGTGAAGACAACTATACAAACTTATGGCATCAAAGATGGGCACACGTGAACCACAAAGCGATCCGAACCATACAGTACAACAACATGGTCATAGGGTTGCCACCCGTATACGGGAAAAGTGTGGTATGTGAAACATGCAACATAGGAAAGCAGAACAGAAAAGCTATTCCAAAGAAAGCAAAGTGGCAATCAACTGAGAGACTGGAACTGATACATACGGATCTATGCGGACCGATCATTCCCTCCTCTCAAAGTGGCAAAAGGTATGTTCTAGTTTTTATAGACGATTATACAAGAAAGACATGGGTGTATTTTCTAGAAAACAAAAGCGAAAGTTTTGATAAGTTTCAAAAATTCAAAGCCTTAGTTGAAACTGAAATTGGGACAAAAATCAAAATTTTATGTAGTGATAGAGGGGGTGAATTTACGTCTTATGTTTTTAATGAATTTTGTGAGAAGAATGGTATCAAAGACAATTAGCTGCGGCTTACACCCCACAACAAAATAGGGTGGCCGAGAGGCGAAATAGAACCTTAATGAACATGGTGAGATGTATGTTGTTAGATAAAAATATGCCCAAACACTTCTGGCCCAAAGCTGTCAACTGGGCATGCCATGTCTTGAACAGGTGCATAAGTCGCTCATTAGACAATAAAGTTCTAGAGGAGATGTGGTCTGGACACAAACCAAATGTAGATTACTTTTGAGTGTTTAGGTACATAGGGCATGTCCATATCCCTGCTTAACTCATAACTAAACTTGATGCACGCAGCCACAAGTGTGTCTTGTTTGGAATAAGCATAGGTTCTAAAGCTTATCGCCTATATGATCCGATCCAAAGGAAGATTGTTATCAACAGAGATGTGATATTTGAAGAAGAAAAATCATGAGATTGGGGAAAACAACCAAGTCAAGAATTGGAGATTGATAAAGAAAACCTACCAGTTATGGAAGTTGTAGAAGGAAGTGAAGAGGCAGAAGTAACTCAAAGCAGCACATATTCAACTTCATCCCAAGCAGAAGCAATAAGCATTCCCACTCAAACCTAATTAGATGGTCCTAACCAAAATGAACCCGTGGAGAATCCAAACCATGCAGAGGAGGAAACTAATGTAATAGTAAGTTCTGAACACCAAGGAAGCAGCTCGCAAGTCCCATGCAATGCCAAACGTACCACTCGCAACAGGAAGAAACCAGTATGGATGAGTGATTATAATTATGGTGGAGGAACATGTGATGACGAGGAGGAAGTAGGCTTTGCCATGTATAGCTCTTTGGGTGATCTGACATCATATGAAGAAGCTAGTCAAGATCCAAATTGAATGAAAGCTATGGAGGAAGAGATTAATTCAATAGAGCGCAATCATACGTGGGAATTGGTTAATGCACCTACTAAGACCACACCGATTGGAGTGAAATGGTTTTACAAAATGAAGTTGAATGAAGAAGGAAAGATAGACAAGTTTAAAGCTTGACTGGTGGTGAAGGGTTACTCGCAACAAAAAGGAATTGATTATGGGGAGGTATTTGCACCGGTAGCTAGATGGGATACAATTTGCACACTGTTGGCAATCTCGGCTCAAAGGAATTTGAAGGTGTTTCAACTTGATGTGAAAAGCGCCTTCTTAAATGGAGAATTAAAGGAAACTGTGTATGTGCAATAGCCCTTGGGGTTCATTAAAGAAGGTGAAGAAACAAAGGTGTATAGGCTTAAGCGAGCATTATACGGTTTGAAACAAGCTCCTCTAGCTTGGTTTCAATGCATAGAAAGATATTTCAAGAAAGAAGGATTTAAACAAAGTCAATTTGATCACACTTTGTTTGTGAAAAAGGTTTTGAATAATATCTTGGTGGTCAGTCTGTATGTCGATGACTTGATATTTGCAGGAAACAATGTGTTGTTGTGTGATCAATAAGTCCATGCAGCAAGAATTCGAGATGATAGATATGGGGTTGATGAAATACTTTCTTGCGGTCGAAGTGTAGCAAACTGCAGCAGGAATTCACATGTATCAAAGAAAGTACACCAACGAAGTTCTCGAGTGTTTTGGCATATGGGAAAACAAACCGGTGAATAATCCAATTGTGCCCGGAACCATATTTACCAAGTCTAGTGTAAGGGAGGACATTAATGCAACCATGTATAAGCAATTAATTGGAAGCCTCATGTATGTGGCTGTTACCCGACCCGATTTAACTTATGTTATATGCCTATTATCTAGGTATATGGCTAAGCATAAATCGGATCACTTGTAAGCTGCAAAGAGAGTGTTGAGATACTTAAAAGATACCTACAATTATGGTCTCTTTTATGAAAGGAAGTCAAGTATGAAACTCAAAGTGTACATGAATGGTGATTATGCGAGAGACATGGAAGATAGAAAGTGTACTTCAGGATATGTGTGCCTATTCAGTAGTGCAACCATGTGCTGGAGTTCTGAAAAGCAAGAGATAGTTACTTTGTCTTCAACTGAAGCGGAATATGTGGCGGCAACAGCTTGTGCTTGTCACTGTAAATGGTTGAAGGGGCTTATGAAAGATATGGGTGAAGTACATAATGGAGCTATTGAAGTATTATGTGATAATACTTCAACAATCAAGTTGCCTGTTAATCCTGTGATGCATAGACGCACTAAACATATTGATGTTTGGTTTCATTATTTAAGAGAGTTGGTGAATCAAGAAGAGATCAAGCTAGAGTTCTGTAGAATAGAAGATCAGGTTGCCGATATTATGACAAAGCCAATCAAATTGGAGAATTTCATCAAGCTGAGGCAGATGCTTAGAGTTGTGGAGATAAACTGAACTTGTTAGAGTTCAGTTTAGGGGAGGAATTGAAGTGATGCAACGGTCAATAACGGTCACCTTGACCACGTGTTTTAACTGTTATGTGTTGAGTCATGTTTAGTTGAATTAGTCGAGTCTGTTTCCTTGTTCGTAGGAGTAGGAGTTGATTTTCGAGTTTGATATCGTACGATGTATGGCTATTTAAAGCCAGGTGATTCTATTGAATAAGCATCACAATTATGAGAAGTTGTATGCTGCGTTCGGGAAAACCAAAATACCCAACAAGCATTAGCTCTCCCTGAAAAGGAGTTGATTCCTTCAATGTGTTATTTTAATCAGGCCCATCTACCTGTGTCCCAGTCGGAACAGTACCCCTGACCTCCTCAGGAGGAAACCCACAACTGGGAAATCCACTGGCTCAACTCCAAGCAAATTTTCTCAGAGTGAAACTTGAACCACGCAAATTAATTTCTTGTGATACAACTTTTATTTTACTACATATAAAATCCAAAACAGGCCGACTCAAGAACTTGCCTATACGTAAAATAATAAAACTTGATTTCTAATGGGTAAATTTTATTATACGTTTGAATTCTAGTGGGTAAATTTCATTATACGTTTTTGTTGCAGCATTGCACGAGCGGGTGTACACCAGTTTATGATTAAGATTGAAGTTTATGTTTGGAAATAATCAAGAGTCATAATTTACGACACCTTTAGGAAGAAGCTTATCTTAGGTGAGAAAACACATTGTCGTTCTCCGAACTTTTTTTTTTTGTCACATGTGAGACTTGAACCTAACAGCTCTCATATTTTAATGATGTTTTGGGGTATTTCATCTCAACCACTTGGGTTAAGGATCATAGATTAGTTGTGATAATATAATAACTCTTGGGTCTCGTTTAGTTCACTGAATTATCAGAAATTGAAATTGTGCTTGAAAAATTTTTCATCCAAAATCCTGTTTGATCGGTTTATTGAATGGAAATTGGAAAAAAATTCCCACATTCATTGGAATTCATATCATTCCACTTACCCATAAAATATTCAACAATTTAATAAAATATTCAAAATTAACATTTCAATTCCACTCAAAATTAACTAACCAAACATGTAATTTCTTCGCAAAACATTTTGTAAACCAAACGGATCATGATTGGACTCTCTTTTGTAAATTCCAACTAAATAAACTACGTAGGTTGATCAATGCTTTCGTAAAAAAACACTTTTAATCTTATCTCCTGTCAGCGAATTAATGCTGTTTTTATTATCTACAATTGTTATATATTCAGTGCTAATTAGTTTCGTGTGGTGCATCATTACATATAAAATCCAAAATAAGCTGAGTCAAGAATTGACGTAGAATAAAGAACTTGATTTCTAGTAGATAAAGTTTAGTGTTTCTGATTCAAAAATCAAGATTCGCATTTGAAGATTAAAGATTTACGTTGTTACGTGCTCTTAATATTTACTTGTTCAAAATTAATGTTAGTTTGTATTCCTTTATATTTTAGTTTTCTAATCCATGATTTAGGATTCAAGTTTTGAACTATTCGATGATCTTGGACTGTTTTACACGCATGTACGTACTTTAGCCGTTTTTTCATATTATTACGATACAAGTTAAAATATAGTGGGTGAACCACATGTTGCACCGGGACGTTGATATTTGTAAGGCTTCGTTTCGATAACTTGTAGATTAGTATTCGTCTCATGGGTTCAAACAATTTGGAGTTTTATAAAATATATTTTATAAATTATAATAAGAGGCAAAAAAAATCTCTGTAAAAAATAGAAACCTTAAAGCAGATTTGATGGCTTATACGTTTCATTATATGTCTAGTAATAGTACGTGTCTTATAATATGGAATGCGTATGATTTTAAAAATGTCTTATATATATGTTACCAGCAAATAACATGCAAGATGTTGTGTTACGTTAGTTGCTCGATCACGTATATGTCTATATATATTATAATGGTTAAAACCTGATGTGGTTCCAGATGTGTATTCAATTCACAAATATATACAAGTTTTTTGCAAACAAAACTCTGGTAAGTGAAGCTAAATGAAAGCTTGCTTTACTCGAAGCTAGTTGGTGTTGTCGCATGTGTAGTAAAAACGGTGATTTTATTACATGTATTATTAAGGATTTTAAAAATGAAAAATGAAAAATTGTAAATAAAATGGTGTAAATATGAAGTATTGTCTCATAGATTTTAAAATTGTTTAACATACTTGTTGTAACATGTTTAGTTTTCTTTTAACAGACTACTAAGTACTCCTAACGTCATCGAATCAGCATATGACATGATTACATAGTAATTAAAAATTTAAACTTATTTTGTTTGTTATTTATGTAACTAAATCCTTAATTAATAGTGAAGTATACGCGTAACATTTCAATTTAATTTTTTGGGATTTTTCGTACACTTAATGCAAAATATGTTGACGTATGCAATACTACAATTACTATATATATATATTAAAAACGAACCTTTAGAAACTATATTTAAAAATTGGTTAATTTAATATTACTTACTATAAATTTGGTACAATTTGTTATGCATTTTTGCCACTCAAGTTCCTGCAACGTTTTGTCTTCTCTTTCTTTCCACCTCTTTTGAAAGAAAGATAGTTCACTATCATTGTTTTGGAGGTAGTCGTTAATTTGACCCGTAAACCGCATGGTGTAAGATCAATCTATCGTCACCATAAAGAAACAGAGCTTCGATTTGATCAAGGTTTTCCTTCGTACTCCTCTTCCTACCGCGGCTTATTTAAACTAGAACTCTTTAAATAGCATTTTTAGCTAATCTCTTTCAACTTTTTTACTATATAGGTTTTTGGGTCGACTAATGTAAAATCCAAACCACTTGCACAAATTTTTTGCAACATCGTAGAATACATGTTCATGAAAATAGCAAGTACTACCGACCCAAAAACCATATCACCTTGTTGCTGCACTAATAATATGCTGATAAAAATGTTGTTGAATCGATCATGTGCTTTCGTTACTGACTATTGATATTGAGATGAACAATTTGGTCCACTTTTTGATTCTTGCTAGATCAATTTTATTCAATGTAGAGTGGATTGTACAATTCAACAACATATGTCATCAGTCAGCATGTAATTAAAAGATATCTTTATGCAAATGTTCCACCTTTTTACTTTGTGATATGCTTACAATCAGATATTAATTGATGCAAGTTAGTAGGATGTGTACATAAAGGCTAACAAATCAACGAAATCAATGTGTAATGATGCACTGGTGGATTCATTTATTAAGTTAACTAAAAAATAAAATAAAAAAATTGTGTGCCCTGTTATTATTTGTGCCTACAAAATTACAAAATCCTCATTTGGTTTTAACTAATGATTTCCTTTCGTAAAATGCAGTGGGATGTTGATTCAGTGTACGTGTCATAGCTACTAGGTATGCAAACTCGAGTAGAAAACAAAGGTTCCATGTTACGTTGGTATGTTAAGAAACAGGTTATCTTTTCTTCTCGAAAATCATTTTGGTCTGTTCGATATGTTCATCATCATCTTTGTTTTAACGTTTATTTGATTTGTTCGACCTATGTTTTGTTTCTGCTTAGGTGAATAGTCGATCATGTTGTTATTACAATTATTCCTTTTGGTAATCATGTTCCGTATTTCACTGCATTTTATTTAAATTTATTAAGTTAGTTTAATTATTTAACTTTGATATTCATGTTTCATATTTCCCTTGATTGTGTCAAGTCAAATAACCATATCATGAATGTCAACAGGCTAATACAATGTTACATCAAGTTTCTGATGCAGTGTTACATCTTTGTATGTATTTTTTTTTATCTAATAGCTAGGTTTAAAGGGAAACAAGTATTCGTGGTATTCAATAATGTAAACAATTTCAGCTCCCATGTTGTTAGATTTCATGTAATTAAATCATCATCAACACCTTAAGCTTTTCATGTCTATATTCTCCATTTATAAATGATTCTGAGTTGTCTTTCATTTGAAAGAAAAAAAGTCAACATCTTGACCTTCCCATAAGTTGTAGATGCTCTCTCTTTAGGTATATACAAGATTATGCTATCTTACAATGGGGAAAATAATCAAATATGACTTGGGTTCTTGTTGTTTATGCATTTTGATACCCCCACATCTTTACTTTGGACTGTTTAATTAAGATCACATTTTTCATATTGCAGTCAAACAAGTCTTCAAATCCAAAATTAACATGCTATTATTATTAGCTTCTAAATTAAATTAAATATCTTTTTGGTAATATTTTATGCACATCAAACTTTAACCTTGTGTTCCTCTATGTATAAGTTTGTCTTTATTTATCAATCACTGTTACATCAAGTTGCTGATGCTTACATCTTTGTATGTATGTTTATCTGATAACCAAGTTTAAAAGGAAATTAAACAAATATTTGCTCATGCTTAGATCTTCGTTTGCATATGTATACTGTTGTCTCACTATTGTGCACACAGTCCTCTTTCCTAGTTAGGATATATGGTTAAACAAAAGACGTAGCGTACGCGTTGTCGTTTTAAAATTTGAATTCAGTCTCTTTAAAAACATCGGAATTATAGGAATCAGATAAATACAATCCCCTCTACACTGCTATAAAGATTCATAAGAGTTTCTTTGGCCTTTGATACAACACCAAATTATATCTATTACATATAATCCTTGATCCATTATATCTATATTCTATTAACCATCAAATGTTACTAATATTTGTAGTCTTAATCTCTATAACTTCAGTACTATTGCTAGGTTTATCACATTGTTTTGTTTTGTATTGGTGTTCAGACACTACATACAAAATTCCAAAAAAAATTATACGCTTAGAACTCGAAGCATCCAATAGAAGCTATCTAGCTTCCCCTTATCTAAGTCGTCATTGAAACAGTAAGTTGCCATATTCGTAATAGAAACTAAAAAACTGCTCGTGAAATAGCCCGTAGCCACGATACTCTAGAAGAATCTAGTGCCTTTGGATTTCATCCTCTTGGGTGTTTCTTCCATGAAAAACTCAAACAACCCGTATGTAAAGGCTTCACCAGCACCCACAAAGAAAAGTATCAAAAGACGTTGATTTTCATACAGTGTTGCCTAGACATATGCATTCTTCTCCTCTCACAGACAGCAATTGCCTCCATTCCCACCATTGAGAAAATTAGCCCAACTCTAGCTTTTTGAAGGCTTGTGAGTCCTTTCTGATAACGGGTCATCGCTATACGATGGAATACTCGTTCTCAAAGAGATGTGAATATGAGGGTGGAAAAGTAAAAGAAGACAGAAAATGAGATTGCGGGTATCTTCAAGCTGTCGTAATCGCAGTTCATGACGCCTGCTTGCTCAATAGTGAAGGTGTTCATTTGACAGTACGCTGTCCAAAACATAATGCATGTCAACCATATGGGGATAAGCTTTATCACCATTTTTAAGTCTTCTACGTGAGCTACGGTTGTAACTGCCCAACGATTGCTTTTATCTTTATTTTTCATTTCTGGATGTGCTACCATCCTTTATTGCAACCTTTTCAACACACATACACATATCAAGTGATAAGTATTTGTGAGGTTGCAGGTTGTTAGAGCATAATTTTACAGCTGTTTGTATTATTCACTTGATTTTTGTGTGTGGGGATTTTAGAGTTGTGACCACTATTTAAGTAGCTAGGATGGTCGGGGTGAGCTAACTTTCTGTTTTTAATTGCCCGACATAGCACTTTGAATACAACCGTTAGTGATCTCCCTTTCGGTCTTTTATAACGATAAAATCTTTCCCTGCATAGCAGCAGAATAAGAGCTATAATCATTATCCCAGTACATATCCATCTCTACTCAATTTGTCTTATATATATCAGTAGAGTTATTGTGAAAAGCGAGCCGATACTCACGCAAAGATAGAACATGTTGAAGAAAATCAACTACCTTCGAATTGGGATATGACCAATTCGAGAGGTCAAAGGTCAGGCCCTGAAGAACTAGAAGCAATGGCCCGATTCTTCAACATTTGTATTAATTTGTGCTTGAGCATCAGCTCGTTTTTTGCAATAACGCTACCGATATATATACAAGACAAATTAGTAGAGCTGGTAGTACTGGAAACTAGATACGTGCCGAGGTAATGATTATAGCTCTTGTTCTCCTGCTACGCGGAGAAAGAATTTATCGTTGTAAAAGACCGAAAGGGAGCACACTAATGGTTGTATACAAAGTGCTATTTTGGACATATAAGAACAAGAAGTTAGCTTACCTCAATCATCTTAACTACTTGAATAGTGGTCATAACTTTGAAGTTCCACTCACAGAAATTCAGGTGAATAATACAAACCAGTTGTAAAATTATACTATAACATCTTGCAACATCTACAAATACTTATCACTTGATACGTGTAGGTGTCTTAAAAAGGTTGCAATAGGGGATGGTAGCATGTCCAAAAATGTAATTAAAAGCAACTGGTGGGCAGTTACAACCGTAGCTCTAAGTAGAAGACGTCAAAATGGTGATAAAGCTCATCCTCATATGGTTTACATGCATTATGTCTTGGACCATGTACTGTCAGATGGACACATTCATCATTAAGCAAGCAGGTGTAATGAATCGCGATTACAGCAAATTGAAGATGCCCACAACTTCATTTTTTGTCTTCTTATACTTTTCCACCATCCTATTTACATCTTTTTACTAACGGGTATTTGTTTGTAAACCGATAGCGGTGATCGGAAATGGCTCACAGCTCTTCAGAAAACTGGTGCTAGGCTTGTTTTCTCAGTGGTGGAAACGATGCAGCTGTTGTATGCGAGAAGAGAAGAAGACATATGTTTTGGCAACACGGTGTGAAAATTAGCCCTTTTAGTTTGGTCCTCAAATTTTATTGGTTGGCGCATGTTGAAGATTTTACATATGGGAAGATCGAGTTTTTCATGGAAGAAATAACTGAGGATGAAATCCATAAGCACTGGGTTATTCCTTAGTACGGGGTTATTCGCGAGTAGTTTGTTAGTTTATGTTACAAATATGACAACTTATCGGCTCAACAAAGACTTAGATAAGGGAGAGCTAGATAACTTCTATTTGATGCTAGCAGTTCTAGGAGTATTTAAAATTTTATTTTGGCATGTTTGTATGTAGCGGTTTCAACTCCAATACAAAACAAAAACAACGTGATAAATTAAGTAATAGTATTGAAGTTATAGAGATTAAAGCTACAAATATTGACACGTACGTTTGATGGTTAATAAAAAATAGATGTAATGGATCAAAGATTATATGTAACAGATATAATTTGGTGTCGCATCGTTCGATGTTAATCATATAGTCTAAGTTTGTAAAAGATCAATCGTCTATGGAAAATAATTAGTGTTGAACTAAGAGTGTTATGGTTGATCTTAAGGGATGGTTTGGAGGAAATCTTAAAGTTCAAGGAGTAAAGTGGACAAGAGAAGAAAATATTAGAATTAATATTATATTAATAGTATATGGGGAGGTCATGGATTCAAGTCTCAATGTAAGCAAAAAAATGCTTAGGGTTGAGTCAGTGGATTTTCTCAGTTATGTATTTCCTTTTGAGGGGGTTAAGGGTGTGGTTCCAGCTAGAAAATAGATATGTGGCCTGATTAATATAACACTTATCATCAGAAGGAATTTCGTACATTTAAAAAAAATAATTTGAATTTATTTTTTTGATAAAGTTGATGTTTAGTATATAAAGGACCCTTAAGTATTCAATTTAGTGCAGTTTTGCATTTGTTTAGTAGTCCCTATCCTCAAGTTCGTAACTCAATATTATTAGCTTGTTTGTGTGGTTCTTTATATCTCAACAAGTGGTATCAGCACCACGCACATAGACGCCAAGAAGAGACTAGAAACCAATCAAAGAAGGTTAGAACCTGGTCGCTAAAGGCCTATAAAATGAGTGTTCGAATAAGCAAGACGAAACAAGGAAAAGAAACAAAGATGGCAGAATTCCAAGTAGTCAGAGGTATCAAGAGCCTGAATCAGACGAATTACAAGACCCGAGCAACATGCATGAAATCTTACCTCTAAGGGAAAGATTATGGCAAGTCGTGAATTTGAGACCTGAGTTCCCCCGAATGACATCAATGACGCGATCGGAAAGTGTTTAGTTAAAGCGGGTAAAACCATACTTATCATCACGACCACTCTGGAAGAAGGATCCTTAAGCATACACAAGACCTTAAATATCCGAGACAAATCTAAGAATAATGATGACCAAGGAAGAACAATTGGAACAAAAAAGGGCGACACATGCAAGCACTACAATAAAAATGGTTTTTTGTGTCGACATTTTTTGCGGCGACAAACATTTCGTCGCAAATAACACACTAAACGACAAAACATGTTTACTTTTTGACTTTTTTTGTCAAACTTCTTTTTTGCGGCGATAAAATCGTCGCAAATAGTATATTATAATTCATTTTGGAATTTTTAAATCTTTAATATTTTTTGCGACGAAACTTTTTCGTCGTAAATAATAGTTTCAATACTTTTTTTATTATCTAATTCTCTTTAAGGAGAGAATCTCGGTGAAAAGAAAGGAAAACAAACTTATAACCTGGAGGTCTCAATTCATTTATATATTTTATTGCCAATGAATAATAGAACTGCCTTCAGATTGAATATCAACCGTAGGATCAATTTAAGATTAAATCTGACCGTATAAAGTCGGCGGTTACCAACAAATGCCTACGGTTACTATCGGTTATTCTTATTCCCGTAAACCTCGCTTTTCTTCCTCCCACGTCGCCCCACTCTTCTTCTCCATGTAACCCTAGGTTTCTCTTAATTCAATTTCTCAGGAGCGGTTATTTGATTTCACCCTTAGGAAATGCCTGGTAACCATCATTTTTCTCACACTTACCGTCCTCATTTCATCAGATACAAGAAAACCATCGTCTCTCATTTCTCTTCAAACAGGTGGGCGAACATGAGGGAATGTAGAGAGTCCATCATCTTCGACGTTACCTTATGGTCAATGGCAAAGCTTGGTGGGGGGGTTGCCTCTGCCCCCACCTCTTTTTTTTGTCAGTAGTGTTAATTTTCGATACGGTAGTATAACTTTTTTAACATATATATATATATATATATATATATATATATATATTTCGCCCCGTAAAATAGTTTACATTCTCACAGTGGAGTGTAGCTAACTTCTCAAAGGTTACATATGTTCATGAAAAATGCACATAATGGTATGTTTTACTTTAAACTACGAATCACAAAGATATATTTGATGAATATTAGTTGTGGGATTTATCAATATTTATTATTTAGCTTGTGTCATGTGCATATGACATCCCTGATTGCAGATGGGATTGTGTAAGCTAATTAATATTCATGCATGCACGCATGTGAATTTTGCTGTTGCAATTATGTTCATAGTTTTCTGAAGTGTGTCTTTTGTAGGTTGTCTACTTTGCTATGTCCACACTCCACACCATGTTTCTCACAAATTGCCAGAAGAATAGAAGTCAAAAGCTGGGAAACAAGACACTGATAAAAGGTAAATATAAAAGCTGAATTTATTTTTAATAAATTTAATTCAGGAAAAGCTACTTGCTTGAGTATTTATTAATTACTTTTGTATCATGCCATTCTGTTAGCAGAATATCTACAAATATGAATCATATCATTGCACAACATCTCTGAATGATGGGAAAGATTGTATAAATTTATGTGTTCATGGATCCTTTCTAATCTTTGACTTTTAAAATGCACTTTACTATGGCATATTTTGCATAAAATAATGAAGCATTAGTGTCTGCCGGAGTATTAATGGAAAGATAATGTCACACATGTGAGTGCAGCCACAAATTCAAATGGTGCAGCATGCGCATGAACATTAATGAAACTTCTCATGGATCCTTTCTAATCTTTGACTTTTAAAATGCACTCTACCATAACATGCAGAAGAAGATGCTTTGGGATGTCAAAGCCATGGTAACTCAAGTAGTTGAAGTTAAAGCTCTAACCACAATAGTCGAAACAAAGCAAAACCGGTTTGGAGAATGGGCTGTCGACTTTGGGTGCTCAAACCACATGACTGAAGACAAAGAAATATTAAACAAACCAAAACGCTATATGGGCAATCATATGTTTGTTATACCCGATGGGTATGATAAATTGTTTTAAAAATGTGTTAGATGCGTAAATCTAAAAGTTTTGGAACAGTTTTTACGAGATACTATGTGACTTATTTATTTTGCGATGAGAATTTTAGTGATAGTTGTATTTATTATATTAAAAGACGTTCTTATGAATGTTTTTCTAAATATGTAATAAGTAGATTAAAAAATGAAGAAAGTAATTATAGAGATATTGTATTTTAATTTTGTTTCTATAGCGATGACGTACTTTTATTATGTATTTGAGATTTCATTTCATTTATCTTTTATTGTGTGACTCGATCCGAACCGAAAAGAAAAAATATCTAACATTTAGCGAAAGTAAACCGACCCCTAATTAAAATTTTCAACCCCCATGGAAAAAAATTTTGGGTCCGTCACTACACCACATACCCATGTAACGTAACATAATGTGACACCATGTAGCATGATGTAATATAATTTGATATATTACACTGTACTTGTATGTAACATAATGTGTTGTAATGTAATGTCACACAATGTATCTTAATTACGTAATGTAACGTAAGGTGATTCATTGTAATTTGATGCAATATAATACTATATACTTTTGCATAGTTTAAAATAATATGATGCAACGTAATGTAATATAATATGATATAATATAATAAAAATAACTATAATAATAATATAATATTAATGTAATATAACATTTAAGAAATCATACTGGGTAGGAACAAAAACGCTATATAAAGCCTAACTTATTTGAATGAGTCTTTAAATCATATCAAACTTTCGGATGGGAAAACTATTATTTCTCTTCATCTTAGCACTTAACCTTATTGATGCACCTTATGCGAATCTGGTTCGCAACTATGAAGACACTAACTGCATTACGTATAAGTGCATCGTTCATATTATGTCCAATGTAAACAATCTTAGGTTTGATTGCAAATCAAAAGATGATGATCTTGGGGATGCCACTCGGAATGCCAAAGAGGAATTCCAGATCAGGTTTTGCTTAGACTTTTGGCGACGTTCGCGCTTCACATGTCATTTTTACTTAGAATCAAAACAACAGGAGTTTAATGTTTATAAAGAGGCACCGGTAACAGAAACTCAACCCTATTGTTTTCGTAGGTATTATGACATGCATTGTTATTGGAAAGTAGAAAATGATGGTTTTTATATTCCGCAGAAATTCGAACCCCAACCTAATGATTGGGTCAAAAAGTTTGAATGGAAATGACATTTTTATCACTTCACCAAATAATATCTATATATTCTTTTGTCACATAACTTTAAGGAGTAAATGAAAAAAGGCTAAGGTGTGACAGGCGAATCCAATAATAATTTTTTAATTTAGTTGTTTTTGGTTGTTCTAATTTCATAAAGGTGGAAAAAAAGTTTTCTTGTTAAAATTTCATAAAGGTGGAAAAAAAGTTTTCGGGTCGGTTCAAGTCAGGTTGATTAGATAATAATACGATACAAAACGTTGAAAAAAAACACTTGTAGTTGCTATCCCTTATGTTGGTTAGGCTCTCGTAAGAATTAAACCGGGTCTTCTATGTACGCAACTTGCCATTCAACATCACATCAGGAGAGATACGTTCCAGAATCAACAAGGATACGTGATGCACTGTCTTTATAGTCTAAAGACATCTACGATAGTAAAAGAAGAGTCAATCATTTGTATGGTTTTAACATCTCGGATCTGTACCTGATTGTGTTTATTATTTGTATGTGAAGATGATTAAAAAGTTTGATTAGACGAAGAAAAAAGAGGAACTAGCTAAGCTTCAAGTGAAGTATGGGGTTGCTTCAAAAGATCTCAAGCGAGTTAGTAAATTATAAGGCTTTTTATTGTTTAATTAGATGCCTATGATTGTAAGATTTTGAAATCTATAAATTTCAATACCATAAGCTTATGTCACATAAAAACCCGTTAAAAGTTATTATTTATATGTAATTTGGTTTAAGTACACTTAAGTCACTTTCTTCTTCTATTCTTTAATTGTCTTTTATTGTTTTTCAATGAAAGTTACTTATGTGTAACTTTAGTTATGTATACATATATGTAATAGATACCGGTTAGATATATGAAACTTTTAATTTGGTCCATTTGTTTTCAATTTTGTATTTAGATTTCAGATCATATCACATATAAGTAATAGATACTAGTTAGATATATTTATTTTTGGCTTCTTCTTCTTTCGTATAGTGTATCGCTTACATATATGTAAACACGTGTAATTACATGTGTAAAAATGTTTACATATACAAAAGCATATACATAAGCCTTCTTACATATACGCAATCATATATGTAGACGTGTTTAAAAGTATATAAGCATATATGTAAGCATGTTTACGTATACATAAGCATATACTTAATTATTGAAAATGTGCAAAAAATACTAGTCGAATGTTTACGCATACATAAGCATGTACTTAAAGAGTGCTATCGAATGTTTACATATATGTAAGCATGTGCTTAGTTACTGAAATTGTGTAAAAAATATTATTGTTCTTTAGATATACCAAATATTAGGATTGATTTTGAATGAATGTAATTAATTAAAAATAACAGATATTAACATTTGATTGTGGAGAGAGAGAGAGAGAGAGAGAGTGGGATTTAAAGGATGTCGGTTGTTTCTAAATTTAAAATTATAATCTACCTATTATACCCTTGAGTCAATTAGTTAAATCAATTATCTATTAAATATTTACAAATTTTTCATTGATTGTTATTAACCATTTATCATTCTTGATCAATGGTTTAAAAGTAGTTTTTTGGTTTTTTTTTTTAAGTTGTGGTTTTCTTAGGAATTCTATCTATATATATATATATATATATATATATATATATATGTTCTAGTGAAGATAATGATAAAACGAGTTACATAAACGTGTGTATATATGTGTGTGTATTCAAATCTTTCTAATTTTTATTTAAAACACATTTTCAGATTTTAAGTAACGTATTTTTCTTAATTTTTTGAAAATGATTAACATATATTCTTTTTGTGTACTAGTGTTTGACGCTCGCATTATGCGGCGAGTAAGTGATGATTAAACTTAAACCTATGTATGAATAAGTACATCGCATGTTCAAACAAAATGAAAATAAAACAAAAGCTTAACAGTTACATAATACAATGGGAGTGGAAGAATCTGCATAATATATAATTACTAATAATATTATTTAAATTCTTTTTAGATTAAAGTTTTTAATTAATTAAGAACGAGATTTTTTATTAATGTTATTTCTATTAAAAAAAATTATGAAATAGAAAATTTCTAAAAGGCAATCATTTTTAGTAATATGAAATATTTTAAAACTGGTGTCTTTTTAAAGTAAAACTTTTATAAATAAAAATATTTAAAATTGAGTTATAATGAAGCAGTTTTAAAAATAACATTTTTTTAAACGGTTTGTTTTGAAACAAAATGTTTAACGAGTTTGATATCATTGTTTGATTATTTATAGCCTCTACTCATACAAAATTTCAATCATATCTTATTTTAAAATATAATTTTATAATTAATAAATTATCAGTCTATTTAAATTTTGAGAAGGCTATAAGGGGCGTTTCAAAACCGCCCTTAAAGGTAACATAAGAGGCGGTTATAATACCCGCCCTTAAAGGTAACATAAGGGTCGGTTTCGTCCAATTTGTACTCATTTAACTTTTGAAAAGGCTATAAGGGGCGGTTTTTGGACCACCCGCCCTTCAAAAAATTAGCTCCGCACCTTATATAACTTTTTGTACTAGTGAATACACGAGTTATTAAAGCTTGTACTTAAATAAAATAAAAAGATAAACATAAAAAATCTAGAAAAATAAGTTATGAATATCGGAGCGCCGATAAACAAAAGTATCAACCTAGAGGTTTCGAATAAATTTTACTATGACAACTCAGTTTTCTATAAATTATCACTCCCAGCTTCATTTCAAATGAAACCTACACCTAAAAATATATAAAAATAAACATGTGATAAAGATAAAATAATGATTTCTATAAAAAATAATATCTTAAAAGTTATAAAAAGAAAAAAAAATCGAAAACATTGTAAAGTGTCAGGTATCAAATACATGGTTGAAAAAAAACATCCTAACTTAAAGGTTTTATCGTAAATAAAAGAAACTCAGGTTTATGTTGGTGTCAATTTGTATGCTACTTAGCAGTAGGATTGGCTAAATCTCCTCACACCACCATTTAGGAGTATTGCCAAAGTTGACATCAGAACCAGAATTGGCATAATCCCCCGTGCTCAATGACGAATCCATAATTTTCTAATAGTAAATGGATCAAACTGGTTGGTCAAAACAGGTCAAACAGTTCGATCAAAACAATAAAAATATGACATCCGTCACCAAAAAGTTCTAGTTGATTTTTGTTGATTTTGACTTATAAGTTTGACTTTGACTCTAGACTAGTCAAAGTGTGTGTGAAACATTAAGTATTAAGATTTAGTGTATAATTGTGTTATATGATATCGGGAGTGGATATTGGGACACCCTAACATTTTAAATCAACACCCGGCCACCCAATACGCGACGTATGGGTCTATACGTCACGTATAGGGCAAAAAACATTCTCTAACATCTATTTGTCATACTAGGTGTCATTTTGATGTTTGCAGTTCTGGGAGTATTCATTTTTATTTTTTTGGCATTTTTGTGTGTAGCGTCTCAACACCAATACAAAACAAAAAAAACGTGATAAACCTAGTAATAGTACTAATATTTAGAGATTAAGGCTATAAATATTGACAACGTTTGATGGTTAATAGAAAATAGATGTAATGTATCAAGGATTATATGTAACGGATATAATTCAGTGTTGCATCATCTGATGTTAATCATATAGCTTAAGTTAGTAAAAGATCAATCGTCTATTGAAAATAATCAATGTTGAACTGAGGGTGGTATGGTTGATTTCAAAGGGTGGTCTGGAGGAGATTTAAAGTTTAAGGAGTAAAGTGGAACAAGAAAATATAATATTAGAATTAATATTATATTTATAGTTTTAGATTTTAGATAAATATAGTTTGCATTTATTGTTTTAAATTTTGATAAAGTTGAGTAATAGCTGTTGGAATTAATCTTTGTTGATTCACATAAAAAAGAGTCAAAGTCAGATTTATATGTTTGGAGTTTTAGTTTAATTAAGAGTTCTTTATTTATTATTTAAATTAGTATGTTTATCTAGTTATTTAGTTTGATGTTTATCAAATTGTTTTAATTTCTAGAAAGTAGGAGTATGAGTCATAGTAGGATTTGTTTTGTTTAGTATAAATAGGACTCTTTGGTTGATGTTTAAGGAGTAAAAAATATTCAGTTTTCTTTAATAAATAGTTTTGTTCTTCAACCTGCGGTTTGCTACTTTTTTGGTTCGTTTGAAGATTATTGTGCCTTCAATTGGTATCAGAGCACAAGGTTAGAAAGAGGGTTGTTTTGAGAGTCGTTTTTGAAAGCGGGAGCAGCCCTTGGCTGCAGGGTTGAAGAACAAGAAGCAGCAGTAGGTAATCAAGCAAGAATATAGCAGCAGTGATCATAAGCAACAGTCATTGAGGACCCGATTATTCAAGGCATCAGCGGAGTGACAGGTTTCTGTGGCGGTTATTATTGTTGAGAGAAAGAAAGAAATTGAAGGTCACCGTTAAAGCAGGAAGAAGCAAGCAACCAACAAACTTGGAGAATTAATTATAGGTTTTAATTGTTAAAAAAGGATATGCGAAGCAATCAAGCAACCTGTTGGTTTTAATTTTAAGCGAAAGGAAGGAAGCAAGCAAGCAAGCAGGTGAATAAACACCGACTTTTGAGAAAGTAGAGTGCAAGACTGAAAACAAAACGATGGGTGTTTTGGGCTTAGTTTCGGGGGTGAAACGGTGACCAACTCGCGCCTGATTACAATGGTAACAAACACAAGAATAGAGCAGCAAGCATGACAGCAGTTTGGTAATTTCAGGTTTGGAATCGAGGCCGATAATGGTATACGAATCGGGTGTTCTTGAGCAGGTTTATGAGAACGAAATCAAAGAAAATAGCAAGAAACAGTAGCAAGTGAAAGAGAAAGAGAAAGAGCAAGAGCAAAAACAAGTAGTAAGTAGCAAGAGCAAGATGAATTGATTCAATCAAGCAAGAAGATAGCAAGCAAGAATAGAGCAAGAGATAAGAACTATATTTCTTAAAGCAAGTAGCAAGAATCGAACCTATGTGGTTCAAGCAAGAAGCAAGAAGCAAGAAGCAAGAAGCAAGACCGAGATCAAAGATTAAGGGGGTGATTGTTGGAATTAATCTTTGTTAATTCACATAAAAAAAGTCAAAGTCAGATTCTATATGTTTGAAGTTTTAGTTTAATTAAGAGTTCTTTATTTATTATTTAAATTAGTATGTTTATCTAGTTATTTAGTTTGATGTTTATCAAGTTGTTTTAATTCTTAGAAAGTGAGAGTATGAGTCATAGTAGGATTTGTTTTGTTTAGTATAAATAGGGCTCTTTGGTTGATGTTTAAGGAGTCAAAAATATTCAATTTTCTTTAATAAATAGTTTTGTTCTTCAACCTGCGGTTTGCTACGTTTTTGGTTCGTTTGAAGATTATTGTGCCTAATAGCAGCATTAGAATTTGTTTAGTATTTAAAGGACCTTTATGTATTCAGTTTAATGCAGTTTTGTTTCGTTTCGTTTAGTAGTCCTTGTTCTCAAGTTCGAAACAGCGTACCGACACTTGGTAGAAAGTGGATGATGTCTTTGATTGATTTGTGGTGATAAAATATTTGACAAATATGGAAAAGAAGAAGTCAAAGAAAGTGGATGATGACTTTGATTAATTTGTTAAGGTACTTACATGGATTGAAAAATGATGATTTTTTTATTTAGTGTTACTTACTTTTTAGCGTTTGAGTTAGTTATAATATTCAATGTAATTAGCTATAAGTTTGTGTTTTATATGTATCTATACTTTTGGTTCTTTTCCTGTTAAGTATTTTGCATGTGTAAGTAGTTATTTTACACATTGAAGATTTACATATGTGTGGGCACTAAGGATTTACATGTCGATTTACACATGTAACATTTACACATAAATAATCCTTATGGTTTATTCAAAATAACATAGTCAGGAAGCAAAAGCTATTTAGCTGGTCATGGGCGTGATTTTCACTTTTCAGAAGAAATAATATATATGTTGAAATGGGATGATAGGCCGAGGTGCTAGCCATGGAAGGGGTGGACGCTCGAACAGGAACCCAAGGCAAGTGAAGTGTTTCAAATGTGAGCAATATTGTCATTTGCCTCTGAGTGTAATCATGAGAAGAAACAAGAACATGAGATCAATTTGACTAAAGGAATCTGTTAGAAGAACCAAAGATGGTCCTACTCAATGAGGAAAAAGGTATGTAGCAATATGGTCATATGATATGATGGGTCACTTTGTTTTATTTGTTGAATTGGATCAAAATATGGTCGGTCAAGTTTGATTTGGAGATGGTTCCAACGTACATATCAAAGGGAAATGTAAAATCCTATTCGATTGTAAAAATAGTTAAATTCTTTTTAGTTTCTAGTTTTATATTATTTTTATCATTTCAGTACCTGTGTTTCATCTTTTGTTGTTTCAATGCCTGTGTTTATAAAAAATTACCGAAACATACATTTCGTCCAAATCACAAGATAAAGTTTGTTATCTCTAGGGGCAAAGTCATCATTTTCTTTAGTAAATTGCTATTTTCGTCCTGGTTTTGTATCACTTTCGTAATTTCAGTACTCACGATCAATTACATTCACGTTATTATTTCTTCATCTTCAACGCGATATTTTCTTCTTCTTCTTCAACACCCTAGTGATAATTTAAGAATGATTACTATATCTGTGAAAATGATTGATCACAAGCACTGAAATAATAAAAGAGATATAAAATCTAGGACGAAAATAACAATTTACTAAAGGAAGTGACGACTTTGTCCCTGTTGGTAACATACGTTATCTAGATATTTGGACGAAATGGTTGTTTCAATATTTTTTTGGGCACACCGGCATTGAAACAATAAAAAATAAAACACGAATACTGAAATAGCAAAAACGACATAAAACTAAAGTAAAAAAAAAGCAAAACTCTTGTAAAAATTGTGATCAATATTCAATTTCAAAATGTCTATTACATCCCCTTCTTCACAACAATGTTTTAAGTCTTGGAAAATGGACAGAAGAGGGATATTGTTATAAAATATTCATTCAATTCAAGGTCAAGCACATGCTTTGAATAAACATTTTCTAATTTGGTTTATTTTGTTGTCTTTGCATTCTTTGTATTTGGCTAGAGTTGCTGTTGGGCTGAAGCTGTGTAGATGGGCTGGAAGAAGAAAACGCCTAGTGGGCTGGCTTCTCCAATACATTTAGAACCGTTGCTATTTCCTTATTTAGGAATCAGGGCAATTGCATAAATAATAGTCATTTTCATCCTGTTTGTGCATTCAAGGTCACCCATCTTGTTAATACCATCTGCTTGACTCATCTTTATCTTCACAAGATCATCATCTTTTTCTCTAGAAAACCATCATCTCTTGTCTCTACATTCTCCCCATATTTTCTAGTCAGAATGGTGTGGTACTTCATGTTTATCATTGTTTTAGAGAGTTTATGTTTGATTTGTATGAGTTTATATTTTGTTTTAGATTCTTTAGTTCATCCATAGATAGAATCATTCTCAAGATTTGTTATTTCTGGTTCTTGTGTAATCGACACCGAGTTGTTTATTATATATATTGAGATTCTTACTTTATGACACGTATGAAATAGGTATGAAACAAGAATATTTAAGGATGTATGATGGTGAAAAAAGGCTTGTTATAAAATTTAAAATGGCATCTGCCAAGAGATACTTTGTCCTTTTTCCTACAGCCATGTCATGCGCTATTAAACTATCTTGAAGCCATGTCATACGCTATTAAACTAGCTTACCTTCTAAAGTGTCGCCTTGTGTTATATATGGATGATATACTTTGCAAAATCCCTAGAGGTTTTTAACCTGTATTAGGGCTAAAAGTCAACTTATTAAAAAGTAGCTTGTTGGGGCTAGTGTCGATGCATTATCTTTACAAAATATGGCCTTCACGCTCAAATGCAATATCCATCTTTTCCTTTCCCATATCTTGGCTTCCAAGTTGGTGCGAATATAAACCTTGTTAAGGAACACAATAACATTGTCAATAGGGGACGAGTAACATTGATCAATTCACTTTTAGAATCTTTACCTGTATATTACTTTTCTTTATATAAGTTTTACTCGTCGATTACATTCAGGTTGAAAATATGGTTTTTGTATGGTGTTGGAGATGGGTAAAACGAAGGAACTGCTATCGATTTTGTCATCGTATTTTTATGAGGTGGTTGCCGGAGTTGGTAAGGTGATGGTTTTGGACCTTTGGTCGGGAGGGTAGTTGTGACAATCAAGACAGTAACGTAAAGAGGAAATTTGTTGAATTTTTTTATGTTCACCGGAGTAACTAGTTGTTAAGAAGGGAGATTATGTGGTATATCTTATTATGCTTTTTTATTTTTAATTTGAAAATGGATGGGGCCCATGAAATTTTAATTCTTCTTTTATTTTTTATGAGGGGTATTAATAATAATTTCACATACATTTAACAGAGAATTTTAACAGACATCCATCACTAAAACAAAAGGTGTTATGTTTGTCCCAAATTTTAAACTAAATGTGTAAATTTTCATTCCTAGTAACTAAAAGTGAAATATGGGAAATGGACGATTTTTCATTTCGCATAATTTCAAAATAAAAGTAGTAATTTTTAAACTTTTCCATAATACATAAAAAAATAAAATGAAATATAAGATTAATAGTAATCAAAAATAAAATTAAAACATAGATCGCGTCATATTAAAAAATATATATATAATTATAAAATAGAAATTATCGAATTTCGAGCATTCATCGTCGTCAAGGAGTATATTTCACTCAAAGAGGATTAGTGGTAACGAGAATGGAGCTGCTTAACTAGCTAGGTGATTAAAAAGTATAAAAAAAGATTGTAGCGGTGAGAAGAATGCGCGGGGTCGAAATCTTTGGGTTTTTAAGGGTGACGGGACCTCGGTGTGATGTTCACCTCTAGGTGCGCTACCACGTTGGCCATTGTTGCCGTGGGGCGTCACCCACACCCCATAGCCGTTACTTCAGCCGTATTCTGAAACTTAAGTATGCGTCATCCACCAGATAAACATTTCCTTAGCCATACTTTTATTTGCTTTTGAAAATTTCTAATAGATGAAAATATATGTAGATATTATTAGGTGTGAACATAATAATGTCATTCCCAATCATATTTTTTGACCCAATTACTATGTTTGGATCCGGATTTTTCCCTTTTTAAATCCCTTCGAATCAGGTCAAATCTCAACAAAACGTGGCGATGGGCGTCGGTGGTGTCATCAGTAGCGCCGGTGGCGCCTCCAGCGCCATCTGGGCTGAAAGTTACTGACCAACGGTAGCTCTGACGGTGTTTCTGACGGTATCGGCGTCGGTGGCGCCTATGATGGCGTCAGTGGCGCCACCCCCTGCACAAACTTGATTTTCATATGCAACTTTTCGAGATATTTCTGTTGATAGGTCGTGGGTCCCTTAACTCCTTTCCTAGCTCAAGTTATGCCCGTTTTAAGATACCGTTGTCGTGCAACTTCGGTTGATCATATCTTTACTTCTCGAGCTCCAATTCTCGTCCCGTTTCTTCCAATTTCTTGGTATTCTTCGCATTTGACCTACAAACACAAGATAATCCCAAAGTAACTCTATTTCTCATAAATTTACACATAAAACACGAAAATAAAACTATTAAACATTGAACTTTCACCACCCGATTAAGGGTATAATACTAATTTCACATACACTTAACAGAGAATTTTAATAGACAACTATCACAAGAACAAAAGGTGTTATGTTGTCCCAAACTTTAAACTAAATGTGTAAATTTTCATTCCTAGAAACTAAAAGTGAAATCTGGGAAATGGACCATTTTTCATTTTGCATAATTTTAAAATAAAAGTAGTGATTTTAAAACTTTTCCATAATACATAAAAAAATAAAATGAAATATAAGATTAATAGTAATCAAAAATAAAATTAAAACATAGATCACGTCATATTAATATATATATATATCTATATATATATATATATATATATATATATATATATATATATATAATAGAAATATTGAATTTCGAGCATTCATCGTCGTCAAGGGGTATATTTCACTCAAAGAGGATTAGTGGTAACGAGAATGGAGCTGCTTAACTAGTTAGGTGATTAAAAAGTATAAAAAAGATTGTAACGGTGAGAAGAATGGGCGGGCCTCAAAATCTTTGGGTTTTTAAGGGTGACGGGACCTCGGCGTGGTGTTCACCTCTGGGTGCGCCACCACGTTGGCCAATGTTGTGATGGGGCGTCACCCACACCCCTATGTCGTTACTTCAACTGTATTCTGAAACTTAAGTATGCAACATCCAAGATAAACATTTCCTTAGCCATACTTTTATTTGCTTTTGAAAATTTCTAGTAGATGAAAATATATGTAGATATTATTAGGTGTGAACATAATAATGTCATTCCCAATCATATTTTTTGACCCAATTACTATGTTTGGATCCGGATTTTTCAGGAATATAAAATCCATCGTTTTTTACCATCCAAAAACACTCTTGATTGGTATACCCACGAAAACAATAGAGATGACTTAATGAATCTTCATAAACATTAAACTCCTTTTGCTTTGATTCCCAGTAAAAATGACACCGGAAGCGTGATCGTCCAAAAATGTTTAAGCAAAACCTTATGTCAAATTCCTCTCCAGCGTTTCGAGTAACATCCCCAAGATCGTCATCTCTTGAGTGGCAATGAAATCGAAGGTTATTTACGTCAATTCTAATGTGAACAGTGCACTTATACGTAATGCAGTTAATATCTTTATAGTTGCTAACAACTTTTGCATAAGGTGCATTGAAAAGATTAAGTGATAAGATGAAGAGAAATAATAGCTTTCCCATGAGAAATTTTGATTTGGTTGAACTAAGCATTTGGATAAGTTTGGATCCAAAGGTTTTAGGTAGGGAATGTGTTTGGTTTCTACCTAGTATGACTTCTTAAATGTTATATTGCATCATGCATGATATTATTATTATAGTTATTGAAATTGCATTATATCATATCATATTACATTAGATTATATTTCATCACCTTATGTTGTGTTATGTAAAGGCAAATTGCATTATATGACATTATATTTCATCAAATCACGTTGCATCATATTATATACATTGGGTAAAGGTATATTTCATGGCATTACATTACACCATATTACGTTACATTATATGAACATACATTGTATTATACCACATCATATTTCATCGCTTCAAATTGTATCACATCATGTTATGTTACGTACAGGTACATGGTGTGATTACAGTCGTCCCATTACGTAAATGGACATTGCATGTTGACGCCATGTTACATTATGATACTGATGCGGTTGTCAGGCCTAATCAAAAACAATTTATAATGGTCCAAACTTCACCTAAGATAGCTAGGGTAAGTCGGGTCGTCCACAGGGAATATGTGAAAGTGTGATTCAATTCGTAAAGTTGAAAGCATTTTATATACTTGTAAATAACTAAATTGCAAAAAGTAGTTGAAGTTGAAAAGTGAAATTGATGTAAACAATGATGGGAAAGAGTAATCCTCTCCAGGTTTAGTTTATAACTAAGACTTGCTTTGATAGTTAAAAGTGGTCACATAGACATAATCAGGTCGATTTGGTTAAAGACAATAGATTGAATGAGACTGTTGTAATGAACTACTCGAATCATATCCTACGTTTGTATTACCCAACCCCATCCAAAAATGATGTTTCCAGATGAAAAGAAATCTAAAACAATCAAACAGGAACAATTGAATTGAAAGTAACACACGTATTTTAGAATCTCTAAACATAAATAATGTTACTCGGCTTAAATTACCGTGTTCAAACATTAACTCAACCAAAACCATCAAGAACACAGTCATAGTATAAACCCTAACACCCGGAGAAGATCACGGGTGGCTTAGCCAGACATGGAAACGAAAAACGAATCAAATCGAATGCAAACATTGTATCTAACGTTAAAGATTCAAACCGAATGATAAAAACAGATCTTGATACTTGAAATCACCTCGGGAGCCTTTTGGATCACTTGGGGTCGTTCCTAGGGCTTGGGGACGGCTTGGAATGAAAAGCTCCTCTTGAAAACCTAATTTTCCCGTCTTATAGGTGATTTCAGCGCATCTTGTACCGTAGGTCACTTGAACACCGTAGGTTACGCTAGAGGCTTTCTGCTCAATTTTTGAACTGATGAACCGTAGGTCATGTTTCCACCGTAGGTTACGCTAGAGGCTTATACCGTAGGACCTGTTCCACCGTAGGTTACGCTAGGTGGCTTTTTCTGATTCTTGTTTTCTTCGTAACGTCTTCATTCGGACTCCGTTTTCCTCCCCGTTTGCGGCCACGTTCTCGTAATTGAATTCTCTATCACCTCATCTATCATGATCTTCATTTATCATCCATGTGCATCCTTCAAAACACAACAAATCATTGCGTTTACCTGCAAAACAACAAATCATCGTAGTTAACTTATTCAACCAATTTCTTCTACTTAAACACATAAATTATATTAAAGTTAACATTAACCATGATAAACATCATTCCAACCCCTTACATCACATCCCACACTTGTTTCTCGCTTGCCCTCAAGCGAGGTTGCTTTTGAAAACTCAACAATTCGGGTCAAAACTTTTTCAAATAAGACACACAAATACTAACCATCACCCAAGGTTCAAAATCATACCGATTCCCAAACTTGATAATCATGACCCCGTTTACAACCACACAACCTCTAACCCGTTGGATTGCCTAACTAAAACTCTGAAACTCTAAGTGGCTCTCTGCACATGTCACACCTCACAAGAAAACTCTCTACTCAGTTTAATTTCTGAACTCGGCAAAAGGTGTGCCGGTAATTTATGAACACTCAACAATAATGCAAACTAGTGAGTATAGGCTTGTAAACAATCACCCCTCCACCCACTAACACAAGATACCACACCAATCATGAGGACTTTCAAATGCTGCAATGTTAGGCTTAGGTTCGGGTAGGGGTATTTGGTGAATAAGTGACTAGAGTGATGAGAAACTTGAGTTAATTAGCACATACTTAAAAGCACAATCTTTTTCTTGTCTTATACTTCAGTCTTTCAAACTTAACTATTTTGACAAAATTTTCTTTCTTTCTTTTTTTTTTCTTTATATTTGTGTTTGTTTTTTTTTTTTTTTCACAACTTCCAAACATGAAGTCAGATCAAACTTAGCACTATAACTACCACCAATTAATTCAAGTTCCATCACACAGGTAAACAAAGGAATAGGCTAAACAAAAGGCTACTGAGTCAACGATTTTGGTTAAACAAATAAATAGGAAAAAGACGCAAACTTAGCTACTAGGAGATAGATGTAGGGCGGTGGGTCCTATGGGGTTATTCTACGGGATCCTAATGCCTCATCACTTCGATGTGAATCCCAGTCTCGAGTCTCAAGATGCACGCCCCACAAGTTCTACCACTAGAGAACATCACTGCACACTCAAACAAGCAAATATATCTAACACTATCAAAGAATAGGCTTCTCACATATGAAAACAATGTGTTCGGTTACCGACGTGACATGTGCAAGTTTACTACACCTAAAGTTTGCCACCCTTAGTTAGGCGTTCCCTTTCCAACTTCACAAACCAACCGGGTTTAAACATTTAGGGAATCAACCATGACTAAGAACCTTAACCAAGATTAATATTTTAGAGAAATTTTTTTTTTTTAATTTTTAAATTTAAATTTTGTCTAAATTTCCATTTCTCCAAAATGTGTCTACTTATGGTTTCCCCATCCCCACACTTGGGATACATTGTCCCCAATGTATGAGTTGATTCATTTTACAATCCCCATTTACATTTCACTTTACCCATTAGCCGAAACACATAATATAACATGATTAAACAAACTATCATAGTCCTAAACAATAGAATCATTCCACCCCAATCACATAGTTGTTTCATACCCCCAAGTGCAAACAAAAATAGCAAATAAAGTAAAAGAAAGTTCACTTAGACCTGATGGTAGATTATCTGATAGTGCTTCAATATTGTTATATGGAGACTGTAGGTAAACCGGCCGAGCATATCATCAAATATGCCTCTAAAATTCCATGTGCTTCCCCACACTTTAAGTTTGCATCGGCTAATTAAAACTGAAAAGACAAAACAAAAACTAAAAAATAATAAAACTCACTTTTGTAGGAATCATGGTTGCATTTAGCATATGCAACAAGCCTTTTAAACCTCTCGGTAGCCCGAGTGGACGAGTGAAGTCTCGTGAGGGTTTTTAGTGAACACATCCACAAAGTTCAAAACAACTAAGATCATAAAAAAACAGAAACATTACAAATATCTCAGGTTGCCTCCCAAGTAGCGCTAGTTTCGGTCTTCAGCCAGACTGTACCTGTCACCACTCATGGTGGTCGAAAGTGGTGCTTGCCTTTTGAGAGTTCTACACTATTTGTTTTTGTTGATCTAGTGGGTTCCCACGTCATCCAAACATGGAACGAACATCGTTGTCTTAATTCGAGCATTTTTAGGATCAGGTGGGTCACTAACTTTTTTCTTCCATTTTGGCTTCTCATGCTTTATTTCCATCTTTATCACTGGCTCTGTATTTTCTTTTGAATCCACAAACTCTTTCAAGTCCACCTGCTTAGCCCTATCATACTTAAAACCATTCTCAACATTATATGCTCACTTACATGTGAGAGGTAGGACGGAACACATAAGTGAGTCGCATCTTCCTCAAAAAGTTTGTCATTAATAAAATAAGTGATCGACTTGGAAAACACATCAAAACATAACTTACGGTTTTACATGTCATATCAATTGTTCCATCCCGACAGTTGATTTGAGCATTGGCAGTTGCCAAAAATGGTCGACCTAAAATAACCTTTGGTTGCTCGTTTGTTCTCACTGGTGCATAGTCCAGCACCATAAAGTCCACGGGTAGTAGAAATCTCCCAAATTGATTATCACATCTCTTACCATCCCCCGAGGATGTTTGCAGGTCAAGTCAGCTAACACCATGGTGGTGTTAACCTTCTGTATAGGGCCGAACTCATATTGATCATATAACTCACCAGGCAAGATACTAACAGTTGCCCCATAATCCAAGAGTGCTTTTTTATCTGAACTTCCCCACTTTGATTGGAATGATGGGTGCTCCTGGGTCACTCTCTTCTACTGCATTGACTTCATTTTCCTTACCTGCAACTTGTTTTGAAAAAGAAGTAAAGTCGTTATTGAAAATTATAGAATTCGAAAGAATACTAACTGAATTAACGTGGACATTCTCATGTTCTTTATGTTTGTCCCTTGATGTTGTGGGTTCATGGTCGTATCACTTGGTAGCTTGGCAAATCTTTTCTAAGAGCTGCCACTTCTTCTGCTAGTTGACTAACTTGCTTGGTCAAAGCCTCGTGACTCTTGTCTGAATCTCATTAGATTTCTTCATCTCTTTCATAAACTCTAGAAGTTTTGTTTGTTGGCTCTGCATTTCCTCCTGGCCCACCATGGTCTTGGTTATTTTGGTAGTTCCTCTGACCACCCCTGTTATAGCTTCCCTGATTGAACTGACCACCTTGATCCATTGATCTGTTCTGGTATTGTGGATGTGAATTACCTTGAAAATTGGGTTCAACTGATTGTCAGGATTACCATACCTCAAATTGGGTGATTCTTTAAACCGGGATGATAGGTATTGTTGTTGGGTGTTGTATGGCCGCCTATCACCCTGTACATAACTCACCTCTTCCAACCCCTCATCAAACTCTAGACAATCTCTAGCAGTATGTCAGCTTCACCACATCCCTGGCATATAATAAAAGAGCTTGTGGCCTTCACTGCAGCCTTACCTGCCGACTGACCCAACCTTGAAGCCCTCCTATCCGAATCATCAACTGCATTCCTCGATTTCCTACGAGACTGAGCTTGTCTTTTTGAATGTGTACTCATCCGTTCTAGTAACTCCCAGTCATCATCTTCAGTATTTGTCATGAACGTTCCTGCACTTGTTGAGTTTACATCTCGCACATCTTCAGCAGAAACCCATCATAAAAAGAGGAAATCAGTTCCCATTGGGAATGTCGTGATGTGGACAGGTTCTTAACAACTCCTTGAACCTTGTCCAAGCCTCATGTAATGGCTCGTCTTGTTGTTGACTGAATGTCCGAATGGCGGTTCTTGCCTCACTAGTCTTCTGCGGGGTATAATACTCCTCTAAAAAGGCTTGCTGCATTTGTTCCCAGGTATAAATGCTAGCTGCAGGTAGTGAGTGGAACCACTTTTTCGCATTCCTTTCAATGTAAATTGGAATAAGACCAACATCACTTCCTCTGGTGTAAAGCCTTGTGCCCCAATGGTCTCGCAGATGGCACTAAATCATTCAGATGTAAATAAGGTTCTTCCTTAGACAACCCATGAAATTCTGGGAGAATAGTCAGACTGTTAGATCTAATCTCGAATGACCTCCCTCTAACTTGTGGTCTAACTATGGGTGATGCCGCTCCAGCTATGGTGGGACGAAAATGGCTGTCAACCCCTTGAATGATAGCTTGGTAAGGTTGAAGCCCGGGATTTCGATTCACCCGAGGAAATTCTTGCCTTCTACCTTGACCTCGGCCTTGATTCTGCCTTTGCTGCCTTGGTGGTTCATCTGTCTGTATCGGCCTTGGTTGTATTGGGTCAGTTGTATTGAATCTCCTCATTATCATATTCATTTTCATAGCTATCATCCTGTCCATCCATCTCATCATCCCAAGTATGGATACTCAACCTCTCAAATCTCTCTTCTTCATCTCGAACCTGTTAAACCCCCTTTGCTGTCTCGGATTCTGTCTAGGATGTTCTTGTGGTTTAGGTTTCTGTCTTGGTTTGAGGGTAGGGATTTTGTTCTGATGGGGTGGCTGTTTTAGCGAGTGGGATTTGTCTTTGTGGGTTGTTTTGTGGTATGATAATGGGTCATTGTTGGTTGGATGCGGTTGGTTTTTGTGGTGGATTTGGCGGTTGTTCATTAGGGGATTTTGTTTAATGGTGGTGGTGAGTTTTCCATCTTACACTCTTTGACTACACTTGTTGATTGAGTTTTTGTTCTGGATTGTGCTCGATTTCTTCGAGCGGTCTTCTCAATTTCGGGATCAAACACTAACGAGATTTGTTCCTTGCGTACCGGGTATGCATGCACGGAGCTGTCACCTGCACACACAAGCACACCTAGCGTAACAAAAAA